>CM067171.1:116843218-116994288 GCA_034093135.1 Erigeron breviscapus
CGGGTAAGGTCTACCCGTCAGAGCTTGTATCATTATAATAAGCAAAATTTTATAAATGACTAATGTACTACGAGTAATTAATATGATTAGAAGAACGTTATGTTTACCCAAGCTTATTTCACTTGAATAACTTTTGACCCACTCAACCCATTTGACGTGTTTCATGTTTAGCCGGTGATATGAATCATACTCGTTTATATTGAATTTCACTTGGTTAGTTTTTGGTACAGTATGTTTTATTATCTACATACTTGGTTGTTATCTTTCAAGAACCCTTCATATACAAGTTTTTTGTCTAGTTCAGAGATGAAAATGTATGGAGCAAGACCTTGAGATAGAGGAGAAAATTCCCATTTGCAAACAAAAGTCCGAGGAAATTCCTATCTACAAACAAAAGTTCGAGGACTAAAATTTATCGAACAAGAGCTTGAGCAAGCATTTAGGGATCTTGGCAACATTGATTAATAAATACTAATCTATACATTTCATTTTTTAGAAAGTCGCGGTCTAAATAAATTTGAACAATAATAAATAAAGGATATTAATGTACCATTGTGTATATTGGGGTAGAGGTAGCAAGATGGTTGGGTTGGATAAAGGTTTAATATCATATTTGGGTCAAAATGGTCGGGTAAGGTCTACCCGTCAGAGCTTGTATCATTATAATAAGCAAAATTTTATAAATGACTAATGTACTACGAGTAATTAATATGATTAGAAGAACGTTATGTTTACCCAAGCTTATTTCACTTGAATAACTTTTGACCCACTCAACCCATTTGACGTGTTTCATGTTTAGCCGGTGATATGAATCATACTCGTTTATATTGAATTTCACTTGGTTAGTTTTTGGTACAGTATGTTTTATTATCTACATACTTGGTTGTTATCTTTCAAGAACCCTTCATATACAAGTTTTTTGTCTAGTTCAGAGATGAAAATGTATGGAGCAAGACCTTGAGATAGAGGAGAAAATTCCCATTTGCAAACAAAAGTCCGAGGAAATTCCTATCTACAAACAAAAGTTCGAGGACTAAAATTTATCGAACAAGAGCTTGAGCAAGCATTTAGGGATCTTGGCAACATTGATTAATAAAAAAAAATAATAATAATAATTTTTTTTTACATTTTAATATTAAATAAAATAAAATTGTGATAACATCAACTTTTTATATAAATAGCTTATTTAGTGTGTCCATATTTTTTTCTCAAAAATTGTTTTTTTCCATTGATTTAATTATGATGTCAAAAGTACTTGCTTTTTAAAAACTTATTTTATTTTTATTTTTGTTATTTATGGTGTCATATTTTTTTGAAGAAATTTTTTTTATTCTCTTTTCAAAACTCTATTAATTCATATATGGTGTTTTAGATTTTCGTCATCGAAACCATTTTGTTATAACATACTTTTTATATTATTTGCATATTATGCGAATCTCTTATATATAAATAAACAACATTGCTTTTGAAGACATTTCATTAAAAGGTTTGGTTTTAATCAACAATACAAATAACATTGATATATATAATTGTTTAAAACTTTTATATATATTATATATATATATATATATATATAATTGTTCGTAAAACTTTCATTAAAATGTGGATGATTAGCTAGTAGATAAGTAAAAGTATATAAATTTTCTCATGGAAAGAGTTTTACTTTTAAATAATAACTTTCATAATGTGAAAATAAATGTCCAGATTCTATGGGTCAAAATGTCTTTAACATATTACTAAGTATAATAATCGATTTTGAGTTTTTTTACTTTAATTTGCGGAATAAAGTACTCTCATAAAGGTCACCAAAATGCTTGACATAGATTAACAACTTTGATAACCGATTTTGTGTTTATTTTTTTAAAATTTCATTGACTATATCAATTTCACATGGAATAATAAAAGAGCAATGCTAGAGTTACTAACAAATTACAAACAAAAGTTGTACTAACTCATGTGTCACCACTAGAATAGGAAGAGAAAAACATGAAAGAGAAAAATATTTTATTTTGATTGGTCCATCCCACTTGACAAGTCAGTTTTTTTTTTGAAAGGTGTGGATCATTTGCTCGCAACAGAGGATCTAGCTTACGTTGTCTTAACCGGGTCCGCGCTAGAGAGCCCCCTCACCCTCAATACCTAGTAGGAGGAGAAACCCCCAACTAAACCGCCCGAAGGCACGACATTTAGTTGGGGTAAAACCCTGCCCCCTCTGCAGGACTCAAACCTGCTTCACTGGAGAACTTTATTTGTGAAATTCCTTTAGATGTCTTTTCCATGTCTCGAACTCGAGACCTCCAACATATAAAGCTGGTGCTCAACCACTGAGCTATAATGGGTAAACTTTTATTTGTAATTTGTTTGTAGCCTTAGCATTTCTCATAATAAAATAGGAAGGAAAAGTTTTCATTGGCTCAATTTCACATGGACTATCAATAAAATTAATAAAAGTTTTAACTGGTCAAAACAGTTATACATGAATGATCTAAAAAGATATAAAAGTTAAGAATTTTTGTTACTGAAAACCGTTATTGGATTTATTATTTTGTACTATAATTACATTAGCTGAAACTAATCACATGAATCACAAAAACTAATCCAATTGGTACAAATTTAACATAAAAAGAAAAACAACCTAAGTGCTATTAAAATTCATGACTTAATGAAAGTTAAGGATGTGTTTAGCTCAAGAAAATGTTTTCTAGTTTTACATTTTCAATTTTCCAAAAAATGAAAAGGATTTTTCATTTCTAGAAAACCTTTGAAAATTTTAAAAACGCGTTCAAAATAAAAGATGTAATTTTCATTTATCCATCTTAGAAAACTAGAAAACATGTTCAAATTCACTTGTTTTTGTTTTCTATTTCTCCATCTTATTAGCTTGGAAAACAGAAAATAGAAAACGGAAAACAAAAAAAAGTAGTTTTCTAATTTTAGTTCAAAAAGTGGAAACAAGGATTTTTGTTTTCTTGGAAAATTATTTTAGGAAAATGCAATTTGAACGCATTTCTGTTTTCCTTGTTTTTTTGAAAAACAAAAATGAAAAATAAGGGGTGTTTTCTCGAACTAAACGTGCCTTGAGCTTCTAGTTATGAATTTCTGATGCTCCAGATTTGAAAGTTAAATATCAGTTTGACCACTCAGTAATAAGCCAGGGACTAAATTTGTAACTAACTCAGTTTTACAACCCATCACTTCCAGTCTTCCACTCCCTGTGTGCTAGCTAGGGCAAATAACTAAAATAAATTAAATTAAATTAAAAAAATACAATTTGATTAAAAAAAATGCCTAGAAGCATATCAAGGTCTCCGTCGTCATACCGCAGGAGACGCTCACCGTCTTCGGCCATTCGCCGCCGCCGTAGAGACCGGAGCCGCTCACCTTATACTAACCACATCAGGTCTGTTCAATTTTTTTTTTTATTATTATTTTTTTAAATCTCACTTTTATATTTGTGTATCTATTTAAGTATACGTAATGATTATATTATTGTTACAATTATTTATTTAATGATTTTATTAATTAGTATTTTTTGTTTTTGTATGTGAAATGTTGGTTTATTGTATGTGTTAAGTAGGCGAAGAAGTCGGTCGATTAGTCCTAGACGACGTAGAAGTAGGTCTCCGGTTTCTAGACATAAGAAAAGCCGGTCCCCAACGCCGCCTCGCCGTCATAGGAGACGAAGAAGTAGGACTCCTTCGGTTAGTCCTGTGGAGTCTCCAACCAAGAGTGCTACGTCAACTGAGCGGAAAAATGCCCTTGCGAAATCGAGAAAGGAAGAAGAAGAAAAGAAAAGGTATGTATACTACAAGTTTTATTTTTGTTGTCTAATGTTGTGTATAAAGTATTTTATGTTGAATTATGATTAGAAAGTAAAGAGTAATTAAGTGTGTATGTGGTTTTGTTGGTGATCGGTGATCCTTGCTTGAATATAGAAAACACTTGTAGGCTTTCACCTTGAATATGGAAACACGTTGGAACGGCCAGGGTAGAATTTGAAATGGCTACGGATTAGCGGTTAGGCCGTGTATATCGGAGCCAAAGGGTCGACTCTTCTGGGTAGCTTGAACAGGGATCTCTCTCCTTTTCAAATAGGATTTCACTGTGTAGGATCATTAGTTGTTTGATATTCTTTATATGCATATGGGGTGATGAGCAATTCTATGAAATTTGCTCTCATGTCTGTGTAATACATGAAAAATGACTGATGGACTAAAATATGGACCTAAAGAGTAAAGATAGGCCCAAGAAGTTATTTGGGACACATGGAAAAAACAAAG
The DNA here is from genome assembly GCA_034093135.1 of Erigeron breviscapus. NCBI lineage: Eukaryota > Viridiplantae > Streptophyta > Magnoliopsida > Asterales > Asteraceae > Erigeron > Erigeron breviscapus. The sequence continues at coordinate 116,847,499 of CM067171.1, forward strand.
GTAAAATTGAGAAGAGAGAAAGTATGTATGCTATGTGTTAAGGTTAAAAATGAAAAGGATTATGTCATCTTGGGGAAAACCAAGTATTGTAATACTCAAGGATAGGGGTCTAATTGAGTTTTCATATCCAGTCACGAGGAAAGACAAGATTATGTTATATCCTGAATTCTAGACTGTACCAATTGATCACAAGATCATGTGTGTGTTGCTACAATACTTCTTAGACTTTAACAAACCAAAGATTATTTATGACCTTAGAACAAAAGCATAAGGTCCGCAGTTGTTAGAGTTCTCAGCGTATCAACACTAGATAGAACTCGTAGATGGTTTTAAAGTATTTGATTATGTTCTATGATTTCTTTAATAAATTACCGGATTTATAAGAAGCAGTTCTTATCTGTGGTCAAGGACTGGTTTAGTATATGATTACAAGAGAACGTAGTTAAGTTTGATCAAGGCTTTATATATTGGAGTGAATGGTAAAGTACATTATGTAAAGTTGTAAACAGGGCAAAAACATAGTTGTAAACAAATAGTTTTAGATATGTTACGAGCTTCCAGAGTTTCCGTTTGTATTTCACGATCTTTAGTGATTGAGCATTATGATTAGCTTTCTTATATTAACTTATGCGTCAGTACTACTCAGTGCATTGGTTATGCTCTGAGATCGGACGATTTAGAAATCTGCTACTCGTCAACTTCAGTTTTTGTGTTAGTGTATCAAATGTCTTTTTAACTTATGTGTCAGTATTACCAGAGTTTGTAGAATAAAAAGATTTATTATGAAGAAAGGTCTAATTACAAACCCATTCTGAATGGTACTTATTTAATCAACTACAATTGATTATCATGAAAGGGTTGGCTTACAAGATATTATCACACATTTTACGAACATGTACGTATTTCTCGCTGAAGAAGCTCACATTACTTAGTTGTTGACTACCTTTATGTATTGTAAGGCTTGAACAAGAGATGGAGCTCAAAAGATTGGAAGAGGAGACAGCAATGAGAATAGAAGAAGCAATCCGCACAAAAGTTGAAGAGAGATTAGGCTCAGATGAAGTTAAACTAGAAATAGAGAGGAGAGTGGAAGAAGGTCAAAAGAAACTTTTTGATGATGTTGAGGCTCAACTTGAACGAGAAAAGCAAGCAGCTCTTACTGAAGCTAGGCAGAAAGAGGTAACTATCATGATCATATATTAAAGTAGAAGTGGCAAGATGGGCCATCAGTTAGTACCATGGTCAAGCATGTTGTGTTACCTGGTCAAAAAGGGTTCGGGTTGTAATTGGCCATTGTTTATTACCATTTCAACAAGAGCGGTTATGGCCGTGTTGAAACATTTTCTTTACCATTGCTTACTTGTTTTAAGTTGTTACAAAAACTGTATGTCTAATAAGCTAATGATTTATATGAACATAATTTAGGTTTTAGGAGGTTGTGTATATAAAAAGTAGAGTTTGGGCGACTTCCAACCTGTTTGATCTATTTGACCCACTTGGGATAAAGCACAACCTAAATCGACCCATTCATAAGTCGATGGGTTGAATTTCTAATCTTTACCATCTGCTTTTTTTCAGCCATTGGCACGGCTTTATGGCCTCTCCAAAACTTGGGTGGTTTTGTTAGTGATAATTTTGAGAATAAAAACTATTATAACTTGTTAGCAAATTACGTTAATCAGGAACAAGCAAGAAGAGAGAGAGAAGAGCTTGATAAGATGTTGGAAGAGAATCGCAGGCGGGTAGAAGAGGCTCAAAGAAGAGAAGCTCTTGAGCTTCAACGCAAAGAGGAGGAACGGCACAGGGAGCTTGAACTGATTCAAAGACAAAAAGAAGAGGCTGCTAGAAGAAAGAAGCTTGAAGAAGAAGAAGAACTTATAAGGTTGTCAAGTAAGCTCAAATCTCGATAGCAATAACAAGTCAAGCCAAATGCAGGTGACCCAACACAAGTATTATCCAGGTGATGATGTGTTTTTTTAGTCTTTTCTATTAATCCTCAAATCTGTAGTCTTAATTATTTGATTATGCTCTGTTTTTGTTTGGGTCTTTGTGTAAATTAGTAAAGCAGCTGAGTGCCTTGAAGCCAGACGAATGTTCTTTAGTGAATACTTTGGTACATGTAAGTTTAACACTTTTTAAAAAGACTGTAAATTTAGTTCAATGATTTTTCAAATAGACATCTCTCGTCCGACATCCAAATGCATCTTTGTTCGTTTATCTCGCTTTTTAGACTAGATATGCATCCTGTTGTGTTGTCACATAGGTTAAGCTGGAGGATAGGGTGGCTCGAGCAAGTTCATGTCAAACAGATTGATTTTAGTATGGGTTAAAACTGGTGGTCACTGGTCAGGTTGGTATGAGATTTTAGTCGGTTTTTTTTTTTTATAATTTTTTTTTACTTATTAAGGGAGAATTGGCAAATAACAATGTGTTTTCACTCATTATATCAAAAGTAGCAACATGCTATGAAATTTACCAAATAGCATAATAGCATATCATACTTTCACCTCTATGAATCATAGAAACATGCTCTAATTTAATTTTACTTTACCAACAATAATAACGTAGCTCACACAACAAATGCACATATTTTACCGCACAATATACAAAGCGTGTATTGTCGTAGATGGTTAAAAGTTGCTGATTTATTTACTAAATGAGAGTATGGCTATGTGCTAGGGAGAAATATCATTTTGCTTTTGAAGTACGCTGTTACAAGTAAAAGTGTGGAACCATGTTGCTATTTTCTGCGAGATATTTCTTTTTCAAGTAATCAACTGGTTAAGGTTAACTACTATTACAGAACTTGAATACACTATGTATGATTTCTGATTCTGACCCATTGGACCTAATCCTTTTGTAGTAAAATCATTTACTTTAACCTATTTGACCTCTTAACTTCTAGTCTTATAAGCTGTTACAATTAAAACATAGTCCAAACCGAAATCAACCTCTTTTTATGTAGATAGGTCGACTTTATTGCTGTACCGTCTACGGATAATGCTAATATGGCTAAACATTTCTCACCCACTTCAGTTTTGATCTAAGTAGTGATGCTATAATAGGACCATAGTTAGCCCAACTAACCATTTGAACCAATATGGGTGGGAACATACAAGTACTTACCTAAATCTAGACAGTGTGTCACCATCTTTTTGGTGGATGAGTGGGTGAGAAAGATTGAATAACTTAAATCCACCTTACTGTTGTGAAAATCTTCTTGGTTTAAATGCAAGTAACATGGTGATAGCTACATAACAATTACTTAAATTCTTAGCCAAATCCCATGTTTTAAAATTATATACTATATAAACTAAATTCGCGTTAACAGTGAAGCAGACTGGTTGGCAGCTGGCTCAGTAGCTTGCCTGCCTGCTTAGTTTTTTTTTTCTTTTCAATTTTAGTGTTTAAGTTAGCGTGTTGTGTAGATGTTAGTTTAACTTCTTGGGTTTTTTATTTTTCATTTTATTTAGGGTGGTAATATTTTAGTATTTCACACTTTAACCACTAAATCCTTTTAAGACTTTTTATTTTTACCATTAAAGTTTTATGTTTAACGATTCATGTGATACAACTTTAGTCTATTTTAATTTTCACAAGTTTTTAGCTTCTTATTTTTATCTTCCAAGAACATAGCAAGTTTATATTTCGCCATCAAAGTTTTATGTTTTAAGATTAACGGTGTATTGTTTAACGATGTGTTTTTTTGTCTAATGGTAACAGTTGGCATGTTATAATTAATTACCCGCATTCAAATCTACGTTCGATAAGTTCGGTTGTTATCCCCGGCCAACGGCCGGGCATAACACTAGTTGGGTTATATATTGAAAGTGATGTTATAAGCAGGAATTTTTATTATTTATTTTTTATTTTTATCGAAACGCTTGTTTATGAAGAAGATCTGGTAACTACACTAGTAAATATAGCTATCGTACACTCATTCGAATAAAAAATGTTCATATTTACATAATATTATAATTAAGGGAAGGATCTAATTTTTGAATAATAAAAATTAAAACTACAATTTTAATCACAAAAGGTAACATAATTAAGAAAATATTCACAATTTTTTATATATATAAATTGAATTAGTTTAAAAATTATAAAACAACATATTATCTAAAATTATCTATACTCCTTCCATCCCAGTCTGTTTGTCCTCAAATATAAAGATGTCGTTTAAGACTTTAAGATAAGCGTAATTGATGAAGTCTTTTCAAACTACAAATGTGAAGTAATACTAATAAGGTTAATCAATTAAAGGCATAATAGGTAAACTAATGAATAACTAATGTTGTTATGTTATAATTTTAAAACAAACAAATATGACATTATGGACAATTAAAATATGACGAAAGAATAACTGGAAACTAAATATATAATGTCAAATGATGGAAACATTTCATTTTCTACTCATGTTTAACTTATATTCGTTTTTTATATAAATAATTTTGTATTCTCCAAATTAGGAAATTCGGATAGTTATATATTTAATAACTCTTCTATTAAAATGTTGTCATTTTATTTACTAAGAACTCTTTTTTACAGGCGCCTACCAGTATCTACTATACATTGACAATATGCATGCATTATGTTTAGTGCGTGCAAAATCACTTTAATTTTGCTTTTAAGTAGACCAATCAAACAGCTATTGATTATAAAACTTTTAGGTTGCATGATTATAGAACTTTTAGATTGGTGTGATAGGTGGAATAAACAATAATGCTCATGCTGTATTCAAATTACTATCATTCGAGTTTTGCTTTTTGGTTCCAATATTCAAAGACTTTGTCTTGTTTCCAACACTCATTTTGTGTTTACATATATTTCAAATCTTCTATAAAGATTTATATGTTGACAACATAATACATATTATGCATTTGAGTATTGTGACAATTGTATCACTCATCAATTGCATTTTGATGCGGAAATATCCACATTCACTGAACTGGAGAAACCCAGCGAACTGAAGAAGCTAACTGAGCTGAAGGAAACTGAACTGATAATGTCATCTGAACAAGCCATGTTGATTCTGCCAGCAGTGGCTCATTTTAAACAAGTCTTTTCTGAACCGGTTCAGTCACCAGTATTAACACTTCTCCAGTGGCAAGATTCTCCAGTGACCGACTCTGGTAGTCCACCAGTGAAGCACTCCAGTGAAGCGCTCCAGATGACCAGCTCCAGATGACTGCTCCAGATGAATACTCCAGTGACCAACACTGATGGCCCTCCAGTAGAAGTCCAGATTTTGTCTCCAGTTTCCAGTCAATAAAGTGTCCACTGAAGTTCCATGTTTGTGGGTCCAATAAAGAAGAATGACAGCTGTAAAGGAAGGCGCGTGTGACGATGACATTTCTAACGGTATTGTGGGACCACTTGCAAGGGAATGTTCCTAGAAACCTACGCTGTCCATTTCCTATTGGCCAATTTAATTAGTGGCTTAGCACATGACAGCTTTTATGTATTATTTTATTGTATTTCGTTATTTCCTAGGTAATAGCTTGTGGCTATAAATAGGGGTTTATTTTCTCATTGTAAGACAGTTTTTGATGTTGAATGAAATTAATAGAGCAGCCTCTATTTCTTACAAAAATCTTCTTTTACCTTTATAGATCTTTGATCTTGGTGGTTAGGAGTGACCCCTTTATCAATATTTGTGGTGACTTGTTCTTTATCAAATATTGTGGTGAGGTCTTTTAAATCTTCGGTTTCCTTTATCTGTAATCGTGGTGGCTAGACCTTTATCGATTATAGTGGTGGGGCGGAGTGTTTCCTTTATCCTTGATTCCGGTGGCTTAGCCTTTACGAGTCTTGGTGGTGGATTCTTTATCTATCATTTTTATTTTATTGTCTTGTTTGTTGTTTGTTTCATATAAAATCTAGAAAATACCAAAAATAGTCTTCCGCTGTCGTTTGTCGCGTGATTTACGCATCAAATTTTGGTATCAGAGCCAGGTTTTGAAAAAGGTTTCTTAATCTTTTTGTCCGTTGGGGTCTTGTTTGTTTAGATCTCATGTCGATTTAGTCCGATCTGTTTGTTGGTTGTTTAGATCTAGTTGTTGCTGATATAGATCTATTGTTTTGTTGAATGTAAATGGCTTTTAGAAGAAATATGACATTAGAAGAAGCTCATAATGCTAGGAGAGATAGGCAGATTGAAGATCTACAAGAGGCACTTGGTAGAGTTGTTAATATGTTAAAAGATGGTGGTTTAAGGTTTAATCGAGACCATGTTGTTGCCAGTGAAAGAGATTCTGAATCTCAAGGTCCTAGTGAAAGATCTGATAGTACACCCAGAAACTCTAGTGATTCTGATGTTCCACATCCTAGAGAAAGACGAAGGAGACATAAGGTTGATGATACTAAAGATATTAAGATAGATCCACCAGATTTTGTTGGTTCTTCTAACCCAGAAGAATATTTTGAATGGGTTCAGGTGATGGATAGGATTATGGAAATAAAAGGTTATGATGATAAAAAGAGTTTTAAGGTTGCCATTATTAAGCTTAAAAAGTATGCTTCATCTTGGTATGATAATATGAAATCTGAAAGGGAGTATAAGGGTAAAAGTAAAATCAAGACATGGTCCAAACTGAAGGAAGTTATGCAGAAAAGATTTGTTCCTCAGTCGTACAAACAAGATCAGTATCTAATGATGAATAATCTGAAGCAAGGTGCTAAAGAAGTTGTGGAGTACATTAGAGAGTTTGAGCAACTGAAGGCAAGAACTGGTGTCAAAAAAACTGAAGAGCATACTATCGCCAGATTCCTTGGTGGGTTGAATGCTACTATTACTGAGAAGATAGAATTGCAGCCCATCTGGACTTATGAAGGTGCGTGCAAACTGGCCCTCCAGATTGAAAAGCAACTGAAGAAGAAGGTCCAATACAAACCTTTCACTAAGGTTACTTCCAGTTCCAGTCAACCAGTTACCAGGCCCAGTGAAACTGTTCAGAAAACCTTCAGAGGAAAAGAGAAAGAAACTGGAGGATCAAAAGAACCAGTTGGAAAAAAATGTTTTAAGTGTCATGGCTTTGGTCACTTCCAGGCACAGTGTCCCTACCAGCGAGCACTCACTGCTAAGGAGATTGAAAGCTTACCAGATGTTGACACTAAAGAAGGTGAACCAGTGTATGATGAAGATGAAGATGAAGAATCATATGTAGGTGCAGATGTTGGAGAGATGCTAGTCGTAAGAAGAGTGATGCATGCTGATGAAGTTGCAACTGATACTGCCCAGCGAGAGAATATTTTTCACTCCAGATGTACTGTTAAAGGCAAGGTGTGATCTGATCATTAACGGTGGGAGTTGTGCTAATGCTGCTTCAACTTACATGGTAGAGAAACTGGAACTACCTACAGTTAAGCACCCTCGTCCTTACAAGTTACAATGGCTCAGTGAAGGATCTGAGGTAAAAGTTAATCGACAAGTTACTATTCCTTTTTCCATTGGATCTATTTATGAAGATAAATTTGTATGTGATGTTGTTCCTATGGATGCTTGCCATATATTACTGGGTAGACCTTGGTTATTTGATAATAATGTTTTTCATAATGGTCGTATGAATTCTTATTCATTGTTTGTAAACACAAAGCTGGAGTAGCAAATGTTGTTGCTGATGCACTTTCCAGACGATATTCACTGTTATCTATTCTGGAGGCAAGAGTTCTTGGATTTTCTTTCATTAAAGAGTTGTATGCTGCTGATCCAGACTTTGCTGATCACCTCACCGAAGTTCACCAGAAAGGACCATTTGTTGTTCAAGATGGTTTCTTATTTAAAAATGGAAAGTTGTGCATTCCCAGGGGTTCGATAAGAGATTTACTGATAAGAGAAGCACATGGGGGAGGTTTAGCTGGCCATTTTGGCATTAACAAGACTGGAGAGATTCTCACTGAACACTTCTACTGGCCAAGTCTACTGAAGGATGTCCAGAGTATCATCAGTCGCTGTCCAACTTGTCACCAGGCGAAGGCAACTTTTGGCAAAGGGTTGTATACCCCTCTTCCAGTTCCAAGCCAACCATGGGAAGATCTTAGCATGGATTTTATTGTTGCACTGCCCAGAACCCAGAGGGGAAAAGATTCTATCATGGTAGTTGTTGATCGATTTTCGAAGATGGCTCATTTTATTGCTTGTAACACAACCAATGATGCTTCAGCAGTAGCAAATTTGTTCTTTAAGGAGATTGTCAGATTGCATGGAATCCCCAAGACAATTGTGTCAGATCGAGATGTGAAGTTTCTGAGTTATTTCTGGAAGACATTATGGAGACTGATGGGTACCAGATTATTGTTCAGTACGTCTCACCATCCTCAGACTGATGGACAGACTGAAGTCACCAACAGAACAATTGGTATGCTATTAAGGACACTGGTGAAGAAAACACTGAAAGATTGGGATCTGAAGCTTGCTCATGCTGAGTTTGCTTTCAACAGAGCCCCAAATTATTCAACCAGTAAATCACCGTTTGAAATTTGTTATGGTGTCAATCCACTGACTCCCATTGATTTAATTCCATTTTCGATTGAGCCAAAAGAAAGTATTGAAGCTGAAGCCAGAGCGAAAGAAGTCAAGAAAATTCATGAAGAAGTGAAGACCAGAATAGAGAAAGCAAACGCCAGTTACAAGGCCAGAGCAAACAAGAATAGAAAGCAACCCAGTTTTGCACCAGGTGATCTTGTGTGGGTGCATCTGAGAAAAGAAAGGTTTTCAGCAAAAAGGAAGAGTAAACTGATGCCCAGAGCTGAAGGTCCGTTCAAGATTCTGGAGAGATATGGCGATAATGCTTACAAGGTTTAGCTAACTGGAGATATGGCAGTTTCAAGTACTTTTAATGTGGGAGATCTGATGCCTTATCTAGAGGATGAGTACCTCGAAGACTTGAGGACAAGTCTCTTTTCAGAGGGGGAGAATGATGCGGAAATGTCCAGATTCACTGAACTGGAGAAACCCAGCGAACTGAAGAAGCTAACTGAGCTGAAGGAAACTGAACTGATAATGCCATCTGAACAAGCCATGTTGATTCTGCCAGCAGTGGCCCATTTTAAACAAGTCTTTTCTGAACCGGTTCAGTCACCAGTATTAACACTTCTCCAGTGGCAAGATTCTCCAGTGACCGACTCTGGTAGTCCACCAGTGAAGCACTCCAGTGAAGCGCTCCAGATGACCAGCTCCAGATGACTGCTCCAGATGAATACTCCAGTGACCAACACTGATGGCCCTCCAGTAGAAGTCCAGATTTTGTCTCCAGTTTCCAGTCAATAAAGTGTCCACTGAAGTTCCATGTTTGTGGGTCCAATAAAGAAGAATGACAGCTGTAAAGGAAGGCGCGTGTGACGATGACATTTCTAACGGTATTGTGGGACCACTTGCAGGGGAATGTTTCTAGAAACCTACGCTGTCCATTTCCTATTGGCCAATTTAATTAGTGGCTTAGCACATGACAGCTTTTATGTATTATTTTATTGTATTTCGTTATTTCCTAGGTAATAGCTTGTGGCTATAAATAGGGGTTTATTTTCTCATTGTAAGACAGTTTTTGATGTTGAATGAAATTAATAGAGCAGCCTCTATTTCTTACAAAAATCTTCTTTTACCTTTATAGATCTTTGATCTTGGTGGTTAGGAGTGACCCCTTTATCAATATTTGTGGTGACTTGTTCTTTATCAAATATTGTGGAGGTCTTTTAAATCTTCGGTTTCCTTTATCTGTAATCGTGGTGGCTAGACCTTTATCGATTATAGTGGTGGGGCGGAGTGTTTCCTTTATCCTTGATTCCGGTGGCTTAGCCTTTACGAGTCTTGGTGGTGGATTCTTTATCTATCATTTTTATTTTATTGTCTTGTTTGTTGTTTGTTTCATATAAAATCTAGAAAATACCAAAAATAGTCTTCCGTTGTCGTTTGTCGCGTGATTTACGCATCACATTTCTTTCAGATATTTCAAGGTTTCTCATTACTGCTAACAATCACAACATTTTAAGGCCGCTCGTAGTAGAGCTTCGACGAGCTCATCCTTGTGCTCTTCCTCATCGTCGAAATAGGACATTAATGCTAGCAACCCCTTCCTCCTCGTCCAAATGAAGGTCGTTTGTAAATAAGAAGGCGTTGGACGAGCGGTGGTGGGTCCGGAGAGAGAGATTGGGAGGGAGAGGTAGAGTTTTTTAATGTTTTTTGTTGAGGAAGAGGTGAGGAAGAGATTTAGGAAGAGGCCTTAGTGTGAGGGGTAGTTCTTGGAGAGGGAACATCTGACGTGGCAATGAGGAAGAGATGAGGAAGAGATTTAAGAAGGGGCCTTATTAAGAGAGGCCTAAGCCGTGTCATATGCAATAACAATGGAAGGTGCCTTAATACAAGAATTTGTATAGAGCTATATCAGTTTGATCGGTTTGAGCTAGTTTTTAATTATTGATTATACCATTGATGAACTTGTATAGAGTTACATCAGTTTTTAATTATTGATTATACAATAAAAGGCATGAGTTTCTACTTTCTAGTTTCTACCATGATATACTCTTATGTTCAAATTCAAAACTACTGATATAATTGTGTCATCTCATTGGTTAAGCGTATTAAAATATATCCAACAATATCAAACTTTAAATGGTATTATTGTGGCGTAAAGGCATATACATGTTGGATATTCATGCCCGAAAGTTACTCCGGCATCACGGATACCAAAAGTCATCTATAATACTGTAGTTGTAATACATACAAAAGTTCACACACTATCAGCATTATCTGTTTCTTTATTTCTATATATTTGGAATGGAAAGTGCTGGGGCCATTTTCTAAGTCTCTTCTATATATTGATTGAAGGGAACATGGTGTGTCAACTCTCAAACCTTATGTTTCATGGAACCTAGCTAATGATTCCTAAAAATCTTCTTTCGTTAATCATATCTTCTTTAATTAACTCAATACCCTGTTCATGACGGGATTGCAATACTTAAGGAATAACAAACGTATAAACACATGAAAGTACGAAACTCAAACAATAAAATCACTAGATTTACATTTAAACATCTTAATTCCTGTATACGTAATAGAAAAAGAATGCACATTTTTTAAACTTTGCTGTCTAAAATAGGTATAATTTTAAAATTCTAGAACTGTATTTATATTTTTTGACAACTAGGGTCTTAATATAATACTAATTTCGCCGTTCATTAAAAAAAAAACAAAAAAACACATCAGCTTTCACACTCACTAAACATTTTACCCCCAACTATTATACCTCAATCCAATTTTTTATCCAAATCCATTACAATTTCAATTTCTCTTTCACACTGCAAATCCATTTGCCTTGGGCTTTTACCTTGTTGTTCGCTCCGATCATACAATGGCGTTGTCGGAGTCCGAAAGTCCCTTCACGCCGGTATCACCTTGACTGTTAGAAACGGTCTGATGCGTTTTTATGGTTCTTTTTTTTTTTTTGAACTATTAATACACAAAACGTTGCTCTGTACTGGTCGCTTAAGATCAGCATGACAAGAGGTCATAACCATTTTAAATATCATCAAAAATTACAACTCGTCGAGTCAACTCATGACTCCATGATCCGTCTTTCGTTTTATACGAAATTAGATACAAATATACAAAAAATGTACATACTTCTTCTTTGCTATATCAAGAATAAGCAATGCGAGCTCTAGTTAAAGTGAATTTATCTAGTAAAAAGCTCAATATCATCTGTCATTATTCATTACTACCAGTTATTTGACACTCGTTAAGAATCCGTATCAATTAAGAAGTCATCAAGCGTTGCAAGAGTTTTTAACTGTCGACTTAGAGACGCGATTGTCTTCTGGCACTCGGCAAATTTACTTCCTGCCTTTGCTAACTCCGTTTCCTACAAAAACGTTACATTAAAAATGTTCATATTTTACGTCGTGTATTCATCAAACATATGAAAACACTTGAAATTATAACTTTGGTAGTAGTAAATAACAAACCTGCTTTATTTTGATAAGTCTGAGTTCTTCAGCTTGAATAATTCCTGATTTTGGACCTTTAACTTCATGTTGCAGTTTTGTTACCTCATTTTCAAGTTCCCTGCACTTGGCTTCTGCATTCCTTGATAAGTCCCGTTCCTTTTGAACATCGGTTTCTAAAGATTTAACTTTTGGAACCAAGATTTCTAGCTCGGTTTCCAAGGCCTTGCTTCGTGATTCAGTCATTTCTAGATGATTCAAGGTCTTATCCAACTTGGATTCAGCCTCTTCAAGTAGATAACTTGTTGCATCAAGCTCTGTTTCTCGGTCGTGTAACTTGGTTTCAGCCTCCTTAAGCTGATTTACTGATGCCTTTAGCTTGATCTCTTGCTCAGCCAACTTAAATTCAGTCTCTTCAACCTGACGTCTTGATGCTTTAAGCTCGTTCACATGCTCAGCCAACTTGGATTTAGCCTCTTCAAGTTTATATCTTGATGCCGTAAGCTCTTTTGCTTGAATATTTAACTTAAGTTCAGCTTCTTCAAGCTGGTTTTTTGATGATCTAAGCTCGTTTTCACGCTCTGCCAACTTAGATTCAGCGTCTTCAAGCCGGTTTCTTGATGCATTAAGCTCGGTTTTTAGCACATTCAACTTAGATTTTACCTCTTCAAGGCAGTCTTTTGATGCATTGAGTTCGTTCTCACGCTCATATAACTTATTTTCAACCTCTTCAAGCCTAATTCTTGATGCCTTGAGCTCGTTTTCACGATCTTTCAGAACAATATCCAATGATTCAACCTTCCGTGACCTCTCTTCAGTTTCAGAAATTTCTTGCATTGCCGCAAGTCTTTCGATTTCAAGGAAATCATCCATGAGATCCATGTCTGCAAAGGAATCCATTTGGTTTCTTCCAAATTCACTTGTTTCCTTAAACTCGTCATTCTGAATTACAGATGTCATTTTTCGGCCTTTTGATTGATGATTGATAGCTTTTTGGGGAGTTGCTTTTAACATATGACACTCGGCTTCAAGCTTAACTACTTTCTTTACACTATCAAGATATTGTTTACAAGCTTGTTCTGCTGTTTGGTTGCTTAAGTCCTTTTCAATAAGGCGTATTTCAAGCTCTTCAGCCATTGATGAAAGCTGAAATTTTAGATCAGAGTTTTCTTTCTCAACCATCTCAAGCTTGTGATATACCTCTGTATCAGCAGAGGTCAAAGAATTTTCGGTTTCAGAAATTTTCTTTTCTAGAGCTTGATGCACAATATGGTCTTTTTCTTCTCGTGCTTGTCGCAGTTGTCTTAAACACTCTTTCAAGGCCCCATCAAGATGAAGAACTCGGTCCTCAAGGGTCGAGTTTTTGATAGTTAGAACCTCGACTTGCTGCCTTAATGCCAACACTTCCCGTTCGGATTTTTCCCATCCTATAACCACCAAAAACACTATTTAAACTACACTAATGACACAGTTTATCATAACATGAAACAAACAAGATTTTTGTCAACTCATCCTCATGCCATTTTGATATTAAACTTGTGGGAAAAATATGTTTACAGTTTGTAATTTAAGTTTAGTTTGCTTAATCTCTAAACTCAAATGGTCCCTTTTCCTCTTTTGTGGAAGAAAGAAAAAGCAGCAATGGTGTATACCTGAGACAGCCTCTTCTGCTACTTTAATGTGTTGTTTTACCAATTCTTCTTTGGCTTTAATACTCACAAGTGCATCCGATAATTTCTCCGAAAGGGTCTTTTCTTCATGGTTATGTTCATCCTTGTGTGGACCGGCCTTTGAATTAACTTCGGGTGATTGAGAATGTTGATTCAAGTATACCTTCCCACAAAAAGTGATCAAAACATCATTTGATGTCATCAACAAAATGGTTTTTAATGATAGAAAGCGAAAGATAACCAATTGACAGAGAACTAAACCAAAGTAGACAAACAAATTACATATGCATTAAGAGTAAACAAGATCTTGTGTGTTCATATATAATTATATATCCAATATATGGCTGACTTTGTACTCCAAAAAAAGCAGCATGGTTGGATCAGTGGTAAACACCCATGGCCTCTGGAGACAGAGGTCATGGGTTCGATCCTCATCCCATGCAAAGGTTGGAGGGTCTTTTCTACCATTTAGGTAGAAAATGGAAGCAACCTCTCTACTTAGGTAGAGGTAAGGTCTGCCTACATCTTAACCTTCCCCATACACCGTCGAGGTATTGGGCTCAAAACCCGCAGAAGGCGGCACTGAGGAGTTTCTTTCATTTATCTTAAAAGTGTAACAAATGACAATGTAAATTTACATCAATTTACTTGCTTGACAGTTGACACATTGAGTTAATGATTCTAATGTTTAATGAGTTGAACAAACCTGATCATCAGAAAATCTCTCAGAATGAGAAGAAATGGACCCTACCGAGCTTTCGGTTTCTCCAGGACTCATCTCGGACGATTTCCTTCGCCAAAGCCAGCTCCGTCGGTCCATCTTTTTTCAAGAAAACTTCCAAACTAAACACCACTACTACTCCCACACACTCACCCTCCCACTTCATCTATAATTTCAGCAAATTTGATCATTCAAAACCAAAATTTATCACTATATAATGAAAACCCAATATCCAATATCCAATTACAAGCAAAACCCAGAATTCAAATTCGCATAAAACTGAAGTTCAACTCATAAATATGCAAACTGAAGAAGAAAAAAACAGAGTTTGGGCCTTTCTTATGACTTTAGTAAATTCAGTTGACTTTAACTTATTTACAATAAATGATAACTACCCATAATTATAATTTAAATAAAACACACAACCCAGAATTTAAAAAATAGATTTTTATCAAGAAAGATGTTTTCTTGGTTTATAAAACAGAACAAGAGAGATGAGTTTGTTGACAAATTCTGTTGACACTCATGCTTTGCTTTTAAGTTACTATATGCAAGCATAACAACTATATATCTATCTCTCTATAAGTAAATAAAAGAATGTCTAATCAATCAATCATTTATAAAAAACACAAGAAAGGAATGAATTGAATGATGGTAAGAATGATCTTATTATGTAAAAAAACGAGGAGTGTAACCCCACCAGGCAAAAAAGTGTAATCCCACCAGAGAGATTATTAGCGGCGACGTCGCCGCTAATACTGCGGGCCCCCTGTCTGTAATGGTAAATCTGGCAGAGAAATTAGCGGGCCCCCTGTCAGTGTCAGAGTATTAGCGGCGACGTCGCCGCTAATGCCCTGGTCGGGTTGACTTTTGCCTGATGGTGTTACCCTGTGCCAAAAAATAATGTCATATTTTTTGTGATTTTGTGGGTGGAAAGTTTAACTTAAAATGCACAAGTTTGAAAAACAAGGCTCTTTGTAGGATGTGACATCATGTCTTTTAAGATGTAGGATATGAATATATGATTGTAGTGTTTGTGATAAAAATTGACACAAAATAAAATAAAAGAAAAAAAGAAAAAGAAGAAAAGCATGACCCATGTTTTCTTTGCCTTCTTATTATTGTTTTCTTTTGTTTTGTGGTTTATTCACTTTTGAAAAATAACTTGCATGGTTTTCTTTTAACAAGTGATGGTTGCATCATGTTGTATATAATTTATTACATTTGTCATTATAGGTTTTGAACAATGAAGGTGTAACAAATGATCTACTATATGTGTAAAACAAGTTCACGTACAAGGAGGCCATTTATGGATGGTTATGTAAAGATGTCGAACAATCATAACTTTAAATAAATAGTTATGCTAGCAAAACTAGGTTGTATATTGTACTATTAGTTTCAATTTGGACCTTTTTGTTAGTATAACGCGTATGAGAGATCGGGTAGTTGTAGCTTATAAATGTAAATAAAATAACGTAAAAGAACAAATGTATTAATTTTAAAGAGTATAGTTATTAGGGGTAATAATTTTAAAGAGTATAACTTTAAAGCAGCATGGTTAGTGATAAACATCCTGACCTCTGGAGACAGAGGTCATGAGTTCGATCATCATCCCATGCAAAGGTTGGAGGGCCTTTTCTACCATTTAGGTAGAAATGGAAGCAGCCTCTCCATGAATCAGTACTTTCAAAAGGTATGAGATCCGATCCCGCCACTGTATCCTATGGCGAACTTGTTGCGATACACTTTCTTATTAAGACTATAGAATGTTCCTGCGAATTATGACCTTCGCCCGGAATGTGAGCAAATATATCATGTCGATTGCTCAACCGTACTTTGGCTATCTTACGTGGAGCTGAATTAGGTTTTTTCGGTGTTCTCGTTGGTACACGCGGGCGTACTCCTTGCTTCTGGGGACATTGATCCGAAGCTCGAGTAGGTCTGCCTACATCTTAACCTCCCCCATACACCGTCGAGATTTGGGGCTCAAAACCCGCAGAAGGCGGCACTGAGCAAGTTTCTGTCTAATTTATTTTTTATAAGCTACAAACTATTTTCAAAATTCACTTTAAACAATTTATGTTTTTGAAGCTTATGAAAACAATATACTACCAAAATTTTATATAACTAGACAAAGCTTATATGAAGAATAAAAAAATGAGTGACAAATGTTGAAATTTTTAAATAAAAGGTCGACTACCGTCTACTGTTTATTTAGTATATAGTTGAAAATGATATCAAAATATCAATATCAATATCAATATCGATATGTTACCGGCAATTAACTTGTATAACACGTTGACAATTTGATCAATATCAATATCAATATCAAAAATGATATGTCGACGTATAAATACATCACTATTCACTAGTGTCACCATCATTTATCTATCAATATCAATATCAATATCAATATCAATATCAATTCAATTAATATCTATCAATATCAATATCAATATCAATATCAATATCAATATCAATATAATATCTATCAATATCAATATCAATATCAATATCAATATCAATTATCAATATAATACTATCAATATCAATATCAATATCAATATCAATATCAATTATCAATATAATACTATCAATATCAATATCAATATCAATATCAATATCAATTATCAATATAATACTATCAATATCAATATCAATATCAATATCAATATAATTATAATATAATACTATCAATATCAATATCAATATCAATATCAATATCAATATCAATATAATATCTATCAATATCAATATCAATATCAATATCAATATCAATTATCAATATAATACTATCAATATCAATATCAATATCAATATCAATATCAATTATCAATATAATACTATCAATATCAATATCAATATCAATATCAATATCAATTATCAATATAATACTATCAATATCAATATCAATATCAATATCAATATCAATTATCAATATAATACTATCAATATCAATATCAATATCAATATCAATATAATTATAATATAATACTATCAATATCAATATCAATATCAATATCAATATCAATATCAATATAATATCTATCAATATCAATATCAATATCAATATCAATATCAATTATCAATATAATACTATCAATATCAATATCAATATCAATATCAATATCAATTATCAATATAATACTATCAATATCAATATCAATATCAATATCAATATCAATTATCAATATAATACTATCAATATCAATATCAATATCAATATCAATATCAATTATCAATATAATACTATCAATATCAATATCAATATCAATATCAATATAATTATAATATAATACTATCAATATCAATATCAATATCAATATCAATATCAATATCAATATAATATCTATCAATATCAATATCAATATCAATATCAATATCAATTATCAATATAATACTATCAATATCAATATCAATATCAATATCAATATCAATTATCAATATAATACTATCAATATCAATATCAATATCAATATCAATATCAATTATCAATATAATACTATCAATATCAATATCAATATCAATATCAATATCAATTATCAATATAATACTATCAATATCAATATCAATATCAATATCAATATCAATTATCAATATAATACTATCAATATCAATATCAATATCAATATCAATATAATATATATATCAATATCAAATACATCACTATTCACTAGTGTCACCATCATTTATCTATCAATATCAATATCAATATCAATATCAATATCAATATCAATATAATAGTCTATCAATATCAATATCAATATCAATATCAATATCAATATCAATATCAATATCATATATATATAATATCAATATCAATATCAATATCAATATCAATATCAATATCAATATCAAGATCAATAATAGACTAAGAAAATATTGATACTAAATGAAATTTTTTATAATCTGTTAGCTTTAATTATTTTGTTAGTGCATGTTTTGTAATTATGTATATAGAATTGTCCTTATGTCTAATCTTGTTTATGTGTAAGGTTGTTAATGTAATTAGACAAGGACTAGTTTGTAATTAGGGAGGGGGTTTAATGCAAATGTCAAACCTATATAAACCCCCTCTCCTTTCATTTGTAACTAACCTTTAAAAAACCTTTTGAATATAGATTTCCTTTCTCCCTTTCTCTCTCTAGCTTTCTCTCACACACACATAATCACAATTTAGCTTAGTTAACAATTGGTATCAGAGCAAAATCACAACTTGTGTTAGATCCATTGCTTGATTTTGTTCAATTTTAGGCTAAATTGTGTTTTTCCTACTTTACCGAAAAATCCAATCTTTACCCTCTTAACATGTTAAAGTTTCCTCCTTTCTAGTTTTATTCTACTCATTACCTTCCTATAATTATCCTCAAGAAGTTTCAAATCCCAATTCAAAACCAAATAGCTTAAAATTGAAATTTTAGCTTTCTGATCTGAAATCCGGTTTTCATTTCCGGTTTTCATTTCCTTTGAATTTCTGTTGTAAAACCGGTTTTCCTACCGGTTTTCCTTCCGGTTTTCCTACCGGTATTCCTTCCGGTTTTCAAATTCACAAAATTTTGAATTTTCATTGTTATATTCTAACATATCTGGTTTACACCAAAACCGATATTTGTACTAAATTTCTTCATTTTCCAACTCGTGATAATAACCAATTTTTCCCACGAAAACCGGATTTAGTGTAGTATTTCTTGAATCCCGGTTTTTGTGCAGTTTTTTCTGAAAACCGGATTTAGTGAAGATTTTTGACTTTAAGTAATTTTGTGTGTGAAAATACCTGGTTTATCCCAAAACCGGTATTTGTTCATAATTTCTTCTTTGAACAAGTCGAAATTCTGCCCATTGTTTCCCTCGAAAACCGGATTTTCTATACATTTTACCAATACCGGTATTTGTATAGAATTTCTCCTCAAAACCGGCTTTACTATATTTTAATACCTGGTTTACCCCAAAACCGGTATTAGTTCTTAATTTCTTCAACTTTGTGAAAACTTACTCTGTCCAAGTTTCGAGACGAATACCGGATTTAGAACATATTTTCTGAAACCCGGATTTTGTATACATTTTCTGAAAACCGGATTTAGTACACATTTTCTGAAAACCGGTTTTAGTACTAAATTTACCAAAACCCTGTTTTAGTACTAAATTTCTGAAACCCTGTTTTAGTACTAAATTTCTGAAACCCTGTAAAATGTCAACTATTATACCGAATGAGTTTGTTGAGACGGTGTTAGACTTTTTAATGGGTGAACAGCCAAGTTGGGAAGAAATACGTCGTCATGATAATCACATTTGTATGTGTTGTACCAGTTCGTTTCCATGTGGAGTGGTTATTTTTGAGGAAAAACAAGTTAATGTGGAAATATTTAAGACAATCATGACACAACACAATAGTTTTCAACTTGAAATTAAGCAACTCAAATCTGAGAACAAAGAGCTCAAATCTGCTAATAATTTCAGTTTGTCTGCCATGGAAATTCTTCAATCTGAAGTTGACCGAATCAAATCTGAGAACAAAGAGCTCAAACCTGCTAATGATCTCATTTTGTCAAACATGGAAAGTCTTCAAAAAGACAATGATCATTTGCAGTCAAAGATTCTCAATTTAACCAATGAGTTGGATATTTCTCTCAAAGAGCTCATTGTAACCAACCTCGAAACCCAAGTTAAAGAACTTGTTTTGCAACAACAACTTTCGAAGCTCAATCGTGAATTACAAAACAAGTCCATTTCTTCGAGGAATAATGAGCAAACATGTTTCAAGTTAATCCAACAACTTAAAGCTCATTCCTTGTCATTGGAAACTCAACTTGCAACCAAGTCACACCCAGTGAATCCTCCCTCATCTCATGCTCCAGAATCACCTCTTCCCAACCAAACCACTCCATCTCCAACTAAAACAAAATCCATTCCTTCTAATGCCCAACCAAACCACAATTACCCAAAATTATCAACCAATACCAAGCAACACCCTTCCTCCAAAATCAAAACAAATCTTCATAACACCAAACCATCTCACCAAAACAATAAACAACCACAACCATCTTCCAAACCAGCTCATACCACTCCCAAATTCTCAAAAGAACCTCACTTCACCAACACAAAAACTCTTCTACCTAAACCTCATCAAACCCTCAAACAAATGAACCCATATTACACACCTCGCAAGACCGGGTCTCCCTTCAAGCCTATAAACAGCCATTGCCAGATATTCAAGGATTCCACCACCGGAATCATTCGTTATAGAGATCAATATGGCTGGTTCTCTCATACTAAACCCAAACCAAAACCTAAAAACACTCCCATTAAATACTCTCTCTCTGAGTTGTTTAAGTTGGCACCACGAGTCATTCACCCTCGTGTGCAAAAAGTGTTTTACTATGCACAACCTTCTACTTCTCTCTTCAAATATCCAGTTGGACCCACCCTTACATGGGTTCCAACGTCTGGATCCAAGTAGGCGGTTGTGATTTGGCTTGTACACATTTCAGTGTACAACCCGTTCAAAACATGTGTAATTGAGACGTTACTTCATAGTTATACCTTTCATTACCGTTATTGTCATCAATCATTGTGCATGATGAACACGGTACACATGTTCATCATGAGGGGGAGAAGAGTCTAAAGATTGATTATCTTTTTGAGGGGGAGCACAATGCATAGTTTGATTATTTGCTCCGTAGATTATGCTCAATTTGAGGGGGAGCTTAAAGGAAAATTCAATTTTTGGATTAATTGTTTGTTGTTGAGAAAATTGTTTGTTTGAGGGGGAGCAAAAGACAAATGATAAAAGACTGTAAAGTAAGAACCAAGACATGCTTCCCACTTCATACCAAGCTTCCGCATTCTACAAGAAACCCAAGTCTTCGTCTTCAAAGAGAAAGCTACAAAGTCTACTCAACATTGAAGATTTTCAACAAATGGGCTCATCACGTTTATTTAAAGATCCATATCATAGAACCCCAACCGACCATCTGATCCGAAATTTCATTTCATTCCCAAGCGCCTCTGGAAAGAGAAGTTCAGTGAATACTAGATAAGGGCCTTCAATGATCAAAGGACTCATCAAGACAAACCCAAATCGTCAACCAAGAAAAGAAACAGAAGACAAAGAAAGAAGAAAAGGACTAGACGATGAACCTTCACAAAACTGCACTAAAGGGGGAGATTGTTAGCTTTAATTATTTTGTTAGTGCAAGTTTTGTAATTATGTATATAGAATTGTCCTTATGTCTAATCTTGTTTATGTGTAAGGTTGTTAATGTAATTAGACAAGGACTAGTTTGTAATTAGGGAGGGGGTTTAATGCAAATGTCAAACCTATATAAACCCCCTCTCCTTTCATTTGTAACTAACCTTTAAAAAACCTTTTGAATATAGATTTCCTTTCTCCCTTTCTCTCTCTAGCTTTCTCTCACACACACATAATCACAATTTAGCTTAGTTAGCATAATCATATGATATAGAGTTATAGACCATACCATATATATGTTTAACTTTTCAAATATGCCCTAAAAGTTATTAATATG
Source organism: Erigeron breviscapus (assembly GCA_034093135.1). NCBI lineage: Eukaryota > Viridiplantae > Streptophyta > Magnoliopsida > Asterales > Asteraceae > Erigeron > Erigeron breviscapus. The sequence goes on from CM067171.1 coordinate 116,869,353, forward strand.
ATCATTAGACAAAAGGTATCGGATTTATGAAATATGAAGATGGAAAAGAGGTCATGTATTATCCAACATTTAGTTATCTTGTAATTTGTTTTGATATATGTAATGTAATGTAATACGTAATTTTTAATGTTTAAAATATGAAATTATTGATCCTTGATAGAGGATAAAAAGTCATCTTCATGGGGGCCAAACGGTGACAAAGACTCGAAATCATACAAAAACCTTTTGAGTGTTAAAATGGTCCAATTGTAGTTGTAGGTCCTCACTATGTCATGCTTCGGTTTGGGCCAATCCCTATTTATGACGATAAGAAAAAAACCACACCTTTCTAATTAATTCAACTATACAAAATCGAATCAAATCGAATTACCCTTGATTGGTCTTTATTTTTTTAAAGGTGAATTTCGTCTGAAACTTTGTGTCGTGATTCGACAACGGGAGGTCTAGCATACGTTATCTTAACCGGGTCCGCGCTAGAGAGCTTCGTCGAAGTAGAAATGCCTATTCAAATACCCAATGGGGGAAAACCCCCTACTAATCAGTCCGAAAGCACGACGATTAATAGGGGTAAACTCTGCCCCTTAGACTTGAACCTGGGTATACCCAAGTCAAGCCTTCATAGAAGAAATACCTATATTTCAAAGTTGGTGAAATGAGGATTCGAACCTGGGACCTATAGGTCATTATGGTTCTGATTTTTCCAACATTTGATTTAGTTTAGACCGTTTGATATGTAATTAATTGAGACAGTTTGACAACTAAATTCGAGTTAAATAAAACTAGCAGGTACTCATGTAAGACAACTTGGAAACACATATTGTGTTGATAATTAGTCTTCGGTCGTGAGAATTATATGATTGTTTTTCACTAGATGACTTTCTACTAACCAGTTCACTGTTAAGTCATGGATAAGTGGAATCGAATTACCCTTAATTAGTCGTTCTAATTTCAGATTTTTCAAACATTTGATTTAGTTTACAAACATTGAAATTGAGTGAGTTTCTTCTTGCAACGGACTCAGTCTAAGTCATAAACAACCCAAAGTTTTATCATAAGCAAAACCAGTAGCTACTAGCAAATGCTTAGACCGATTGTCTAATAATGTCATATTATTTATGTAAATGTAAATACTCTATTACCTTAGATAAAGTAATATTTCATGCAAGGTAAACTTCTAAATGTTGACACTAACATCCCGTCATTGCCTACATCAAAAATGCACTTCATAACATTTTGGGGAAACAAAATAGGGGTGTTCATCGGTTCGGTTTTCAGTTATTCGGTCTATTTTGTTCGGGTTTTTCGGTTTTTTTAATTTTATTTTCCAAAACCAAAACCGAACCAAAATCTAATTCAAAATAGAAAAACCAAACCGAAAACCAAATCAGAATTCGGTTCGGTTTCGGTTTAAAACCGAAAAAACCAAATTTTAAAAACACAAATTCACCATTTTTTTTGTCTAAGTTGTGTTCAACCAAAATAGGTTCATAATTTCAATTTTCACCAACGTAGTAAATTTAGACTACAAGCACAATATGGATAAATAAGTAACATAACTGAAACGGTTAAACTCTTGTTTGTCATCATTATTAAAAATTATTCATCAAGTTTTTCATTGTTTGTCAATTGAATTTTTGTAATTTCAGAAAAAAATATTATAATAAACAAATAGACATAAAAAGTAAAAAATACATTAATAATTATCCATACAAAAAAAATTTATTAAATATTTATAATAATACATAATAGTGATATAAGTTATTCGGTTTTTTCGGTTTAACCAAATTCATTATCACATATCCATAACCAAACCAAAAACCAAATATATAATTCGGTATCGGTTACAAACCAAACCCAAAACCAAATTCAAAAATGGTTTGGTTTTTTTCAGTTTTTAAACGGTTCGGTTTACAGTTTAACCGGGTAAAAACCAAACCGCGAACACCCCTAGAACAAAAGGTTCAAAGAAATTACTTTGTAGTTCAAAGAAAAAAGATTTAGCTTTGAGAACAACCCATTTATTACCGTAGTCCATAGGCCCATATCATGTATCCAATGAAGCTCATTAATGATTAACCCTTAAATCCGAATAAAATAAACTTTCAATATAAAACCCTTAGTAGGATGGGCCCGTATCATCTATCCATTTATAAAGCCCATTTTTGTGGGAAAATATACAAATAAACTAAAAATAAAATTAATGTCTGAGCCCGGGTTCGAACCGGGGACCTCTAGTGTGTGAGACTAGCGTGATAACCGACTACACCACCCAGACAGATGTTATTTGGTCTTACAAACAAATTTATACCGTACAATATTATTAGTGAATAATTAATAAATCAATAATGTTTTGACTATCTACGAATATACTAAAACAGGATTGTATATTTTGTTTATCGACACTTGGCGCATTCCTTACACGACATGTGTCACTTTTGATGTAATTTAAAAAGGATTTCTAATTCATAATTACCAATTGTAATCAAATATTAATCTTTAGATTTAATATAAAAAAGATTTTTGATCGACACTCGGCGCATTCCTTGCATGACATGTGTCACTTTAGTGTAACTAAAAAGGATTCTTAATTCATAATTATCTAATTGTAATCAAATACTAATCTCTTGATTCAACATTATATATTTTGTTATTATTCAACATTAGCAATGCTATACTCATCTAATACATGGAGAGTAAACCCTTTAAGGCATTGTCAGGAGTCGAACCGGCGTGGGCGCATTCGCGTGAGGGGTGTTAGCCATTTATCCGTTACTGTCTTTCAAAAAAAATTATACTAAGTTTCCGTATATATGATTTATAAAAAAATTTAATAATGTTAACAACTAATATATTGGAATACAAACTACTAATGGACTATCAGAAACGAAGTGAGGGATTGGATGACGGACGGGACAACTAGCTAATTGGGGACGGAGGGACAGAGAGAACTACTAATATATATATGCTAAGTTATGAAGTTTCATATAATATGTGAAAGGATTTGTATCCAAATTTAGATATTTAATAGCCACATATCATATTATCTATATAAATGTAATTGTATCATCATGTATTATATAATCCGTACATCGTACGGGCATTAAAACTAGTTTAAAGGAATACACCAGCTCATACGCTTATATGATGTGGTTATCACACGTTAGACAACTTTGATGTCTTTATTATGACATAAAAAAAAAGATTGGATAATGGTAATTTAAGGCAATATTTATTTGTTCTACTCTATTTCTTTCTTTGTGCTTCCTTTTTCATATTTACCGATAAATAAGATATTTTCTATATTTACTTGGGTTACATTGATTATTTACCGATAATTGTTTTTCTGGAAATGAAACCGAATTCAAGAATGTAGCTCTCATTTTTATTTATTTTTATTATTTAATATTATTTTTTTTTTTATAATTCGTATCCAATTATTCAACTAGATTTCCATCAACATGGGTTCCGAAAGCTCATCCGACATTATCTGATCTTGAAGTACTTTTTTGACATAAACTATTAAGATAAAAGTTGTGTTTCACAAGAGCCCCGATGGAGACACGTCTAAGGTACGTTTCTATTTGCGTCAACATATGTACCTCAATTCTTGATCGACGTATTATTATATGGAATTATATTCAACTAAAATTCGGATCCAGAAAACTACAATTGAAAATTTGGATTACTTTATGAATCAGGAACATTGAGGTTCATTTAACGCAAAACAACAAAATGCGCATGAGATAAAATAGTAAACTTCTTAGCTAAGAAATGTTTTTCATATTTTTAACAGCCAATTTTCATTGTTTGTATTTTTGGTCCCTTCAGTTTTAACATCCATACACACCACCTAATTTGGTTTTCGTGTTACTTTAATTTAGATTGTTTAAATTGTCAAAATTTAGCTTGAAAGTGTTATCTCATACTCCTATGTCAATTTTTTGCAACTTTTTTTAACGGTAAATTTGGGCTCAGTGCATGCCTCTTCATACACCCAACTTCAATTCCAGAAGAAACTCATTATGGAAAACCCTTATCTCTATTCATAGGAACATTTCACACCAGAATTTGAACCTAAAACTTCTCAATCTCAGGCTTCACCATATACCAATCCATCTATTGATGATTGGTAATTTGCTCACACCAGCATTTTGCAATATAACTACACTTTATTTATTATCATTACAATCTTTTGAAATTTTTCCAAGTGACCAAAATACAAAGCTATACACAAAATTAAAACAAATAAGAATATATGAAAAATGTTTGATAGGTGTAATATATACATCCGGAAATAATAAATTTAATGTGTCAAACATCTAAATACATCGTAAAAGCCTTCAGAATTAAGAAATTATACCGTCTTACGTCATCCGTCAATATGATAACTATTCAAGTCTTGCCCGCATAAATGCATCATGATGTATATACAATGTATAACACATTAAATAGTTTGCAAGATTTATTATTTATAGTTTTATGAATTAACATAACTAAGAGAAAATGACTAGATGAAAAAATCAAAAACATTTAAAAAAGTATAACTTACTTTTACGGAGGAGTGAGATGTTTACTGGATTTATCGAACGAGCGAAAATGAGAGGCGTGCGATATATAACATAAACCGCCTATGGCTGTTTGGCCAACCCCACGTATCCAAGTAGTTAGAAGCCATGAATAAGTTATTGAACTTTCGGGTTCGAATCATAATGTTAGCTATATTCTTAGAAGTCGTCACGAAAATTTTCAATATCGTCATGAGATATTCTTGTTGGCGGACACCGTACTCGGAATTAAAAATACCAACTTTCTTATATATTTCGTGAAAAGAAAAACCTCGTGAAAAAGAGGAAAAACCGAAAAAGAGTAAAAGACTAATTTAGTTCACTAAAGAAGCCAAAAAGTATGGTTGTGGTAAATTGGTCGAGTCATGGTTCACTCATAGATGATTATTACAACACTGTAATTTATTTTTAAACTATTGAGTATATTTAACAGATAATAATAAATGTTTAATTGGCGAAAAAAGTAATGAGGAAGTGATGAGGTCTATTGAATATGATGTGTAAAGGTGTGTAGATGTTAGGGGTGAGTGTGAGTCGGTTTTGCCTAAAATCGAAACTCGAACCGATCCATTCGGTTTTTAGAAAACCAAAACCATTGGATTCGGTCTTTGTTCGATTCGGTTTGTTGGTTTTCCGGTTTGGTTTGGATCGGTTTCGGTTTTTTTTAATTATAATTTTTTTTTACGTTTTTTGTTTATTATGTTATATATAAATTTAACTTTCAATTGTTAAGAAGAAAAATATGATATAGATACTAAATTATAGAGATGCTTTTTATTAACTAGTTATATTTTTTAGGTTTAAAATTAGTATAACTTTTATAAAACGAATTGATTTTATTGTACGTTTATCATCTAAAACATACAATTTATATAGATTTGTACACTATAAAGAAAAAGTTTAAATATATTAACATATTTACAAATTATAAATTATAAATATGAATTTAATATGATATATATATAAAATAAATTAAAATATATTCGGTTCGGTTTTTGATTGGTTTTTTGGCATATGAAACCGAAATCCGAACCGATCCGTTTGGTTTTTAAAAAATGAGACCAAACTAATGGGTTTCGTTCGATTTTCGGTTTTCTTCGGTTTTGTCGGTATTTTTTGTTTTTTAATTTTTCGGTTCGGTTTTTGTTCACCAATAGATGTATCACTAATGGATGAAGAAAATGATAAGACGTTAGTAACGAGTCATATTGAAAATGTTTCAACACGGTGATACATAATAAAATCAATTGCTAGCACTTTAAAATAAAAGATGCTAAAATTACTGATTAATTTCTGATTAATTCCATGCATCTACACCAAATACTTGGCATTAGTTTAATCTCTCTATATAACTAAGAGATGATAGTGTTTTTTCCTATGTGGTACTTATCTTTTCGCGCTAACTAGGCTTTTCGCTTAGGTGACATTTTCTGGTAATTTTAGTGTTTTTTTTAATATATTGACATTTAAATCTATATATTTTAGTACTTGTGTGGCACTTCATTCGCCGCGTCTTCATTTGCTTACGTGGCATTCATATGTGGACATTTGTTTTTTATCATTTTGGTTTTTGTTCACCAATAGATGTATCACTAATGGATGAAGAAAATGATAAGACGTTAGTAACGAGTCATATTGAAAATGTTTCAACACGGTGATACATAATAAAATCAATTGCTAGCACTTTAAAATAAAAGATGCTAAAATTACTGATTAATTTCTGATTAATTCCATGCATCTACACCAAATACTTGGCATTAGTTTAATCTCTCTATATAACTAAGAGATGATAGTGTTTTTTCCTATGTGGTACTTATCTTTTCGCGCTAACTAGGCTTTTCGCTTAGGTGACATTTTCTGGTAATTTTAGTGTTTTTTTTAATATATTGACATTTAAATCTATATATTTTAGTACTTGTGTGGCACTTCATTCGCCGCGTCTTCATTTGCTTACGTGGCATTCATATGTGGACATTTGTTTTTTATCAGTTTAAAATACGGTTTTTGTTCACCAATAGATGTATCACTAATGGATGAAGAAAATGATAAGACGTTAGTAACGAGTCATATTGAAAATGTTTCAACACGGTGATACATAATAAAATCAATTGCTAGCACTTTAAAATAAAAGATGCTAAAATTACTGATTAATTTCTGATTAATTCCATGCATCTACACCAAATACTTGGCATTAGTTTAATCTCTCTATATAACTAAGAGATGATAGTGTTTTTTCCTATGTGGTACTTATCTTTTCGCGCTAACTAGGCTTTTCGCTTAGGTGACATTTTCTGGTAATTTTAGTGTTTTTTTTAATATATTGACATTTAAATCTATATATTTTAGTACTTGTGTGGCACTTCATTCGCCGCGTCTTCATTTGCTTACGTGGCATTCATATGTGGACATTTGTTTTTATCAGTTTAAAATATTATAACATTTGTGAATTTTGACTTGTAATTAACGTAATTTAACTATGTTGACCCGTTGACTCGAACGTGCTAAATGATTAATTGTTCTAGTTAATTTAAATAATTCATTTATTGAGTTATGAAATTTGAGACGTGTGTATTTATGCTTGACGGGATTATAAAGACGTATTGATCGATGTTGTAACGTGATATGACGCTTAATTAAGTTAGAAATGTAATCGGGTGATCCATGGGTCGACCCGTGACCCATGAACCACCACTCTTGACCCAACCCTATCCAAAACCCCACCCAATCACACTCTTCCACTCTTTCTCACCCACACATTCTATCTCTCTTTCTCTCACTATACTAAATGCAAGACTAATTTCTATCTCCTTCTCTCTCTCACTAAATTCTTGGATCATTAATTGTGATTCATGTTAGATTTGTAATAAATTTATCATCTTTATCATCATTCAATCATCAAATCATAAATTGGGGTCAAAGGTGCAAGAAATCTTCATAAATAGCTCAAATTCGGGTTTTGATCTTGGAGGCGATTGTTGTAAGGTAAATCTAACTCAAAAGCATCATTTTATGTTTATAACTATGTTTCTAGTCATACACAAGTAATTGTTGGGTCAAAAGTCGGTTCAAATCGAATTTAGGGTTTTTATGTATTAAATGGGTCAAAATTCAAAGTTTCGAATTTGCGTATGTTTTGGGTCGAATCTTCAGGTGGGATATGTTTGAAATTACGCTTCTAATCTAGCATAAACTATTTCTGGTCAAAATTCGGGTCAAAGCAAGCCCTAGGTCGAAATTAGGGTTTTATGTATATATATATAAATGTATATATTTAAGTCAAAACAAAATTTTAATGGTTCTTGATGAATCTGGATCGGTTTGGAAGGGAAATGAAGTTGTTTATGTTCATCTAGGGTTATGAGCGCTTCTTAACGTGTTTCGGGTCTTCTCAAATCGAGTTGCAAGCAGAAAATTAGGGTTTTTGTATTTTTGGATCGTGTTCTTCACCATGAATCTGCCCAGATTTTTGTTTCCCCTGCACCACCGTCTGCCACGGTCTAGATAGCGTCCCAGACGCCGTTTTCCTCCCTCCCACCGTCTCTTACGGCCTGCCAACCATTTGGGACGGTGCCCTGTAACTATCCATTTCGACCTTTTTAACCAAGACGGTGGGATTGTCTGTTTTACGCCCACGAGACGCGAAGGCAGACGTTGATCTTTGCATTTCCAGACCACCGTCCAAAACGGTGGTCATCACCGTCCAAGACGCCAGCCAAGGGCTGGCCTACCGCCTGCTACGCTGTACCCTACCGTTTGTTACGTCGGTCACCTAGTAACCACCGTGTGGAACGCCCCTTTTGACCGTTTATTACGGTGACTTCCAAACTTGTTTTTCCTGCTTCATTTTTCTTAACCTAATTACAAGGGGTCCTTGGGTCGGTCGGGCTAGTTTCTGAATTTACTCCCTTCTTTCCATATGAGGTTCAAAACTTGTTAATGTCGGCCAAGTCAAGATTATAATCCAAGTAAAATCAAAGACAATTAAACATGAACTGATTTATATACAAGGAACAAGTATATACAATTATAATAATATACATGATTATGAATATGTGAATGCATACATGTGATTAATACGTACGTAAATAAAACTCGTTGATAGGTCGTGATCATTGAGGACTTTGGGATAATCGTAACTTATCGAATACTTATAACGTGACGATACAAGGCAAAGGTGAGTCTCGTAGCCCCTACGTTTATCTTATTTTGGGGTGGAAAGTGTACTTGTTATTAAACAGTTGTCGGTTGATTCACTTTATTATGATATGGAACGAGAAGTTAAATGCCTACTTGTTTGCTTGTTTACGTGTTTGTATGTGTTCATGTTTGCGCATTATTTATTATGTAAGTCGTGCCAGAAACGTATATCGCGCATTATTTATTATGTAAGTTGTGCCAGAAACGTATTTCGCGCATTAATTATTATGTAAGTCGTGCCGGTATGTCGCGCATTATTCATTATGTAAGTCGTGCCGTTACAACTATTATTTAACGTAGACGTTGACTTGTGTTGATTTGTGCGAACGTAATTCCTTTTAGGGTTTCCTTGGAACGTGATTAGGTATTCTAATCCTCGTATATCGTTAACGGTTGATATCCCGACACTTGATTTTTATTACTTAAACCTACGAACTCACCAACTTTATGTTGACACGTTTTAGTACACTTTTCAGGTGAACAGGTTAATCAAAGACGTATTGGATGATTTATTGCTTGATTGTGCTAGGATTGGACTTGGACTTGGACTTCATGGATCCGTGATTCATAGTTCCCGATTATGGGTTATGCTTAGGATCATTTACCATCTTTTGAACTATTCTTTTGTAAACGTTTGATGGGCGTGCTCCTTATGCATTTTTGTATGATTCCGGTACTTGTAATTGATTAAGTTGTATGGATTGTCCAATCCTTTAATGCATTTAGACTTGTCTCTACTTAATTTCCATGTCGTGTTGTGCTTAGTATGTAACCCTCATGATTCCGCCTTGTTGGGGTGTTACAAATATAAAATAAAAAAAAAGTCAAATAAAAGATTAGAACTCATGACCTCTAACTTCTAATATTATACACAGACCGCTTGATCTAACTTAATATTTGTTTATTTTTTACAAACTACAGTAGATATTCAGTAAATATTAAAACTAATTAAAAGACATTGATAATATAATTAGATCTTTGTAACTTATCTCTTTGTATTTAATTATCTTTGTACGTGGAATATAATTTACTTTAATATAATATAAACTAGATTATATTGATAATTACATCTAATATTTTTAGGAAAAAATCCATAAAAAAATAACATTTTTACACAAAATTCCTAATAAGGGAAACCTATTTAGTTTCGTATATTAAAAGAATTTCATTTCTAAAAATTTCTTAATAAAAGTAATGTCGTTAGTTTTCATCGTTAGTTACCCGTTAAGTGTCGTGTCGGCATGCCATGTCATTTTAAAAACTCATGTGGACATCTGATGTGGCATTCCATATGGGTATATTGGGACTTTTAACCTCATATCTTCTTCCCAAATCAATGAATATTTATAGTTGGTGAAATCATTAAAATAGTTGTTGTGAGTGTAAATCATCATCACTATCAAACCCAATTCATACAATTAATGTGTATGCCTGATCTATGTAAATCATCACGATGTACTGTAATCATTTATTCAATATTAAAACATATTCATCAACACTCTATAATCACCATGGGTTTTTTTAATGACGTGGGATGCCGACATGACATTTAACGGGTAACTAACAATGAAAACTTATGACATAACCTTTATTGAGAAATTTTTAGAGATGAAATTCTTTTAATATACGAAAACTAAATAGGCTCCCCTTATTAGGAATTTTGTGTAAAAATGTTACCTTTTTATGGATTTTTTCCATATTTTTACTAACCAATAATATTGTAAGATATATATTTTCTTATTTTATTCTACCTTTGTAAAATATCAATGTTAAATTAAATACTTTATTAATTTCACACACATATTTTTGATATTTGCTTAAGGTGTCCCTGTCCATCTGACAGGTATAATCTAGTTAGTATATATAAAACTAGGTTGCATTTCGGAAGAGTTCTCGCACACTTGCAAACTTTAGGAGATTACACTTATAGTAGCTTTAAAAGTAACCATGTCCATTCAACCAGGATTTTACCTTTTTATGGAACAATTATGGATATAACTTTTTCTTTGATTATTACTTGACAAAAGACATAGTACATTATACATCATTTCTTTTAGATTATTACTTGACAAAGCACGTACATGACCATTATTCCTATGACTTACAACAACCTGTCAACCTTCAATTTAATTAAATAGATATAGGACTAATATTAGAATGCAACTACAAGTCTAGGTACAAATTGTGTAAATACCTCCTATTTGGCTATTTGCACAAACACATCTCTACAAATACCCCCATGTTTGCAAGCTCAGTCCAAATAAGCACCGTGCACCCTCATGAATCATGATCGAAACCGAAAATACCCACCACAACACCTTTCACGAGTTCTTTGATTGGTGGCTCGGTAAGCTAAATGCTAACCTCGAACACCTTGTCTCCGCCGCACAAACATACCAAGAAGATGATAACATTGAAGATGATTCAAGTCTACGCCGTCTAATAGATCAAGCCGTTAGCCACTACGAAGAGTATTACAAAACCAAGTCACATGGAGCAAAACTAGACGTCATTTCAATGTTTTCACCCACATGGCTGACCTCACTAGAGGATTCCCTTTTGTGGATGGCAGGTTGGCGGCCAACTACTGCGATCCACGTGCTGTATTCCAAATCTGGAATACAGCTTGAGGCCAGATTATCTGACCTCATTCCAGTATTTAATACTGGAGATTTAGGAGACTTGAGTTTAAATCAACTCAACCAAATCGATGAATTACAAAAGAAAACGATCCGTGAGGAGAGGATAATTACTGAGAAAATGGCGAAACTCCAAGAATCGGCTGCAGACACCCCCATGGTGGATCTATCCAACATGGTTTCCGAGGTGATGCGGAACGAAGACATGAACCATGATGAAGGAAGGGATAATAATGATCAAAAAGTGGAATTTTTGTTAAAATCGAAAAAGAATGAGTTGGAAGAGTTGCTACACATGGCGGATAGTTTGAGAATGGAGACTTTGAACTCGGTGGTGGAGATACTAACACCGATTCAGGCGGTCTATTTCTTAATCGCTGCAGCCGAGCTGCATCTTCGGCTACACGATTGGGGACTGAAGAGGGATGCTACTTAATTAGTTGTAGTCGTGTATTATGGATATATCTTAGGGGTTGTTTTACTAATACTATATTTCTATTTCTAATATTAGTCATGTATGGATAATTAATATGTGAAATCTAGTGTGTACTATGGAATAGTTACTGTTTTCCTGTTGTTTTCAATTGGATAAATCGACAATTTTAAATTTGCTAGCCATTAAATTATCAGAAAAAATAGAAATAAACGAGATATGTCCCCGGGCGTTGCCCCGGGAGATATTACGTTTATGTATATGATAGCATATAAAACTAAAAGGATTTTTCAGATGGTTATTGTATGTGATAATATGTAAAATTTATAACATGTTTTCAGGATCATTTTATATATCATTTAAATGTCATGGAGATTACAAAAATGTTAGTGATTTGTCATTGAATTGTAGTTGTCATACAACATAAAAGTGAAAGAAATCGCTTGGAAAACCCAAAGACTTACAACATCGTACGTAATATTTAAAATCACAAAACAATATATTCGAGTTTATATATTCTTAAAAAACATGTATACGAAAAGGGTAAATAACATAAAGAAGAAAACAAATAAAGAAGGAGATGATGTATTGATGTGTTCATAAAGATGATAAGTTATAGAATTAGAAAAGGCAGGGTTGAAATTGTTAACAAAGAAGAGAAGAAGATAAAATTACTAAAAGAAAGCTGGGTGAAAGCACCTAGAAGTTTAGAAGACAGAGGCATAAAATGACGAAGAGGGAAAAGTTGCACGGAAACGAAAAAACAAAATAATAATAAAAAAAAGGAATATGTGAGTGGGCACAAACTTTCAATTAATTTACTACTCCCTCCGTCCCATATTAAGTGTCATATTTTGACTTTTTGAGTCTTTTTCTTTCAACTTTGACCGTAAATATTTTTGTTTGTGTTATATAACACTTAATATAATATATATGAATTGATTGAGTTTTAAATGTACTTTTCATTGATATAACTTTCATCAACTAATATATAACACAAACAAATATATTGACGGTCAAAGTCGGAAGAAAAAGACTTGACCAGTCAAAATAAGACAATTAAAATGTGACGGAGGGAGTAATAAGTTAATTTTGAATGTCTACTTTATTAATTAGTCAAAACTTTATTTGTACCTCAGTGACAACCAAAATACAAACAAGAATTAAAATGCTCTAATACATATTTATAAATCGACATATTACAACTTGAAGTAACATATATGGATATATATACAATAAGGTTGCCAATTCTCAGTAGCAATTGATAATATTGCTTCCATTTCAATCATCTTGTTAGCGCTTAATAAGTATTATTGGTGATTTACTCCTAATTACAACCTGTAAAATAAGTATGCATTATTAACTTAAAAGAATTACTAACCAAAAACTTTAGTTAGGATGTAAATTGTTTATCAGTATGAATATGAACATGAATATGAATATATAAAAAAAATTTAGGATAACAGTCAGCAATATGAATGAAGTAGATCTAAATGAATGATGAAAGTAACATGATTAATTGGATCAAGTTAAAGGTCGTTAACATATTTTATTCTGTAAATACAGGTTGAGTGTTTAATTTTTATCATGCCGGAAGTTTTTTTTTTCTTTTTTATCATTTAGATAATAGGCCGATGCAAGCTAAGTAAGGCAATCTATATTTCAACTTTCCTCACACATCATTGAGGTATTACAACGAGAAAAAGGTACCCGTGTGTTGCGACGGTGATAGAGGTGATAGCGGGGTGATAATGTAATGGCGGTTGCGGTGATGCGGTGATCTACCTGACGAGCTCCGCCCTTAGCCGTACGGGCTCCGGACTCGGATTTAAAAATTCGTCGAAAGTATATCGAATGACATCTCTAATGAAAGAGCATAGAATTTTAAGAACACCCATATAACTTTTATAATTTATCGATGTACGGTTTTTGAGATAAAAGATTTTGAATGAATTAGATGAATAAAATGATTTATGGAGGAGGAAAAAAAAATGAGTGGTTGAGATTTAAGGAGAGAGAGAAAGGGTATTATAGTTATTTTAGGTAAATATAGAATAGATATGGGGGACATTTTGCGGAAGTAAACGTTGAAACTTAAAATGTTAGACATGGGCTATTTGCTTTATAATATAGTATAGATCGAATGTTTACTTGCTTACTTTTAAGTTTTAATTTCTAGACATAAATGCATGATGCACGGAGGAAAAAGAGTAGATGTATAAAAGCTAGCTAATAAGGTTAAACAAAAAAACAGAAGCAGCTAGCTAGAATCGGAAAGTACTTCCATTTGCAGTGCAGTGGTTGGACATAAGACAATAGTCTCTTTGTGATAGGGGAGGTCTCAGGATCAAACCTTGAAAGGACAGGGTTTTATCCCTAATTAGTGTCGTGCCTTTGGGCGGCTAGTTAGGGGTTTTTTCCTCCTACCGAGTATTGGAGGGTGAGAAGGTATGTAAAACTAGCTTAAGCTAGAGCCTTCGCTGCGATGATTAATCCACACCTTTAAATAAAAAAGCTAGAATCGGAAAACACTAGACAATACGCAATTTCCAAGAGCTTGTATGGATTAATTGGGAACAGACAAGTGTGCTTATCTGAAGCAATCGTCACTAAATTACATAATCCTCCAAAACGTCACTAAATTACATAACTCACTTGAGCTTTTTTTTTTTCTTTTTTTTAAGGTGAATTTCGCTTAAAATTTCGTGTCGTGATTCGATAGCGGGAGGTCTAGCATACATTGTTTTAGCCGGGTCCGCGCTAGAGGGCTCCTCAAGGTAGAAATACTTATTTGAGTTAGTCACTACAAGAAAATGTTGATGTTGTTACCGAGAATTTTTGCAACGAGACAATATATCATTGCCAAATGTTTGCTGCCTTTTAACTTTTTAAAAGCGATGATAATATTTTTAAGGGTAAATTACACAAATCATACCTGAGGTTTGTTCGAAACTACACTGGTCATACCTACAGTTAAAAAATTACGCGAAACATACCCATCGTTATCAAAAACTTACACTGACCATACCTATCGCTGACAGTCGTCTATTTGGCCATTAAGTCAAGTCAAGTGTCGTGCATGTGAGGTATCAAAACCGTAATTTCATGCATACTTCAGGTATTATCCTTGTAATTCACCATAAAAATAATTATTAAGAATTTAAAGTTTTATTTATGCTTTAGTTATTAAGTTTGATAGATATGAAATTTATTATGAAAAAATAGTTTTCTTTTTTTCAATGAAAAGTATATCAAGAAAAATAGTTGATACAAGAATGCATTTATTACTATATATATCATTATTATTTTGTTATATGTGTATAGTGAATTAAACAAGGATTAGAACCATAAAACCACTAAAATTTTCACTTTTATATTACTTAATTATTATTTTATTTTATTTTATAATTTATTCTTTTTAATAGAAACCTTTTTAAAAAAATTCAAAAAAATAATTAAAAAAGCAATATAATTTTTTCGTATGGTTTGATGACATCCTCCTCAGATTAGAGGGTAAAGCAAAGTCAAAGACTCGTCACGGTTATAGAATGTAATTTCACCTCAGATTAGCAATCTGTAGCATTTTGGGTTTGAAGTTCCAGGGTTAGTCGTTAGTCTAATCTTAGAATTTCTAAGCCTTAACCTGTATCGTTTGATCACATTTTTTCATAAATTTTTTATTTTTATTTTGAAATAGGTTCTTAAAAAAAGTAAATATATATATTTGAATTTTAATATAGAATATCTACCCACTTTAATAAACGAAATATAAATATAAATATCTTTAAAAAAAATTATTAGGGTAAATTACACGGATGATACCTCAAGTATGCACGAAATTACGGTTTTGATACCTCACATGCACGGCACATGACTTGACTTAACGGCCAAATAGACGACCGTCAGCAATAGGTATGGTCAGTGTAAGTTTTTGACAACAATGGGTATGTCTCGCGTAATTTTTTAATTGTAGGTATGACCAGTGTAGTTTCGAACAAACCTCAGGTATGATTTGTGTAATTTACCCTATTTTTAATGGTTTTGTGAAATGAAGATTTATTATAAACTTTAAGAGGTGAGTTTTTCATATAAAAATATACAATATTTTTATGTACGTTAAGTACAACCCTAAAGGCTTCATTTAACATTAGTCTATTTTTAATTAGATAATATCTCCAAACATATCAAAAGAGTTATATACACTTATTTTTTTTTTTTTTTTTTTTTTTTTTTTTTTTTTTTTTTTTTTTTTTTTTTTTTTTTTTTTTTTTTTTTTTTTTTTTTTTTTTTTTTTTTTTTTTTTTTTTTTTTTTTTTTTTTTTTTTTTTTTTTTTTTTTTTTTTTTTTTTTTTTTTTTTTTTTTTTTTTTTTTTTTTTTTTTTTTTTTTTTTTTTTTTTTTTTTTTTTTTTTTTTTTTTTTTTTTTTTTTTTTTTTTTTTTTTTTTTTTTTTTTTTTTTTTTTTTTTTTTTTTTTTTTTTTTTTTTTTTTTTTTTTTTTTTTTTTTTTTTTTTTTTTTTTTTTTTTTTTTTTTTTTTTTTTTTTTTTTTTTTTTTTTTTTTTTTTTTTTTTTTTTTTTTTTTTTTTTTTTTTTTTTTTTTTTTTTTTTTTTTTTTTTTTTTTTTTTTTTTTTTTTTTTTTTTTTTTTTTTTTTTTTTTTTTTTTTTTTTTTTTTTTTTTTTTTTTTTTTTTTTTTTTTTTTTTTTTTTTTTTTTTTTTTTTTTTTTTTTTTTTTTTTTTTTTTTTTTTTTTTTTTTTTTTTTTTTTTTTTTTTTTTTTTTTTTTTTTTTTTTTTTTTTTTTTTTTTTTTTTTTTTTTTTTTTTTTTTTTTTTTTTTTTTTTTTTTTTTTTTTTTTTTTTTTTTTTTTTTTTTTTTTTTTTTTTTTTTTTTTTTTTTTTTTTTTTTTTTTTTTTTTTTTTTTTTTTTTTTTTTTTTTTTTTTTTTTTTTTTTTTTTTTTTTTTTTTTTTTTTTTTTTTTTTTTTTTTTTTTTTTTTTTTTTTTTTTTTTTTTTTTTTTTTTTTTTTTTTTTTTTTTTTTTTTTTTTTTTTTTTTTTTTTTTTTTTTTTTTTTTTTTTTTTTTTTTTTTTTTTTTTTTTTTTTTTTTTTTTTTTTTTTTTTTTTTTTTTTTTTTTTTTTTTTTTTTTTTTTTTTTTTTTTTTTTTTTTTTTTTTTTTTTTTTTTTTTTTTTTTTTTTTTTTTTTTTTTTTTTTTTTTTTTTTTTTTTTTTTTTTTTTTTTTTTTTTTTTTTTTTTTTTTTTTTTTTTTTTTTTTTTTTTTGGAGATCCAAAAGGTAATGTTAGAAAGATTTATGAAATGGATATCAATATCTTTATGAGATCTTTTATTTATATTAAAAGATTTATTACTTAAATATCAAATTACAATTATATAGGGTTGGGTATTGTAAAACAAGTATTAAAGTAAAACAAATAGGACAAGATCTTGATGCACGAAGATTCACGAAGCAATTGATGCACGTTGATCATGATGCACGTTGATTATCAGTGAAGAGAAACCTATTGTTTTATTTTACCAAGAACCTATATATATATATATATGATTCTTTTGATGAGATGAATAATAAAATAATTCATTCTTTTCAGTCTCCACTTCTTTTTCTTTATTGTTCTTAGAGTTAATTACAAAAATCGTCACTGTGGTTTGTCATAACTTGCAGGTTTCATCCCTAGGTTTCATTAATTACGGATTTCGTCCCTGAGTATGGATCTCCGTCAACGCTTTTGGTCCACAATACTAACGACCATTTAATAAATGGTCACGTGACCTGCACACCAGGGGTACAATGGTCTTTTAATAACATATATATCTTTTCATTATCATTATTGGTTGCTTTATCTTCATCATTTTCATGAAAAAACAATCTCACTACATATTTTAACCCAAATTTCTGACTACAAATTTTAAATCCAAAATAAAATCCAAAATCATATATATATTCAGATCCGATCAAAACCCAAAAGTTTTATACGACAACTAATAAATACATTAATCAATTAACTCTTGTTTTTAAAAGACACGATATGTACACATATATATTGTATCCAGATCCAAACACAAGATATACTCATATTCACATACACACAAATCTACTTCTTTCCATATCTCTTTTACCCAGATCTAGTTCTTGCAATTTAGGTAAATCCCAAAACTTATACCGAAGGCCTTCATATTCAACTGGAAATTATTGAGAATCCACTCAGATCAGAATGGCAGCGCAGACATGGTTGCGACGGCGGGCTAAAGATCTGTTGCCGGAGGTAGGGTTTTGGTAATGTGGGGGTGGAGGTGTTGTGGTGGGTGTTGGTGGCCGGTTGTGGAGGGGTGAGTGTGAGTTCGTAAGAAAACTTGAGGTGTTTGGTTCATTGGTTGTGTCCAGTGGTCAACAAAAAAAAGTTGATCGAACGAAAAAAGGGGCAAATGGAAATTAGAAAGGGAATGGGTTTGACTCTCCAATCAAAATTTACAAAACAATGAAATGGAAGAAAAAAAAGTGCTGGGAGTGTGTTTTTGCCTTTCTGGTGGGGGCTTAGTCAAAAGAGGTTCATAGTTGTAGGAATACATCTCGGGAAAAATCAAAAGTAGAAGCCTAAAAAGGAGGTGCAATGAAATCATGTGAAGATCCGAATAATTTTTTGTGTATATATTTTATTTATATTATATGTGTTATAATACATGAATAGAGTATAGTTTTTTGTTTTAATGGATTTTTACTTGTTTGTGTTATTAGATTTTTTTAGAGGTGATTTTTAAGTTTTGTGTATGAATGTTTGTTTTTGTGTTTGAAGATTATGGGATAAGAATTTTTGATTCATTGTTGATTTTACGTTGTTATTGATGATGATGATGGTTGAAAGTCTGGGGAAAAAATTGGTACTTTTTTTTACCTAATTTGTTTATTACAGCAACAGAAAGCGAAATGACCGTTATACCCATAACGTGTAAATCACATGACTTAGATTTTAACAGCGGTTAGAGGTTTGGACCAAAAGTGTTGACGAACCTTCATACTTAGGGACGAAAACTGTAATTAATGAAACCTAGGGATGAAACCTGCAAGTTGTATCAAACCACAGGGACGATTTGTGTAATTAACTCTTGTTCTTATTGTTTTACAGTTTTACTAGCTAATTAACCAGGTTCAACCCGCTAGACATATTAATAAAAATTTTGTGAACATGTATCGTCGCTATTGAAGTTGCGACGAAATTGATTGAGCCTATTACCAACTATTTATGTGATAATTTACTAAAACATGTTTTAGTCTTGATAGTCAAAATACATATAGTTACCTTCAAGTGTTCTTTGTATTAAATATACTTAGTATGCATAAACAACAAACATAAATATATATTAATAATAACCTAGTATACTTTATGTTTCAAATAAATATAATTAGCTTATTAACCCGCATAATATATAGATAACTTAAAAATCTATTATGACAAAATTATTTAGATGATGGAAATATAAAAGACCATGTATAAATTATTAGAGTTTTTAAAAGAAAATTAAAATGATTTTTTTAAAAAAATAACATCATAAATAATAAAAATAAAAATGAAATAAATTTTATGAAGGAAAGTGTTAATGACATCATAATTAAGTTTAACAAAAAAGAACTAAACTTTAAGAAAGAATATGGAGGTAACACATAAGCTATTTTTATAAATGTTATGTCATAACAATTTTTTTATATAATATATTATATAGATAACATTTTCTTTATTATGATTTAAAATATAACTAAATCATCACTTAGGTGGGTTGACTAGGGGTATTTTCTAAATCCACTATGTGGGCCCCGGAGGTAGGCATGAGCTTTTGGACCGGAAACCCGAGACCCGACGTTGACTGACCCGAAACCGAACCGGACCGGCCCGACCGAGTCACAAACGGTCCGGTCTTCGGTCTAGGGTTTCATGCCAACTCGGTCTTCGGTCCGGTTCGGTCCAAAACCCGGAAAAAGTCGGTCCAGGACCGAAACCCGACCATACTCCATATACTCCATATTTAGGGCTTTTGAAACTACATGGGCTTATAAATTTATTAATAATGGGCTTTGTTATTTGGTCCAGCACTCCAACCGTCCATCCATACTCCATAATCCATATACTTAAAAAAAATGGAACATGCTTTTTGTATCAGTAACAGGTTTTTTAAAATTTATACACATAAAAACACTTTACTTTAAAAAAAAGCAGCATAAATAATAAAAATAAAAATGAAATAAATTTTAGAAGGAAAGTGTTTATGACATCATAATAATTAACAAAAAAGAACTAAACTTTAAGAAAGAATATGGAGGTAAAATAAGCTATTTTTATAAATATATTATATAGTTAAATTTTTTTAAATTTGAGTTAATTTCACAAATCGTCCTTGTGGTTTTACCAAAAAATCACGTTTCATCCTTTAAACTTCAAAATGACACTGGTAGTCCTTTATACGCGGATAATGGTCATGTTTCGTCCTTTAATCTAACGGATGATGGTCACGTTTCGTCTTTTAATCTAACGGATGATGGTCACGTTTCGTCCTTTAATCTAACGGATGATGGTCACGTTTCGTCCTTTAATCTAACGGATGATGGTCACGTTTCGTCCTTTATACGGTCGACTAAAGGACGAAACGTGACCATTATCCGCGTATAAAGGACTACCAGTGTCATTTTGAAGTTTAAAGGATGAAACGTGATTTTTTGGTAAAACCACAAGGACGATTTTTGAAATTAACTCTTATGATTTTAAAAAAATAACTAAATCATCACTTAGGTGGGTTGACCAGGGGTATCTTCTAAATCCACTATGTGGGCCCCGGAGGTGAGTTTTCCCAAGGTCTCGGGTTCGAGTCTTGGGTTTCTCATCTCAAGGTATTTTCCATGAGGAGTTGGAGGTCCAGCAAATAGCTGGTTAAAATTGCTTCCAGCAAGTCTGAATCGAAACTAACTTTACAAAAAAAAAAATAATAAAAAAATAAAAATGAAATAAATTTTAAAGGAAAGTGTTTATGACATCATAATTAATTAAAAAAAAGAACTAAACTTTAAGAAAGAATTGGAGGTAACACATAAGCTATTTTTATAAAATATTTATGTCATAACATTTTCTTTATTATGATTTTAAAAAAATAACTAAATCATCATTTGTTATACCTTCTAGTAAATAGTGGGGAACCGAGCATAAGTGTTATGTCCTATTACAATTCCCTTTTTTTTTTTTCTCTATTCAATTCACAAATTAAAAATCGTAATATCATGACAAGAGAATCATAGAACATCTAAGCTAAAGTCGTTTTTCTTTAAAAGCAATCTTATAATTACAATCTAAAAATGATGTCAGGGTTGGACATGATTTTAGTTAAAAAGTATGTACGAATTCTCATTTTTTCGAAACATATTTAGATTTATTTATTTGATGTTTAATTCATGCCATCATGAAATGGAATGAAATTATAAATATAGCCCTCTAACTTCTACATTAACCCACTACCTTCTATTATTATATATTGGATATTTTAATCAATTTTCATTAATTCCATTCCATTCCATCATACCTACCAAACATTACAAGGAATGCTAATGACTCAATCAATTACATTGTTAATTCCATTATATATTTCATTACGTCATTATTTCATTCAGTTTAACCAAACATAAGTATTTTAAGGAGACGACTCTTATGTTTTTAACTACTCATTTGAATGGTTTATATACTATATTATCCATTTAACCATGGTTAAAAAAGCTCTTGATCAACTTTAATATTTTTTATGTATTTATTTATTTTTTATTTTACATTTTTCTTTTCTAATAAACATTTTACTATATTGTGTTTGAAAAGTCCAATTCATAATAATACTTATTTATAAGTTAATAAATAGCTTTAAATAAAAACATGTCTAATCTAGATATAAAAATTTCAAATATTTTCTTTAAGTTATGTGATTGCTTCAATGCATTTATTGATATTTATAATTTTTATATTCTTAAACACCTCATTGTTTTAATGTATAATTTTTTTTTATTTCAATAACTCTGTATTACGCGAAAAAAATAACTTAATATAGATATAAGTAGTGTCCTTGGAATTGTGTGATCCCACCTTTTTTTCAACAATAATCCCTATGTTAAACTCTTGCATTAATGATCTCTCTTGTTTGCATACTTTCGCAACTTCAGTGTTTTTTCAAGTTCGCTAACACTGATGTTCCTCAAATGCAACCATGATCCCCATTTATTTTAATCTGTTTCTTTATAGTGAACTCTCTTTCGGTGTTTAAGACACATAAATCACAAACTTTTTACTGTTTTTATCGAAGTCACATTATTTGTATTTTAATAACCTAAATTGTCAATTTTTATTATTATTGCTATATATTATGTTCGTAACACATTATATTATACTTCGTTGTTAACAAATAATAAACTTGACAAAATCACAATAAAGCACGAGTTACTTTTTATTTTGGTGCCATATATTAGGTTGTTTGCTTTTGTGTGTAGTTTGTTCGGTTTATTTGAGTCGTTCAAAATTAAGGCGACTGAAGAATTATTGTAACACCCTTCATTTAAAAATACGGGTTTCCAAAAATTTTCGCCTAACGGCATCAAAATAAAGCGGAAGAAACATTAAAAGTCCAAACCAATTAAAATCTGTTTGTTTTACTTATTCAATGGTGTTACTAATCGCATCATCAAAACAAGTTTAATAGAAACCCGTCGGCTGCCCAACACAAAACAACCGACTACATAATAATCCAATTCCATTAAAGACAAACATAAACAAATGTCTATAAAAGTTTGGCATCTATGGGTAGCTAAGGACTTCATCAAGCTATCTACCCATTCCTCGCTCTTCTTCATCAACTACCTCAGCTACGCTAAACCTGAGGGAGCAACACATTTCAAAAGACAAGTGTTAGCTAACGAATTAGCTAAGTAAGATAACACTCAAGTTATAAAACAATTGTCCATTTCAAACATTATGGATTTAAACACTTCATTAAGGCACAACACATATCATACACACAATACTTCATATTAGGATGAACCACCCTAAATGTGCATATCCTGCTTTACTTCATTACACACGTAACCACATAACTGCTTTCTACATTAACTGCTTTACTACGTTTTAACTGCTTTACTACATATTAACTGCGTCAATGTGCAACATAAGTTACACCCGACTAGATGACAACCATTCAGTTGAACATCAAACGTCGTTAAGGAATGGCAAGCCAATCCCCGAGTAATCCGTATGTACAAGACAAATGAGGGCGGGCCAGACCCCTCGTATTACTCAACTGCATCTCAATGACCATGTTGCAAGGAGCCACCCAAGCAACCTACGTCAACGCACTTAGCCGGGCTAGGGCAAGTACGGGTTAAGCTTAACACTTTCCTGCCTCAAAGTTTTACGAGCTCGAAACTGCATCATTTAGTTTAGGTGACTACATTACCTAAACATTTACTACATTAACTGCTTTTACGTTTTGGGCCCTTAAACGTGCACGTGACATGGCAACTTAGCAAGTCTAGTGAACTAGATGAGCAAGCCATACAAACATGCACAACATCAATCAATAAGACATTCAAGTCTCGCACGTATAACACATTAACTACATATAAGCATACAAATCTATCGACGACTTAACAACACGTTATGTTGACTTAACGACTCTAGTCAACCGTTAAATAAAAGGATTGGGATGTTACAATTACCTCCCCCTTAAGAGGATTCCGTCCCCGGAATCTCATCAGAAAGGAACAACTCTGGATATTTCTCTTTCATCACCGACTCGGTTTCCCAAGTGAGACTCTCTCCATGGTTGTGCTTCCACTTGATCAACACAAGGTCAATCATCTTCCTGCGTAACTTCTTTTGCTTCCTTCCAAGTATGGCTATTGGTTTTTCAATCATCCTTTTACTTGGATCAATGCTCACATCTTCAATAGGAATCACACTTGACTCCTCGGCTAAACATTTCCTCAAATAAGATACATGAAATGTGTTGTGAATTCCATCCAATTCTGGAGGCAATTCCAACTGATACGCCACATCTTTAATGCGCTTCAGAACTTTAAATGGTCCAATGAATCTTGGACTCAACTTACCTTTCTTTCCAAAGCGAATGACTCCTTTCCATGGGGATACTTTTAGCATCACCATGTCACCAACTTCAAACTCAACCGACCTTCTTTTCTTGTCGGCATAAGTTTTCTGTCTTTCTCTTGCCACACGAAGAGCTTCTTTAGCAATATTAACTTTCTCAGCTGAGATCTCTACAATTTCAGGACCTGTAATTTGCTTTTCACCGGGCTCCATCCAACAACTTGGAGTCCTACACCTTCTACCATAAAGCATTTCAAATGGCGGCATTCCAATGCTTGCGTGGTAGCTATTATTATAACAACATATACTGCATCTCATAACATCACAAGTTACTGCATATAATAACACTACATTATACTTCATACATAGCACTACATCCTACGTCATATCATAACATGCACTACAATACATATCATGAGGGACTGCATTTCAGGTCTCAAAGGTCAACTACATAACCCATATTGCCTCCCGTGTAACCCACATACCCATAAACAACATAAGTTACCAATTGGGAAGTTATAATTATGAAACCATCGTTTGTTGAACCCTCAGCGTGTCAAAAGTAGTGTATCTTACCTCAAAGAAGCGCACGACAATAGGCAACTATGTTACCGTGCAAAGCAAATAGTCTCGTCTACCTATATATAGCAAACGACCATTAGACACGCTAATACTCACATTATTAAAGTCATATCTTGGACCTCTACACCTACAAACAAGACCCACGACAACGACTACGCATTGGAGGTCCAAAAGTTAAACTTACATCAAATCTGACACTGTTGCGCCGCAACTAGCCCCGATTCTGCACAAGTTCGATCGATTACACCCCAAACCAGATCCAAACGACTTCAAATCAATTACATGATTTTCATACATCAAAATCCTTCATTTTCAAACCATAATAATGCAAGTAACTCCTTTATTAAACCACTCATGATTTGCATTATCAAAACAAGCGTTATTTCGACATCAATTGACCCTCCAATGGTCTAGATCTGATTTCTAATGACTCATATGATCAAAAAGACATAAAATCAAAATCAATATACCTCTATTACCTGAAGATCACCATGGGGATGCAAACTACTCGATCAATCACTCCTAAATCACACGTTTGAAGGATTTTCGGCTTAGAATTTTGATAGGGAATCAAAGGGGTGGCTAGGGCTTGAGAGAAAAGTTATATTTCTGCCAATGATGAACTAATGATTCCCTCCAAGACCCTAAACCCGTTTTTGACTTTCACACCATGTCAAAATTGGTCCCTAAGCTTCATAAAGTCATATTTCTTGCCCAAAACACCTCTATAGACTATATACAACTCATTAAATACTTTGAACACCTCCAAAAAGGCATTTAAATACATCTTAACCACATTACTACATCAATCAATAAGACATTCAAGTCTCGCACGTATAACACATTAACTACATATAAGCATACAAATCTATCGACGACTTAACAACACGTTATGTTGACTTAACGACTCTAGTCAACCGTTAAATAAAAGGATTGGGATGTTACAATTACCTCCCCCTTAAGAGGATTCCGTCCCCGGAATCTCATCAGAAAGGAACAACTCTGGATATTTCTCTTTCATCACCGACTCGGTTTCCCAAGTGAGACTCTCTCCATGGTTGTGCTTCCACTTGATCAACACAAGGTCAATCATCTTCCTGCGTAACTTCTTTTGCTTCCTTCCAAGTATGGCTATTGGTTTTTCAATCATCCTTTTACTTGGATCAATGCTCACATCTTCAATAGGAATCACACTTGACTCCTCGGCTAAACATTTCCTCAAATAAGATACATGAAATGTGTTGTGAATTCCATCCAATTCTGGAGGCAATTCCAACTGATACGCCACATCTTTAATGCGCTTCAGAACTTTAAATGGTCCAATGAATCTTGGACTCAACTTACCTTTCTTTCCAAAGCGAATGACTCCTTTCCATGGGGATACTTTTAGCATCACCATGTCACCAACTTCAAACTCAACCGACCTTCTTTTCTTGTCGGCATAAGTTTTCTGTCTTTCTCTTGCCACACGAAGAGCTTCTTTAGCAATATTAACTTTCTCAGCTGAGATCTCTACAATTTCAGGACCTGTAATTTGCTTTTCACCGGGCTCCATCCAACAACTTGGAGTCCTACACCTTCTACCATAAAGCATTTCAAATGGCGGCATTCCAATGCTTGCGTGGTAGCTATTATTATAAGCAAACTCAATCAACTTCAAATGATCGTCCCATGCTCCACCATACTCCAATACACAAGCTCTCAACATATCCTCCAATGTTTGTATCGTCCTTTCACTTTGCCCATCGGTTTGAGGATGATAGGCTGTGCTCAAGTTCACTCTCGTACCAAGGGCTTTCTGAAGACCCTTCCAAATGCTAGATACAAATCTCGTGTCTCGATCTGAAACAATAGATAAAGGAACACCATGCTTCGAGACAACTTCATCTATGTACATCTTTGCCATCTTAGTCAATGGCACATCTTGGCGTGTTGCCAAGAAATGAGCACTCTTCGTCAATCTATCCACAATAACCCAAACCATATCATTACCCTTTGGAGTTCTAGGTAACTTGGTCACGAAATCCATAGTTATGTGATCCCATTTCCATTCGGGAATCTCCAATTGATGCAACATTCCATATGGCTTTTTGTGATCTGCTTTAACCCGTGCACAAGTCAAACATCTTTCCACAAAATGTGCTACCTTCCCTTTAATATTAGGCCACCAATAGATGGGCTTCAAATCTGCATACATCTTGGTAGCACCGGGATGAACTGAATACCTTGACCTATGAGCTTCTTCGAGTATCAGTTCTCGGTTACCTTCAAGTAATGGCACCCAAATTCGACCCTTATAAGTCCGAAATCCACGGCTATTCGTCTCCATCACTAATCTTTTCTTCTTTCCAATACTTTCGTTGTCGATGTTATCCTTCAATAACGCTTTAACTTGAGCCTCTTTGATACGATCAAGTAATCCCGACTTTGCTTGTACAACCATGCTCATCAATCTACATGAAAAATTCTGCACCTTCCTACTTAGTGCATCAGCCACTACATTGGCTTTACCGGGATGGTATTTGATTTCACAATCATAGTCTTTCAACAGTTCCATCCATCTCCTTTGTCTCACATTCATTTCTTTCTGAGTAAGCACATATTGTAAACTCTTATGGTCGGTGTACAAGGTACACTTAGTGCCATATAGGTAGTGTCTCCATAACTTCAAAGCAAACACCACCGCTGCTAACTCAAGATCATGAGTCGGGTAGTTCTTTTCCTGTGGCTTCAATTGGCGTGAAGCATAGGCAATAACCTTATCCCTCTGCATAAGAACACAACCCAAACCCGTAATGGAAGCATCACTATAAACAACAAGATCATCCGTACCTTCGGGTAAGGCAAGGATAGGAGCTTCACATAACTTCGTCTTCAAAGTTTGAAAAGCCTTCTCTTGAGCTTCCGACCATACAAACTTCACTCCTTTCTTCGTCAATTCAGTCATTGGCTTAGCTATACGAGAGAAATCTTGTATAAACCTTCGATAATAGCCGGCTAAACCAAGAAAACTTTTGATCTATGTGGGAGTCTTTGGCTGCTCCCACTTAGAAACAGCATCGATCTTTGAGGGATCAACTTTAATTCCTTCGGAAGAAATGACATGTCCAAGAAACTGAACTTCTCTAAGCCAAAACTCACATTTAGAGAACTTTGCATATAACTTCTTTTCTCTAAGGACTTCAAGGACAGTCCTTAAGTGTTCTCGATGCTCCGCTTCAGACTTAGAATAAATCAGAATATCATCTATGAAAACAATCACAAAATGGTCTAAGAATGGACGACAAACACGATTCATAAGATCCATAAAGGCAGCTGGAGCATTTGTCAAGCCAAAAGGCATGACTAAGAATTCATAATGTCCGTATCGTGTACGAAAAGCTGTTTTCGCAACATCCTCCTTGTTAACCTTCAATTGGTGATAACCGGACCGCAAATCTATTTTAGAAAAGTATGAAGCACCATGTAGTTGATAAAAAAGATCATCAATACGCGAAAGAGGATACTTGTTCTTAACCGTTCGTTTATTCAACTCACGGTAGTCTATACACATGCACATTGAACCGTCTTTCTTCTTTACAAATAAAACCGGAGCTCCCCACGGCGAGGAACTAGGTTGTATAAAACCCTTGTCAAGTAACTCTTGAAGTTGCGTCATCAACTCTTTCATCTCAGTAGGAGCCAAACGATACGGTGCCTTTGCAACTGGAGTAGCACCGGGAACAAGATCAATCTGAAAAGTAACCTCTCGATCGGGAGGAATACCGGGAAGATCATCCGGAAAGACATCAGAAAATTCCGAAACTACATCAACGTTAGAAATAGAAGACTTCTCCTTTCGTGTATCAATCACATAAGCAAGAAAGTGATTCTTATTATGCCGAATGCAATTTAAAGCCTTCATTAAATTAATGATCTTCAAGCCCCCCTTCTTCTTATCTCCATAAACAGAGATGACTACACCATCCGGGGTAGTGAAACGAACTACTTTTTGAGAACATATAATTGTGGCATCATTTTGAGATAACCAATCCATACTTATCACTATATCAAAACCAGCAAGAGTAGTAGGTAATAACTGGACCGGAAAAGAGCGACCTTCAATCTCAATGTCACAATCATCATAGCCCACACGTATGTCACTAATAGTACCATTGGCAATCTCTACCTCTACAGAACAATCTTAGGGAGTAGTGACTCTTTCAAGCTTAGGAGCAAACAAGGTAGACACAAAAGACCTATTTGCACCCGAATAAAAAAAACAGAAGCAGGTTTTGAATTAACAAGGAAAGTACCGCTTACCACTTCATCGTTGTCCTTAGCAGCTTCCACCGTCATTTGAAGTGCTTGAACCCTTGTCTTTGGAGCGGCTGCCTTCTTTCCATCATTCCTCATTTGTGGACAATCTGCAATGAGATGACCTGTTTCTTGACACTTATAGCAACGCATCCTATCCCTACAATCAGCTGCAATATGCCCCGATGAACCACACTTATGGCACCTTTTGGTCTTGTCTGAACATTGACCATCATGAGTAGTCTTACAAGTAGAACACCACGTGCCACTCTTCTTCTTGTCTTTACCTCCATTCGAGGTTGAACTACCTTTGAACTTCTTATTAGAACCCGAAGACCAATTAGATCTTCTCTTGAATCCCGACTTCTTATCATCGGCTTTCTCCACAACTTTTTTAGATTTGAGGTCATCATCTAACCTCTTAGACTCCTTAATGGCTTCAGACAGGGTATTGTGCTGCCTACATAGACCACGATAACTAACCGAGAGTCCATCACAATATGCCTCAATCTGGTCCACCTCCCTACGGACCATATGACCCACAAACTTGAGTTTCTCCATGAACGAATGGGCATACTCCATTATAGCACCGGGCTTAGCAGTCAAGGCCCTAAACTCCTTCTCAATCAGCCTCAACTTCCGAGTTCCAACATACTCCTCCAAGAACTTCTCCTTAAAAGTACCCCAAGGCATCACAGCTAGCACCTCAGGAGCTATGGAAACTGTAGTAGCCCTCCACCAATTACGGGCATTCTTTTTCAACATACGAGTTGCACACAAAACTTTCATGTCACCAGGACAGTAACATGAAGTAAAAACCACCTCAATGTCTTCTAACCACTCCATGGCACCCACTGCATTCTGAGTACCATCAAAGTCTTTAGCACCACATTTCTGAAAACTCTCATACTTAAAGTTGTTAACACGAGGGGCAACCACGACTCGAGGTTCCACCACATTTTCTACACCATTCACCTCAGCAACTACATCCTCAGGAGCAACTAATGACCTTACATTTGATGGCTCAGCACGGTTTGAGTGGTTCGAATAGTTTCCATCGGTATGCTCATTCCGGTGCAAACTAGCATCCCTTTCCGCCCTCAATTATGCTAACTCCTCTTCATTTCTCATCAAAAGAGCTCGGATAGCTCTCAACTCTTCATGTAATTCTGCTTGATTGGGAACCTGTTCAATCACCGGGTTTGCCCTATCAATTTCCGACCTTGTGGACTGTGCACCCAGAAGTGGCCTTCGCGGAGGCCTTTGGTTAACACCATTCCCAGCCCCATTCCCATTAGGCGGAGCACCACTAGCATTAGTTCCATCTCGTTGACTGTTAGCACGAGTGTTAACCATGTTGTCTACAATGTAATGACGGCAGTTAGTAAGAATTAAAGTGAGAACAAGGAGATTAAGGCTACATGATATCTACGTAAGCTGCATATAAAACCACAAACAAGCCTCAACCTACACTCTCACTCAATCCCAACCCGTCCTAATGTACTACATCTCAAAGCTAGGCACACCTACGTAGTCCTAACTTATCCTTCATCGGTTTAAGTCCAAAATCCTACGGTCATGGTCGAACTTTGGTTCACTTAAACCATTTCTCTGATACCAACTTGTAACACCCTTCATTTAAAAATATGGGTTTCCAAAAATTTTCGCCTAACGGCGTCAAAATAAAGCGGAAGAAACATTAAAAGTACAAACCAATTAAAATCTGTTTGGTTTACTTATTCAATGGTGTTACTAATCGCATCATCAAAACAAGTTTAATAGAAACCCGTCGGCTGCCCAACACAAAACAACCGACTACATAATAATCCAATTCCATTAAAGACAAACATAAACAAATGTCTATAAAAGTTCGGCATCTATGGGTAGCTAAGGACTTCATCAAGCTATCTACCCATTCCTCGCTCTTCTTCATCAACTACCTCAGCTACGCTAAACCTGAGGGAGCAACACATTTCAAAAGACAAGTGTTAGCTAACGAATTAGCTAAGTAAGATAACACTCAAGTTATAAAACAATTGTCCATTTCAAACATTATGGATTTAAACACTTCATTAAGGCACAACACATATCATACACACAATACTTCATATTAGGATGAACCACCCTAAATGTGCATATCCTGCTTTACTTCATTACACACGTAACCACATAACTGCTTTCTACATTAACTGCTTTACTACGTTTTAACTGCTTTACTACATATTAACTGCGTCAATGTGCAACATAAGTTACACCTGACTAGATGAAAACCATTCAGTTGAACATCAAACGTCGTTAAGGAATGGCAAGCCAATCCCCGAGTAATCCGTATGTACAAGACAAATGAGGGCGGGTCAGACCCCTCGTATTACTCAACTGCATCTCAATGACCATGTTGCAAGGAGCCACCCAAGCAACCTACGTCAACGCACTTAGCCGGGCTAGGGCAAGTACGGAATAAGCTTAACACTTTCCTGCATCAAAGTTTTATGAGCTCGAAACTACATCATTTAGTTTAGGTGACTACATTACCTAAACATTTACTACATTTACTACGTTAACTGCTTTTACGTTTTGGGCCCTTAAACGTGCACGTGACATGACAACTTAGCAAGTCTAGTGAACTAGATGAGCAAGCCATACAAACATGCACAACATCAATCAATAACAACATATACTGCATCTCATAACATCACAAGTTACTGCATATAATAACACTACATTATACTTCATACATAGCACTACATCCTACGTCATATCATAACATGCACTACAATACATATCATGAGGGACTGCATTTCAGGTCTCAAAGGTCAACTACATAACCCATATTGCCTCCCGTGTAACCCACATACCCATAAACAACATAAGTTACCAATTGGGAAGTTATAGTTATGAAACCATCGTTTGTTGAACCCTCAGCGTGTCAAAAGTAGTGTATCTTACCTCAAAGAAGCGCACAACAATAGGCAACTATGTTACCGTGCAAAGCAAATAGTCTCGTCTACCTATATATAGCAAAGGACCATTAGACACGCTAATACTCACGTTATTAAAGTCATATTTCTTGCCCAAAACACCTCTATGGACTATATACAACTCATTAAATACTTTGAACACCTCCAAAAAGTTATTTAACTACATCTTAACCACATTACTACATCAATCAATAAGACATTCAAGTCTCACACGTATAACACATTAACTACATATAAGCATACAAATCTATCGACGACTTAACGACACATTATGTTGACTTAACGACTCTAGTCAACCGTTAAATAAAAGGATTGGGATGTTACAATTATTTATTAACTTTATCCATATATATAAGCACGTGCTAGAATCTTAATATGGGAAGCTTAATAGATCAATGTAAAATTTGAGATGACAAGTTTGTTAACGTGGCAGATTGTAATATCTCAATATTTTAAAAGGTAAATAAATTAATTTTTAGTGTAGGTTTTGACATTAAAATAATTTTTTAGTATTTAAATTTAAATTTTAGTTATAGGGTTGATTTAATTGAAATCTAATGACGCTAATTTTTTTATTCAAAGGTCTGAATTTTTCAATTTTAAGATTAAGGTTTTTTTGTGTTGAGGATGCTACAACCATCGTAACTCATTATGAAAAATTTCTTGGCTCTACAGGTGATACTATCCAGCTCTCCCAAACTGGATTATTCTCGAAAACACTTTCACCTGAAAAAGCTTTGAGCATGATTAAAAGAGTTTCCCATAAAGAAATTAGGGATGCAATGTTTAATATTGGTGATAATAAAGCGCCTGGACCAGATGGTTTCTCTTCGGTTTTCTTTAAGAAATCATGGGAGACTGTAGGCAAGGATGTTTGCAAAGCTGTGGAAGACTTCTTTATAGATGGTCAACTCTTACAACAAGTCAATCACACTATTATCGCTTTGGTGCCTAAGGTTACTACACCTAACGGTATAAATGATTTTAGACCGATTTCTTGTTGTAATGTGTTATATAAATGCATTAGTAAGATCATTACTAGTAGGATAAAAATGGGCTTGAATGACATTGTGAGCACTAACCAATCTGCTTTTGTCCCTGGTAGACGAATTTCAGATAATATTTTGATGACACGGGAACTAATGTGTAATTACCACCGAGCTGTTGGACCACCGAGGTGTGCATTTAAGATTGACATCCAAAAAGCATATGACACGGTTGATTGGAATTTTCTTGAGGTCATTCTCTTTGCTTTTGGATTTCATGAAGTAATGGTGAAATGGATTATAAAATGTGTAACTAGCTCGTCTTTCTCCATTTGTATCAATGGTAACCTCCATGGTTACTTCAAAGGCAAACGTGGGCTGAGGCAAGGTGACCCTATGTCACCTTATCTTTTCACACTTGTTATGGAAGTTCTTACCTTGTGGTTACAACAAATGGTGAACAGTTCACTTGGCTTTCGATTTCACAGTAAATGCGAGAAGGAAAAGCTTGTTAATTTGTGTTTTGCGGACGATCTTTTCCTGTTCTCTCGAGGTGACACTAAATCTGCTCAGCTAGTAATGGACACCTTAAACGGTTTCAAAAATGCATCGGGCTTGGTTCCCAGTCTTGCTAAGAGCACAGTCTTCTTCTTTAATGTTCCTGATTATATCAAATCTTCTATATTGGGTATCATGCCTTTTGAGGAGGGCCATTTGCCTGTCCGATATTTAGGAGTTCCCCTAATATCTACTCGGCTGATTTATAATGATTGTAAGGTGCTGATTGAAAGAATGGAAAAACGAATTGATGACTGGAAGAACAAATCTCTTTCTTTAGCGGGTCGCATTCAGCTTATCAGGTCTGTCCTCTCGTCAATGCATACTTATTGGGCCGAGCTGTTGGACCACCGAGGTGTGCATTTAAGATTGACATCCAAAAAGCATATGACACGGTTGATTGGAATTTTCTTGAGGTCATTCTCTTTGCTTTTGGATTTCATGAAGTAATGGTGAAATGGATTATAAAATGTGTAACTAGCTCGTCTTTCTCCATTTGTATCAATGGTAACCTCCATGGTTACTTCAAAGGCAAACGTGGGCTGAGGCAAGGTGACCCTATGTCACCTTATCTTTTCACACTTGTTATGGAAGTTCTTACCTTGTGGTTACAACAAATGGTGAACAGTTCACTTGGCTTTCGATTTCACAGTAAATGCGAGAAGGAAAAGCTTGTTAATTTGTGTTTTGCGGACGATCTTTTCCTGTTCTCTCGAGGTGACACTAAATCTGCTCAGCTAGTAATGGACACCTTAAACGGTTTCAAAAATGCATCGGGCTTGGTTCCCAGTCTTGCTAAGAGCACAGTCTTCTTCTTTAATGTTCCTGATTATATCAAATCTTCTATATTGGGTATCATGCCTTTTGAGGAGGGCCATTTGCCTGTCCGATATTTAGGAGTTCCCCTAATATCTACTCGGCTGATTTATAATGATTGTAAGGTGCTGATTGAAAGAATGGAAAAACGAATTGATGACTGGAAGAACAAATCTCTTTCTTTAGCGGGTCGCATTCAGCTTATCAGGTCTGTCCTCTCGTCAATGCATACTTATTGGGCTTCGGTCTTTATTTTGCCTATTCGTATAATTAATGATCTAGAGAAGAAAATGCGTGATTTTCTCTGGAATAGAGGTGTTGAAGGTAAGGTAAACGCCAAGGTTGCTTGGAAATCGGTTTGTCTCCCAAAGTCTGGAGGTGGACTTGGTATTAGACTTATTGCTGATATGAACATCTCGCTCATGTCCTCTCATATTTGGTGTATCGGAGCTTCTGGGATCTCCAACCTAAGGGTGCGATGAGTTGGGGATGGCGCAAGCTATTGCAAATAAGAGATGTTATACGCCCACTTGTTTGGTCTCGTATTGGTGATGGGAAAAACACCTTTGTTGGGCTGATAGATGGCATGATCAATGTCCTCTAAACAGGTTTATTTCTCCAAGAACTATTATCAATGGAGGCTTCAGTTTACATTCTACGATCAATGAGGTAGTCGAGGATAGTAATTGGAAATGGCCTATGGCATTGTATGATTTGTTTTCTGTCTTAATTGGTATTTGTCCACCAGTCTTGCAATTTAATAAAAAGGATGAACTGATCTGTATTAATTGGCGGGGTACATAGGACAAGTTTTCAACAATGACTGTTTGGAATACCATACGGGCTGGGGAAGATGAGGTACCATGGGTGAACCTGGTATGGTTCTCTCATTCGATCCCTAGACATGCGTTTACTATGTGGCTTATTTTAAAGAGGAAGTTAAAAACACAAGATCGCTTGAAGCCATGGGAAGTGGGAGGAGCTACAAATCTGAACCTTATGTGTTGCACGTTGTGCAAACATGGTCCGGATTCTCATAACCATTTATTTTTTGAATGTCCCTTCTCTAAACAGGTATGGTCGCAAGTCAAGGCTGTGGCTGGTATGTCCCAGGTCTCGCATTTTTGGGATGATATTGCAACGAGTCTCATCCCTATATCCAAGAAAAACAACATCAAAAGTGTGATAGGAAGATTACTTGTAGCAGCTGTGGCGTATGGCATATGGCAAGAGAGGAATCGACGCCTGTTTTCTAATTCAGAGCGAAGTGCTGATCAAGTAAAGGAAATAGTCTTGAAGATGGTTCGTCTCAAACTGACATCGTGTTCCTTTAAGAAGACTGCCAAGGACGTGTATCTTTTGAGAGCTTGGAAGATTTCAGAGTCAATGATGACATAGCTTTTATATTCTATTTATTCTTCTTATATTACGGCTGTAGTAGTATAAGTTTATGAACTTGGTTGCGCTATTTAGCTAGGTTACTTGTAAGAACATATGCAGCCTGTTGCATATGAACTAATGTGGCACTCAGCCACGTTACTTGTACTTATATATTTTTGGGTGTTATAAAATTCAAAGGGATAACCATTACCCAAAAAATTTTAAAGATAATAAAATAAGGTATTTTGCGTTTCTGTTTTCAAAACCGAAACCGAAAAGGAAAAAAGAAATTAAAATTTCTGTTTTCACCCTCCCCTGACCCAAGCTGACAACCTCTCACCCATGACCCACCCACACACAAACATAACACAAACACAAACAGAAACACTCATATCGACAACACGCAAAAACCCCAAACCAAAACCTGGTTTCTTTCGGTTCTATATATATGTCTGATTTTCACGACCCCCTTCTTCTATCGTACGTGTTGAAACAGAGCTTTGCTTTTATATCAATCAATAAACATTAAATAATCTGCTATCAATCAATCATATTCTTGTTTTTCATTCAAAAAGATAAAAAGAAGTTGCATAGAAGATCAAGTACTAATTCTTGATTTTTGATGGGTAAGTTTCTACTTTCTACTTCATAAACCTATATATGCATATATATGTATATATATATACATACATTGTTGGTAAATTGATTCTTGATGACGAATTTTGATATTCTTTTGGTTTCAATTCAGAGACTTTGTTCCCAGCAAATTAATTATGTCAAAACCTCTGTTTAATGAGTTAGCAAGACACGCCATCAAGATTATTTTTTTTCCGCCATTACTTTGATCACCCAAAAATTGGAGAAAATCAAAATCGGATGAATGTAAATAAAAAATTGTTCCAAATTTTAGTTACACAATTAATTGATATGTTGTGACAAAATTAATTCGCTGGTTACAAGAAAAAATACAACCCAACCAATAATTCAGACAATTGAATTGCTCCTATCCATTGGAAAAATAATCAAGAAACCTACTATCTGAAAGATAAATTAGAATGTGCCCATTTATGCAACATAAGGTTTAGAGATTTCATATCATATCTATAAGAATTATATACTTTAGTTATGGTTCGAGCATGGTTTGATAAGTGGTTAACCTTGCCCTGGGAGACAATGGTCCTCATCCCTTGCAAGGCTGGAGGTCCTTTTCTATCTTAAATAGAACCTGGAGGTAGAGCCTCTCTACACCGTTGTGGTAGAGGTAAGGATGTCTACATCTTAACCTCCCCCATATACCGTCGAGGTATTGGGTACCAAAACCCGTGAAAGATGTCACTGGGTGCTTACTTTACTTACTAGTTATGGTTCAAGCATGTAATTAAGTACTTTAGCTCATCAATATTTGTTGATTCTTGTTGAGTTTACCGTTATTTATATCCTTTTTTGTACGTGCATGGTTAAAATACTTGGTCGAGTCATGTCAAGTGGAACTTAGAGTTATCGAGTCTTGTCATGCCAGACTCGAATGTATGGAGTTGAATTATACTAATAACTTTAATACTAATAATCAAGTCCAAGCAAGCTCTAAAGCGTTGATTATATGGTTAAGCCAAGCCTTAACCTTTAATCAAGCTCCAACGGGTTGGAGTTGAGTTTCAAGCATCTTATGGTTGGTCGAGTTTGATCTTGCATTATATAAACTGGACTCTGCTTGATCACGCCTTTACTTGGTACAAAATGTTACTATATATGTATGAAAAGTGCTTATAAGCAACAATGATAACTGATAAGGAGTGAATCAAACCTTTAAATTTCCTCACATGTTTTGTTATCACCCAAAACTTACAAACCTCTGGAAATACTGATGCATTTCATTTTTTTCTCAAATACCTAATTATTGGTTTTCTTGAATCTAATGACAGATAACCATAAGAGGAGGTTTGGAACTTTTGTAAAAGAAGATAGAATCAGTAACCTGCCAGAGAACTTGATTGACTTGATCTTAGAGAAACTCCCAATTCAAGATGCTATAAGGACAAATATTCTATCAAAATACTGGAGGTACAAATGGACAACAATGCCGAAACTGGTTCTTGATAAGCAATTTTCAGAAAAGTTCGTCAAAAAGGGGGCTTTTGATCCTAATGGGTTTATAAGGATCACAAACCAAATCTTGAACCTTCATAAAGGTGCTATCTTGAAGTTAAATCTTCATATACCCGATATGATTCTTGATAGCTTCCAAGAAGTCGATCAATGGATTTTACTCTTGTCAAGAAACGGTGTTAGGGAGCTCATCCTTACTAATTCAAATCAACGGTATCACCTTCCATCTTATATGTTTTTGTGTACAGAGTTAAGGCACTTACTACTCGAGAACTGTATCTTAAAGCCGCCACCTGAGTTTCAAGGATTTAGTTTTCTCGAAGATCTAATTCTTATGAATATTGATTTTGGGGCCAAGTTATATGGGACTCTGATCACCTTACCACAACTTAAAAATTTGAAGCTTCAGAAATGCCTCAATTTCTACAATTTCAACATCAAGTCTCCCCTACTAGAAAAGTTGATTGTTACAGAACCCGTCATTAGAAGTTATCAACTTCCATCTTTTGTGTATTCGTGTCTAAAATTGAGGAAATTGCAATTCCAAACACCCTGTATCTTCAATCCACCGCTTGATTTACAAGGTTTTGTCTATCTTAAAGATCTTTTTTTCTCCAATGTTATATTCGGGGCAAGCTTACATGGAAAACTCATCAACTTACCAGAGCTTAAATATTTGAAGATGATAAACTGCATCAATGTTCACCATGTTAATATCCAAGCTACAAAACTGCAAACTTTGATTGTCTTCACTGACCCTGATGCTACATTGCCTCAGTTGTCACACAGTCAATGCCTTACTAATGTCTTGATGTATACCACGACATCAACACAAAGTTTAGCACAAGCAGAACCAAAAAAGCTAGTCACGTATCTGCGTAACTTGCCCAAAACTCTACACTTTTCAATCACTGGTAATTTTATTGAGGTATAATATATAACTTAATCTTATAGTTGTTCGATCTACAATTTTTAGTCCAAAGTACTTGTCACATGTTCTTGGCAGGTTGAAATCTCACTTCCACTCCATAGCTTTTTATTTCAGAAAAGGTTCCGACGTGGCTTCCAGGCGTGATTAATAGATCAAGGCATTGGGGCTTCATAGATATAAAATTAGGCGATTTGGATCAAGTTGAAGGTGCTTTGTTGCTTCTTCGGAACTCACCTAATTTAAGACGACTTTCTGTGCTGAAGGTAGACTTATAATTTTTATTTTATTTTTATGGTTATTATAAGATTGGATGCTAATACAATGTCATTATATATCTAATTTCAATGTAGGGGCTTCCGAGCATGAATTTGGATGAGCAACCAGCAATAAGTTATTTGGAAGCCTCAGGCTGTTCGATTCAGACATTCAACCAGTTGAAAATTGTAGAAATTCTATTAATAGAAGGATCAAAACCGGAGCTGCTCTTTATAAAGCTTTTAATGGCTCATTCTCCTATCCTTGAAAAGATGACAATCCAACTCAGTGGACCTGCGGATGCTCATAAAAGTCTCAAGTTCGCTAAGGAGGTGATGAGGTTCCGACGAGCTTCAACAAAAGCAGAAATGTTCTTCTTGGATCCCTGACCAGAATTTAAGCTGCATCCTAAGTATTTTGAATTTAAGTTACATTGTAATTATAGCCGTATCCTTCCTTTATCCTCGTTGAAAATTAGTGCAAAATTTGCAAATTTAAAACTGGTTTACGGAAGCATTATGTTTTTATTCAAACTGGATGCTCTAGATAAACAAGAGTATGTAGGAAAGATACTCACTTGATTCACTCAAAACACATGACGGACGCTTTTAACATTGTGCACCCGTTTAGTGAATGTTCATGTTTGCTGATGTACTTTTTTTTCAAAGAATGGATCATATATGATGCTCTGACAATTAATTTGCAAAATTTATTGCGGTTTTCAAAAGAAAAATGATTAATCAATTTAACTCATATGCTCAAAAATCAACCTAAAACCTAAAGAATTTGACACGTGGTTTCCATTAATTCTTTTTCCTAATCTTATTTCTTGATTTGTTGTAATATTCATCCTGCTTGTGTATTAACTTGGAAAGGTTTTATGTAGGTAAATAAGATGAGGGACTAATTCTGGACAAATGCAAAGAAGAAAGAAGAGGGACTGATGGTGAAGACTGAAGAACTTGAAGGATGAAGAAATAATATCACTTGGCTATATATTCTGCAATCTGTAACCTAGTATGAAAAGACAGACAAAATTCCTTTTCCAATTATGTAGCCGTTTGTCTTCAATGTAGCCGTTGTCTCTCTATCATATCATTCTGATTATTTCTTTGTTAGAACCTTCTATTCATGTATGCATACCACTTTAACCAAATCCCTTTAATCAAAGAACCCTAATCTTTCGACCATGTTTATGTGTCTGGTGATTCACTTATGATTCATATATAGATATAATCTATATTTATTTTACTTCTTTTATCATGGTATCAGAGCATTCTTTTCTTAATCTTCTCTATCGATTTATTAGGTTTTGTTTATGTTTCTTTTTTTTATATAAAAAAAAAATCAAAAATCTTCAAAAAATTAAAGATCTGTTTATCTTTCATATCATCGTCTATTTCAAATCTTTTTTCTTTTTATTCTCCTTTTTTGGAACCAAATCCTTTCCAGGGTTTCCGGATCTAATTATTTAGGAGATATATAAATTGATTTCTTGCTCTGTTCTTGATTCTTATTAGAATTTGAGAATGTTTGTAACATCCGTGAGTTTTGACCCGTTGACTTTATGTGTAATTTGACTAACAATTTAAGTTAATGAAATATTTAGGTCGTTTTGTGATTAAATGACAATGTGGTATGTGAGTCGGGTCGATAGTATGATTTGAACGTGTTTAAATGTATAACGATTGTATTTTGGCTTGAGGAGAGAAATGGGTCGACCCATGGGTGATCCACGACCCACCAGCCTTATGACCCATTTCCCTCCCCCCTTATCTCATTTGTTCACCACACATATCTCTTTTCTCTCTTCTCTTTTCTCTCTAAGTAAAAGCAAGACCATCCATCTCTAGTTCTTCATTTCTCTAGCATCAATTGGTGTTTTGGGTTTGGATTAACTCGGAAATCATTATCATCTTCATCTCATTGTCATCATATCGAAGGATCAAAGGTCATAGTGCAAGGATTCTTACCCATTTTGACATAATTCGGGTTCTAGCTCGAGAAGGAAGCTTTGGTAAGTCAAATTCATCCCTATTGCATCTATTTATGTTTGTTTACTGATTTCTAGTCGTCTCGTACATTCACAGGTTCTAAATCGACTCAAAATGAAATTTGGGTCAAATTAGGGTTTTGGTTAGGGTTGATCGATTTGGAAGATTTGGTGATGTTTTGGATGGAAATCTTGGTTTGGGTAAGTGTATTTGGGCATTGGAAGGTTAAATGTAGCTTCAAAACGAGTCCTTTAGCCTTAGAATTCGATTTAGGGTTTTGGTTAGGGTTGATCGATTTGGAAGATTTGGTGATGTTTTGGATGGAAATCTTGGTTTGGGTAAGTGTATTTGGGCATTGGAAGGTTAAATGTAGCTTCAAAACGAGTCCTTTAGCCTTAGAATTCGATTTAGGGTTTTGGTTCAAGTGAAAAAGGGTTTTGGGTTGAAATTTCTGCATTCTGGGTTGCTGTTCGTAGGCTTGCCCAGTAAGGGGCGTAACCTACGGCCCTGTGGGGCGTAGCTTACGCTTGGCCAACTTGGGCTGGGCGTAGCTTACGGCCCTTTGGGGCGTAGCTTACGCTGAAGTTTTGCCTTACGCCAAAATCTTCTGTTTACGCCACTCAAGACGCCAAAATTGAGTTCTTTCTAGACCACCGTAACCTACGCCAGGGCTGGGCGTAGGTTACGCCCCCTTTGTCCCTGATTTTCTTGTTTGACCTAATTTGACTTTCAGAACCCTAGTTACGCATCGAGCTTCGATCTAAATCACTTCCTAACTTATTTAACAATGATAAGAGTCTTAGAAGTCACCTAATGTCGGAAATCACTTTGGAAACCTAATTAGGGTTTTGCCGAGTATTTGATAACTACGTATATGGGTTTATGTATGTTGATATGAATGTATATGATCGATATTTAGGTGTTGGACGTGAAGTGATCATTGAACGACAGTAACTTGACTTTATATCAAACTTAACCTTTCATAGCCAATCGAGGTGAGTTTCGTAGCTCCCTACTCCTTTGAGTTTCGGGCTGAAAGTGTACAAACGTGTGTTTACTGCTTTGTCGGTTGATTGTTTGATTTGAATGTTGGGCTGATGAGTTGGTTTATAAGTTTGAATTGACTTGGTTTATGTTTTGTTAAGTATTTCATTAATATTAGGATAGACGTACATACATGGAAGTCGGTTATGCCTTCAATGGGTTTTAGATGTGGTGGGAAGGCTGCGGGTGACCCTATATATAAGCATCTGGGACTCGAAGAAAGGAGAATCCTCTTAAGTGTATGTACGTATAGTTTAGTTTGAACTGTGATTATTGGTTTATGATTGACGAATATTGATTGTTGGTTTATGACAGACGATTTGTGAATGATTCATATACGATTGATTGTAAGCATGCATACGTAGTTACATAACCCCTCGGTTGAGGACTCAAACATCCAAGTGTATAGATGTATACACTTAATCTGTTAGATGTTGGTGACATGACTCCGAGTATATAGACATATATATCTCGATGATTTTGAGATACAGCCTTGTTCATTGCGATGACAGGCGGGTATCGTTGCATAGGTGACTTGAAGCTCACACATACGACATGCATTATGACTTATTATGCAATTAGCACTTACATTGATACTTATATCATTTGTGCACTCCTATTACACGCTTACTTGCTTTGTGTAATCTCGTTGTTGGACGTTATTGTGTTACTTAGAGGCTCGCTGTAAGTCTTGTCTAGCCTCTACTCGTATATTGTGATTATTGACGATGGTTCCTTATGGACCATTACTACGAACTCACCAACCTTGTGTTGACTATGCTTAGTACACTTTTCAGGTAATCAGGCTAATCCAGGGCGTGGAGTTTGATTGTTTGCTTGCTGTTGAACCCGGGCTTTGGACTTATATGGATCAAGGATTCATTTGCCTTCTTTTGCATTATACTTAGGATCGTTAGCCATCTTTTGATGTTCTTTTGTAACTTGATGGTGACTTGCTCCTTATGTATTTTGGTACTTGTTTATCTTATTGTAATGGATTCACAGAATCCTTTGTCTGCATTTAGATCATGCTCTACATTAATCCCACCTTGTGCTATATGATTTCCGTAATATTTCGAGCCTCGGCTTGGGGTGTTACAGAATGGTGGCCCATGCGTGGTCGTAGAGAATTAGGCGGTTTGACCTAGACTACGACTTAAATTAAAACTCTTCATATAGCATGCATGGTTAGGAAATTCGTGTGCAATGTGAATTATGTGAATCCCCGTGTGAGTTCGTAGTTAAGACCACTTGTGTGATAATTTGAATTCAATGAAAGGAATGTGCAATGTGGTTAATATGGTTTGTTGTTGTTATTGGTTGGAGCTAATTTGATGATTTAGAGCAAAATGAAGTTATGCCATTAACTTAGTATAATATTGTGGCAACCCTAAAAGAACCCGATCAACTCTTTTATGGTCACCCAACATTATAACAAGTTAATGACATCGTGGATTGCGCACGTGTGGCTTAAAGTATAATAAGGAACCGATATGCTTAATGGAAGTTGATTAGGTGGAGGGTTAGCCATTGGTACACCCTGTATACATACCCGGTCAATAACTAGAGAGCATATCGAATTCGGATTATACTTGAGTCATTCGTGTTAGTTGTTTAAATGCATGATGTATTGAGCATGATTACTTGAGTTAATGATAGTCAATTGTAATGAATTTGACATGATGATATGCTAAGTAACA
The DNA here is from genome assembly GCA_034093135.1 of Erigeron breviscapus. Lineage (NCBI taxonomy): Eukaryota > Viridiplantae > Streptophyta > Magnoliopsida > Asterales > Asteraceae > Erigeron > Erigeron breviscapus. Next base: position 116,912,947 of record CM067171.1, read on the forward strand.
ATCCCACAGGATTCTAGCGCTCTTGCCTTAGCATAATGATATGAAATGAGTAAGTGGTATCGGTATGAGAGCATTGACTACTTGTGTGACTAACATGTGAGCATTTGAGACTAACTCTCGGGTCAACGTGTCACTTGTTTTATAGAAATGGTGAGACCAAGGAGAGCCGGAACGAACTATAGGGCTGAACCGGAAGAACCTCAACAGGAAGCTCAACCGGAGGTACAAGGAGGTAGGGGCCGTGGTAGGGGCCGTGGTAGGGGCCGTGGTAGAGGTCGTGGTAGAGGCCAAGGAAGGGGTCGTGGTGAAGCTCCCGAGCCAAACTTGGCTGAGGTGATCGCTCAAACGGTCACCAATATCATGCCGACCATTATTGCTCAAGTCACGGCAAGTCTTGGGGGAAACAATGCGGCACCAAACAATGGGCCTCAAAACAATGAAGCCACAGTTAATGTGAATAATGAAAATGCTCAACCTCAGGCCGTGGAAAACGAAGAAGAGGAACCAGTGGAAGTTGATAACCTTATGCCCATGTATAATCAACATAGAGGATACCGACAGGGGTGTATATTTAAAGACTTCAAAAGCTGTGGGGCACCGGAGTTTGATGGAAGAGGCAGTCCCACAGAGTGTATAAGGTGGTTTGAGGAGATCGAGGCAGTGATTGAAAGAAGTCATCGCACATATGACGACCGGATTTCTTATGCATCCGGCATGTTTAAAAATGACGCTTTGAGTTGGTGGAACCAAGAGATAACTTTGGGGCGGACTTATAACTTAGAATGGATCGATTTCAAGAACAAGGTGAGGGCGAAGTTTTGTCCTCCCTATGAACTACAAAACTTGACCATTGAGTTTGTTAATCTCAAAATGGACGGAGCCGATTACAAGAGCTACGTTAGACGATTTCACTTGTTATCTACCCTTATTCCTCATTTGGTGGATTCCGAGTCACGGGCCATCGAAAAATTTGTGTTGGGCTTGAATCCTCAAGTCTGATCTTATGTAAACTCTAACATGCCTACTTCTTTGGCCGATGCTGTTAACCGAGCCGGGAGTGTGACTGAAGACTTGTTGAGAAGCGGTGTTTTAAGCAAATCCTCAACAAACAAGAGGAAGGAAGTGGGAGAGTCTAGCGGGGTAAAGAAAGTGGAAAGGTTTGACCCTAAGAATGCAAATAGGGGTAGAGTAATGGCGGCGATGGAACCGACTAGGAAAGCTTATGCTGGGCCTCATCCTTTCTGTGGGAGATGCAACAGGCATCATCCCGCCAATGTCCAATGCGGGGCATGCTTTAACTGCAACCAAGTTGGGCACGCCTCCAAGAATTGTAGAGCTCCAAGGGCGGGCCAAATGAATGTGGCTCCTATTCAAGCCGTTCCTTCCCAAGGTAATCAGCGAAGGGGTGAGTGTTTTGAGTGTGGTAGTCGTACCCACTACCGCAACAATTGTCCTCGATGGGTGGGACAACAGGTTCAAGTGGCCGTTCACCCCAATCAACTCCAAATGGTCGGGCCTAATCAGAATCGGGGGCAACAAGGCCATCAAGTGCAACCCCGCGGCCGAGCCTTTGCGGCCAATGCAAATGAAGCCCGCAACGATCCCAACGTAGTAGCAGGTACCTTTCTTCTTAATGGTCTCTATGCAACAGTTTTATTTGATTCTGGAGCCGATTATAGCCTTGTGTCTTCTAGTTTTGTTCCTTTGATTGACGTGCGTCCGTGTGCTCTAAGTTATGTGCTCGATATTGAAATGGTAAATGGTGCGCTAACTAAGCTTAATCAAATACTCCGCGATTGTGTCTTGACTTTAGACGACGTCGACTTCTTCATTGACCTCATGCCTCTTGACATTGGTAGTTTTGACATTATAGTGGGTATGGATTGGTTAACGGCGGTAAATGCGACTATTGATTGTGGTGAGAGAGTTGTTAAGATACCTTTGTCTAACGGTCAAATTCTTAGAGTTCAAGGCGAAATCTCCGATTCCTCTAATTCTAAAGTCTTTAGTGCTACCGTCACAAAGGTAGAATTGAAGACCGTTCCTATTGTTTGTGAATTTCCAGATGTTTTTCCGGATGACTTACCAGGATTACCTCCAACTCGTGAACTTGACTTTCGTATTAATCTTATCCCCGAAGCTGCGCCCGTAGCAAAAGCTCCGTATAGACTCGCTCTAACTGAAATGCAAGAGTTACAAACTCAACTCATGGAACTCCAAGAGAAAGGTTTCATTCGCCCTAGTCAATCTCCTTGGGGTGCTCCTGTTCTCTTCGTCAAAAAGAAAGACGGATCTTTCAGAATGTGTATCGACTACCGGGAATTAAACAAGCTCACAGTGAAGAACCGGTATCCCCTCCCTAGAATTGATGACTTATTTGACCAACTTCAAGGTGCTAAGCACTTCACTAAAATCGATCTTCGCTCGGGTTATCATCAACTCCGGGTACATGAAGATGATATCCCCAAGACGGCTTTTCGCACAAGGTATGGTCATTTTGAATTCACCGTGATGCCCTTCGGGTTGACTAATGCACCGGCGGTGTTCATGGACTTGATGAACCGGGTGTGTCAACCATACTTAGACAAGTCTGTCATTGTGTTCATTGATGACATACTTGTATACTCGAAGACAAAGGAAGAGCATGTTGAGCACTTGCGCGAGGTGCTCGAACTACTAAGGAAGGAGAAATTGTATGCTAAATTCTCCAAGTGTGAGTTTTGGTTGGAAGAGGTCCACTTTCTTGGTCACGTAGTGAGCAAGAATGGTATCCACGTGGACCCAAGCAAGATTGAAGCGGTCAAGAATTGGAGAAGACCCGAAACGCCATCCGAGATCCGTCAATTCCTGGATTGGCGGGTTACTATAGAAGATTCATTGAAAATTTCTCCCGTATTGCACAACCACTCACTCTCTTGACTCAAAAGGAGAGAAACTTTGAATGGGGCGAAAGACAAGAAAACGCCTTCCAAACTCTTAAAGATATGCTATGTGACGCTCCTATTTTGACGCTACCGGATGGAATTGAAGATTTTGTTGTTTATTGTGATACCTCGGGACAAGGTTTGGGTTGTGTTCTTATGCAAAGGGGTAAAGTCATTGCTTATGCCTCACGTCAATTGAAGGTGCATGAAAAGAACTACCCGACCCATGATTTGGAATTGGGAGCAGTTGTGTTTGCTTTGAAGTGTTGGAGACATTATCTCTATGGCACCAAATGTGTGATTTATACCGACCACAAAAGTCTTCAACACATCTTTAACCAAAGTGAATTGAATATGAGGCAAATGCGTTGGCTTGAACTATTTAGTGATTATGATTGTGACATCCGTTATCATCCGGGCAAGGCAAATGTAGTAGCCGATGCCTTGAGTAGAAAGGAGAGAGTAAAGCCAAGACGGGCTAGAGCTATGAGCCTCACGGTGGGGCCAAATATTCGTGACCGGATCATTGAAGCCCAAATTCAAGCCACCCTACCGGAAAACTTTGGAAATGAGAACCTAGATGGCATGGAACAACAATTTGACAGAAAGAGTGATAATGGGCTATACTTGGTTGAAAGACTTTGGGTTCCTATTTTCGGTAACTTAAGAACACTTATTATGAATGAAGCTCATCAATCGCCTTATTCGGTCCATCCCGGGTCGGATAAGATGTACTTTGATTTGAAAAACTTGTATTGGTGGCCGGGCATGAAGCGTGATGTGGCTAAGTATGTGAGTGAGTGTCTTACTTGCTTACAAGTCAAAGCCGATCACAAGAAGCCACCCAGATTGTTGGTACAACCGGTGATGCCCGAATGGAAGTGGGAACATATTTCCATGGACTTCATTACTAAATTACCGAAGACGAGAAGCGGTCGTGACACGATTTGGGTAATAGTAGATCGGTTAACGAAGTCGGCTCACTTTTTAGCCATTCGTGAAACCGATAAATTTGACACATTGGCTTGTTTGTACATCAAGGAAGTAATATCTAAGCATGGAGTGCCGATTTCTATCATTTCAGATAGAGATGCCCATTTCAAATCAAACTTTTGGGAAGCTTTTCAAAAAGCAATGGGTACTCGACTCGACATGAGCACGGCGTTTCATCCTCAAACGGATGGACAAACCGAGAGAACCATTTAAACCCTTGAAGACATGTTGAGGGCTTGTGCAATTGATTTTGGTGGAAGTTGGGAAGACCATTTGCCGCTAGTTGAGTTCTCGTACAACAATAGCTACCATGCCACCATCCAAATGGCGCCCTTTAGAGCATTGTATGGTAGGGTATGTCGTTCTCCTCTAGCTTGGGCGGAAATTGGTGAGAGTCAACTCATCGGGCCGGAAATTGTAGTTGAAACGACAAAAGTGATTTCTCAAATTAAGGAGAAGTTGTAATTGGCCCGTGAACGTCAAAAGAAGTATGCCGATGTGAGGCGGAGACCGTTAGAGTTTGAAATTGGTGATTATGTACTTTTGAAAGTGTCACCTTGGAAAGGTGTTGTACGTTTTGTGAAGCGGGGTAAACTTGGGCCAAGGTATATTGGTCCTTTCAAGATTCTTGAACGGGTTGGAAAGGTTGCCTACCGATTAGAATTACCACAAGAGCTTAGTGGGGTACATGATGTGTTTCATATTTGTAACCTACGTAAGTGTTTGGCGGACCCTACACATCATGTGCCCATGGACGAGATTAGGGTGGATTCAAATCTAAATTTTGTTGAAGAGCCGGTAGAGATCTTGGACCGTCAAGTCAAGAAGCTCAAGAATAAACGCTACACGATTGTTAAGGTTAGATGGAGTGCTAGACGTGGAGCCGAGTTCACTTGGGAGCGAGAGGACCATATAAAGTCTAAGTATCCGCATTTATTTAGTAGTTAATGTTTTGTTGAATTTCGGGACGAAATTCTTTCAACGGGGGAATAATGTAACATCCGTGAGTTTTGACCCGTTGACTTTATGTGTAATTTGACTAACAATTTAAGTTAATGAAATATTTAGGTCGTTTTGTGATTAAATGACAATGTGGTATGTGAGTCGGGTCGATAGTATGATTTGAACGTGTTTAAATGTATAACGATTGTATTTTGGCTTGAGGAGAGAAACGGGTCGACCCATGGGTGATCCACGACCCACCAGCCTTATGACCCATTTCCCTCCCCCCTTATCTCATTTGTTCACCACACATATCTCTTTTCTCTCTAAGTAAAAGCAAGACCATCCATCTCTAGTTCTTCATTTCTCTAGCATCAATTGGTGTTTTGGGTTTGGATTAACTCGGAAATCATTATCATCTTCATCTCATTGTCATCATATCGAAGGATCAAAGGTCATAGTGCAAGGATTCTTACCCATTTTGACATAATTCGGGTTCTAGCTCGAGAAGGAAGCTTTGGTAAGTCAAATTAATCCCTATTGCATCTATTTATATTTGTTTACTCATTTCTAGTCGTCTCGTACATTCACAGGTTCTAAATCGACTCAAAATGAAATTAGGGTCAAATTAGGGTTTTGCCGAGTATTTGATAACTACGTATATGGGTTTATGTATGTTGATATGAATGTATATGATCGATATTTAGGTGTTGGACGTGAAGTGATCATTGAACGACAGTAACTTGACTTTATATCAAACTTAACCTTTCATAGCCAATCGAGGTGAGTTTCGTAGCTCCCTACTCCTTTGAGTTTCGGGCTGAAAGTGTACAAACGTGTGTTTACTGCTTTGTCGGTTGATTGTTTGATTTGAATGCTGGGCTGATGAGTTGGTTTATAAGTTTGAATTGACTTGGTTTATGTTTTGTTAAGTATTTCATTAATATTAGGATAGACGTACATACATGAAAGTCGGTTATGCCTTCAATGGGTTTTAGATGTGGTGGGAAGGCTGCGGGTGACCCTATATATAAGCATCTGGGACTCGAAGAAAGGAGAATCCTCTTAAGTGTATGTACGTATAGTTTGGTTTGAATTGTGATTATTGGTTTATGTATGTTGATATGAATGTATATGATCGATATTTAGGTGTTGGACGTGAAGTGATCATTGAACGACAGTAACTTGACTTTATATCAAACTTAACCTTTCATAGCCAATCGAGGTGAGTTTCGTAGCTCCCTACTCCTTTGAGTTTCGGGCTGAAAGTGTACAAACGTGTGTTTACTGCTTTGTCGGTTGATTGTTTGATTTGAATGCTGGGCTGATGAGTTGGTTTATAAGTTTGAATTGACTTGGTTTATGTTTTGTTAAGTATTTCATTAATATTAGGATAGACGTACATACATGGAAGTCGGTTATGCCTTCAATGGGTTTTAGATGTGGTGGGAAGGCTGCGGGTGACCCTATATATAAGCATCTGGGACTCGAAGAAAGGAGAATCCTCTTAAGTGTATGTACGTATAGTTTGGTTTGAACTGTGATTATTGGTTTATGATTGACGAATATTGATTGTTGGTTTATGACAGACGATTTGTGAATGATGCATATACGATTGATTGTAAGCATGCATACGTAGTTACATAACCCCTCGGTTGAGGACTCAAACATCCAAGTGTATAGATGTATACACTTAATCTGTTAGATGTTGGTGACATGACTTCGAGTATATAGACATATATATCTCGATGATTTTGAGATACAGCCTTGTTCATTGCGATGACAGGCGGGTATCGTTGCATAGGTGACTTGAAGCTCACACATACGACATGCATTATGACTTATTATGCAATTAGCACTTACATTGATACTTATATCATTTGTGCACTCCTATTACACGCTTACTTGCTTTGTGTAATCTCGTTGTTGGACGTTATTGTGTTACTTAGAGGCTCGCTGTAAGTCTTGTCTAGCCTCTACTCGTATATTGTGATTATTGACGATGGTTCCTTATGGACCATTACTACGAACTCACCAACCTTGTGTTGACTATGCTTAGTACACTTTTCAGGTAATCAGGTTAATCCAGGGCGTGGAGTTTGATTGTTTGCTTGCTGTTGAACCCGGGCTTTGGACTTATATGGATCAAGGATTCATTTGCCTTCTTTTGCATTATACTTAGGATCGTTAGCCATCTTTTGATGTTCTTTTGTAACTTGATGGTGACTTGCTCCTTATGTATTTTGGTACTTGTTTATCTTATTGTAATGGATTCACGGAATCCTTTGTCTGCATTTAGATCATGCTCTACATTAATCCCACCTTGTGCTATATGATTTCCGTAATATTTCGAGCCTCGGCTTGGGGTGTTAAACTGTTCATCCAAGAAATCTCAGTGACCCTTATCTGTTATTTGTCCCTTACCTTGAGTTGCTGTGGAATTACTGTTGGATACCCACTGTAAGCTACTTCCTCCTACCCCTTCAGTAGCAAATGACTTTACACTTGGAGTGCTCTGGGTGTGAAGAGTTTGGCCTATAGATTGGGATCTCTCTTATTTTATTCTTATATCTGCTTATTTGCTTGTGTGCTTATTACTTGTGTGTTTCTCTATATTTTCTATTTGTTTACTTGCTTGTTTGTTTGTCTGCTTATCTCTTATATTTATTCTGCACTAACTTCTTCTGGTAGAAGAGAGAGCACTAAATAATACTTGTCTTGAACACTTTAGTGTTCCTGAATCTGGTTCCTTATTTGGACTGCTCTTTAGGCTTGCTGTTTATCTTATTGTAGTTGTTTGCTTACTTGTTCTTTACTGCTTATCTTGCTAATATGGCTGATATTAATCCTTTTGAAGAACAGAATGTGTTTGGTACTCTTATTAGTAGACTTGACTTTGGTGACCCTCTTTATTTACATGCCAGTGACACCACTGGTGCACCCTTGATAATCTTGAAATTAAAAGGGACTGAGAACTATAGGGTTTGGGCATGTGCAATGGAACTTGCACTTGAAACAAAAAATAAAATGGGTTTTATTGATGGTACATGTACCAAATCTGAAGAAAATGACACTTTAGCTAGACAATGGGACAGATGTAGCTCTGTTGTTCTTTCATGGATTCTTAGCTCTATTTCTGAAGAGTTATATCTTGGTCAAATTTTTTCTTAAGAAGCTAAAGTTGTTTGGGAGGAATTAAAGGAAACATATGATAAGGTTGATGGTTCTATAACCATCAACCTACATCACAAAATCAACTCTCTTTGTCAAAATGGTACCCCTATTTCTGATTACTATCATAAATTAAATGGTTTGTGGAGACAGTTTGATTTTAAAGCTTTTTTTTTTTTTTTTTTTTTTTTTTTTTTTTTTTTTTTCACACAAACACCAAGAACACACACTCACCAAATCCACCATTGATGACTTGAATTCGGTGTTATAAATCGTGTTATAACAAGTGGTATCAGAGCAAAACATCGATCTGATGACGATCCATAACTGAATTCAATCACAAATTCATCAAAATCAAATTTATTTACAATTTTAGTTCGTATTTTTCACCTACTGGTTCATCAAAATTCACACTTAAAAGTCACATAAAATCACAGTTATTTGTTCACCAATAGATTCGTGGTTGTTGAAAACATAATCCTGTCAAGTTTTAAGTTTCAATTCAATCTAATTCTCGAGATTGAATTTTGTGTTTTTGGCGCGAATTTGAGGGATTTGAATCTGTTGTGTTTTGTGTTGAATTTTGTTCATACACTTGTTGCGGACGTGAATACAATCAGTTTGCAAGTGATTTCATGATTTAACTCCCAGTAATTCAAAAGTTATTGAAGCTTTCTGAAGTTGTTAATGGAGTTTTTCTGGAAAACTGATGAGATGAAGAAGATGACACCAAAACGATCTTCACTAGGACGATCTTCCCAAGATCGTCTTAGTCTTTGAAAGCTCGTTTTTCATTCTTGTGCTTTGTGGCTTGTTAGACGATCTTCACCAAGATCGTTTCATTTCTTCGAAACCTAAGACGATCTTCACCAAGATCGTTTCATTTCTTCGAAACCTAAGACGATCTTCACCAAGATCGTTTCATTTCTTCGAAACCTAAGACGATCTTCACCAAGATCGTTTCATTTCTTCGAAACCTAAGACGATCTTCACCAAGATCGTTTCATTTCTTCGAAACCTAAATTTATTTACAATTTTAGTTCGTATTTTTCACCTACTGGTTCATCAAAATTCACACTTAAAAGTCACATAAAATCACAGTTATTTGTTCACCAATAGATTCGTGGTTGTTGAAAACATAATCCTGTCAAGTTTTAAGTTTCAATTCAATCTAATTCTCGAGATTGAATTTTGTGTTTTTGGCGCGAATTTGAGGGATTTGAATCTGTTGTGTTTTGTGTTGAATTTTGTTCATACACTTGTTGCGGACGTGAATACAATCAGTTTGCAAGTGATTTCATGATTTAACTCCCAGTAATTCAAAAGTTATTGAAGCTTTCTGAAGTTGTTAATGGAGTTTTTCTGGAAAACTGATGAGATGAAGAAGATGACACCAAAACGATCTTCACTAGGACGATCTTCCCAAGATCGTCTTAGTCTTTGAAAGCTCGTTTTTCATTCTTGTGCTTTGTGGCTTGTTAGACGATCTTCACAAGATCATTCTAGACAAGTGTGTGTTGTGTAGTGTTTGTTTCTGGCTAATTAATCCGAAAGGATTGGTTTGGTCAATTCAAATACTTATAAGTTTTGGGAAAGAAACCTAAGACGATCTTCACCAAGATCGTTTCATTTCTTCGAAACCTAAGACGATCTTCACCAAGATCGTTTCATTTCTTCGAAACCTAAGACGATCTTCACCAAGATCGTTTCATTTCTTCGAAACCTAAGACGATCTTCACCAAGATCGTTTCATTTCTTCGAAACCTAAGACGATCTTCAATCAAATATCGTCCCAGTTTTTTTTTTAATCGTTTCAATCCAAAATCACTTTAATTCAAGATAATTTCACTTCAAGATCATTTCATTTCAAGACCGTTTCATTTCAAGATCGTTTCAATTTCAAGACTTAACCAAATTTCATCAAAAATCCTAAGACGATCTCACCTAGGACGATCTTCCCAAGATCGTCTTAGTCTTTGAAAGCTCGTTTTTCATTCTTGTGCTTTGTGGCTTGTTAGACGATCTTCACAAGATCGTTTCATTCTTCACCTAGGACGATCTTATCAAGATCGTTTCATTTTCTGATCTTAATTCAATTCAATTTTTTAAATCAAATCAAATTCAAATGGCTTCTCGTGAAGCATTGGCATTGGGTTCAGACACAAGACCTCCAGTTCTCTACCGTGGTTCCTATGGACTATGGAAGAAAAGATTTATGGACTATGTGGAAAGTCAAACAAATGGTCATATGATGAAAGATTCCATCCTTAATGGACTTGCCGTTCATCGCCATCCCACTACTGATGCAATAATTCTAACTCCTGATCTTTTGAATGCTGAACAAAAAGATCGAACAGCTGCAGATAACAGAGCTAGGTCATGCTTATACAAAGCTCTACCGGATGAAATCTATGGCTCTGTTGATTCTTATGATACGGCCAAGGAGATATGGGATGAGGTGGCTAGACAGATGGAAGGAGCTGATGTGACTTCGACGATAAGATTGACCAATATTTTGACTGAGTTTGACAACTTCGCCAAATTGCCTAATGAATCTCTTGAAGCTGTCTACTACAGATTTTGCAATGTCATAAATGAACTGAGGAAGAACAATGTCAAGAAAACAGAGATTGAGTTAAACATCAAATTCATCAAAGCTCTTGGTCCAGAATGGGAAGATTTTGGAACACAGATCAAGCAACATCAAAATCTGACCAAGTTCACCATTCATACTCTTTATGAATCTTTCAAACTAAATGAAAACCAAGTCCTAAACAAAGCTTCATCAAACAAAATGCCAGAAGTTGTATCTTCTGATCCTTTGGCATTGATAGTTGAGAAGAAGATTTCTGAAGCTCTTAAGAGGCAAATGGTAGTTGTTTCTTCATCTGATGAGGAGGGAGATGATCTGATGGCTACAAGAGATGGTGTTTCAGATGAACTATATCAAGCTCTTGCCGCGGTAACAAAGCATATCAAGAGGAAATTTTACAAAGCGAGGCCAACAAACAACAATCTCCGCACTTCTTCTACAAGTGCATTTCCCAAGAAGGAACACTATCATCCTAAGAGTAATGAGCTAGGTGAAGCTAATGGATCAAGGTATGGTGAAAAGAAGGAAGTATATGAGAAACAAGTTGTTGAGAAGGGTAAGGCATCAGACAAAAAGTGCTACAATTGTGGTATTCCTGGACATTTTGCTGTTGATTGCAAACAACCTCGAAAGCGGAACTATGAGTATTACAAGCAGAAGATGCTGTTAGCCAAACAAGTCGAAGCAGGACATGCATTGCTAGCTGAAGATGACAAATGGCTGTTACTCACAGATGATGAAGATCAAGATCTCTCTGCTAATGTTTGCTATATGGCAAGGTTGGCCAAGAACAAAGTCTTTGAAGCAGAAAGCACTGATGATGAATACCCAGATGATGAGGTAAATCTCGACTCTACTTTTTCTTTGATTAAGGACAAAGAGTCATGTAGATTAGCTTTATCAGATTTAACAACTCATATCAATTCTTTAGCCAACAAAAACAAAAAGTTGAAAAATAGCATTTCATTTTCTAAAAGTGAATTTTCAAACCTTCTTGAAGAACATTCAAAATTACTTTTTGAACATGATGCTATTAAACAAGATTTTCAAGCTTACAAAGATAAGATGTTGGTTAAAGAATGTGAGTTGAATGTCTCTCTTGATTCTAAGTTATTACAAAAATGTCAAAATCTAGAAAAGACCATTCATGATCTTGAAAAGACCAATCAAGATCTTGAAATTCAAAAGTCCAATGAATGGCTTCGGGCAAATGCAAGACAAATGGATGTTGATATTCTCAATAAAAAGCTTCAAGAAGCTAAACCAAACAATGTTGAATTCGAAAGGAAGATTTCTGATTTAAATCATAATTGTTTTCTAAAAGGCATTGAGATTGAGAATCTTGAAAAACAAGTTGAGGAACTTAAAAAGTATATACTTTTCTATCAAGAAAAGTTATATAAAGTTGAACAAAATCCTCTCTTGAATTTCACTGCCTATTTCAACAAGTCAAAAATTGACAAAACAGAACTTCTTCTCGGGTTGGGATTTGAGAATATCACACCATTACAAAAAGCCAAAGAGGAAATTGAACCCTTGTATGATGAAAAATTCCTACGACTTGGTATGATACAACAATTTATTCGTCCATTGGATGACGAATTTGAGACTGATGAAGTTGAGAGAATACCAAAACAAGAATTTTTGGTTAATTATGATGCAATAAATGATTCATACAAAACTAAGGAATCTTCAATTTTCAAATTGGAAGAAATTGAATCAAATTTTCAAAACCAAGAATCTGTCGGTACTCCACCTAAACCAACTAAAATGTACTTTCCAACCACATTTTTGGAAAAACAAATAGAAGGTTTACAACAAAAGGTGGAATCTCAACAAAAAGTTATTAATCACCTCAAGTCTCAAAGTCCGAATTCAGAGGATAAATGTATTGTTGTTGATACTAAGAAAGTTTGTGAGAATGTTTCTACTCAAACTAACCAAAGTGCTTTAGTAGACAATTCTACCCAAACTACTTGTGATTCATCTACCAATACCTCTACCCAGACCTTGACTGATTTTCTTCAGTGTACTTGTCAAAATACTGCTACATTTATAGCTGATGATTATGTGCAATCTGATTTATCTAATGAAGAACTTGAATTCGAAAGGAAGATTTCTGATTTAAATCATAATTGTTTTCTAAAAGGCATTGAGATTGAGAATCTTGAAAAACAAGTTGAGGAACTTAAAAAGTATATACTTTTCTATCAAGAAAAGTTATATAAAGTTGAACAAAATCCTCTCTTGAATTTCACTGCCTATTTCAACAAGTCAAAAATTGACAAAACAGAACTTCTTCTCGGGTTGGGATTTGAGAATATCACACCATTACAAAAAGCCAAAGAGGAAATTGAACCCTTGTATGATGAAAAATTCCTACGACTTGGTATGATACAACAATTTATTCGTCCATTGGATGACGAATTTGAGACTGATGAAGTTGAGAGAATACCAAAACAAGAATTTTTGGTTAATTATGATGCAATAAATGATTCATACAAAACTAAGGAATCTTCAATTTTCAAATTGGAAGAAATTGAATCAAATTTTTCAAATTGGAAGAAATTGAATCAAATTTTCAAAACCAAGAATCTGTCGGTACTCCACCTAAACCAACTAAAATGTACTTTCCAACCACATTTTTGGAAAAACAAATAGAAGGTTTACAACAAAAGGTGGAATCTCAACAAAAAGTTATTAATCACCTCAAGTCTCAAAGTCCGAATTCAGAGGATAAATGTATTGTTGTTGATACTAAGAAAGTTTGTGAGAATGTTTCTACTCAAACTAACCAAAGTGCTTTAGTAGACAATTCTACCCAAACTACTTGTGATTCATCTACCAATACCTCTACCCAGACCTTGACTGATTTTCTTCAGTGTACTTGTCAAAATACTGCTACATTTATAGCTGATGATTATGTGCAATCTGATTTATCTAATGAAGAACTTGCACATAGTTTAGTTTTGATATGGTACTTCTATAGGTTTTTCACATGCAACACTGTTGATGAGTTAGTTGTTCACCCTAAGCCTAGTGCTAGTATAGGTGTTGATACTTCTACTCAATTTTCTTGTGAAACCAAAGATGTGTCAGTTCAAGTTGACCTAATTTCTGAGACTACCCATATTGTGAAGTTGGACACCAAGATTCCTGATTGTTCAAAACTTTCAAATGAATCTGAAACTAATCAATCTCCATTGAAATTTTCTTTTTCCAAAGATTTCACAAAGAATGATTTTGATAAATTCATGGAGGGAGAATATGTTTTTAATTCAGAAACTGAGAAAAAGATTGAATCTACCAAAATCAAAGTGGAAACAAAAGTGGAATCTCAAAAACCATGGTCCAAAGCTCCAACTTCATATTACTCAAAGAAACGAGTTAAGACCAAACTAGTCAAGACTGAACCAAAGACCATTAAGTTAGAAACCTTTATTGCTACCCCAGTGAAACATGTCAAAAAGGAACAAGCTGAAACCCCACTCAGGACAAAGTACACCAAAGTGAAACTTCCGAAAGACTATCCTAATGCTTCTCAATCTAGCTCTCAATCTAGCTCTTTACCTAAGGTGTCTAAGTCTAGCTCAGTTTCGCTAACTAAAGATACATCAAATGGTTCAACTAGATATAATCTAGCTCTCAATCTAGCTCTCAATCTAGCTCTCAATCTAGCTCTCAATCTAGCTCTCAATCTAGCTCTCAATCTAGCTCTCAATCTAGCTCTCAATCTAGCTCTCAATCTAGCTCTCAATCTAGCTCTCAATCTAGCTCTCAATCTAGCTCTCAATCTAGCTCTCAATCTAGCTCTCAATCTAGCTCTCAATCTAGCTCTCAATCTAGCTCTCAATCTAGCTCTCAATCTAGCCCACTCAGGACAAAGTACACCAAAGTGAAACTTCCGAAAGACTATCCTAATGCTTCTCAATCTAGCTCTCAATCTAGCTTTATACCTAAAGTGTCTAAGTCTAGCTCAGTTTCGCTAACTAAGGATACATCAAATGGTACAACTAGATATAGGGATAGATATGGATGGTTTTCTCATGATAAACCAAAGAAGCAAGAAGTTTCCTCACCTCCAAAAGATTCCAAAAAGATGAAAGTGTTTAAAACTCCTAGTTCTAATCTTCTTAGTTTCAATTCAACAGGTGGAAAGAGCATAACTAGTGGTGCTAAATGGGTCGCTAATACATTAGTACCTAGGATCACTAGTAATCAAAAGGATGTTGAGAAAAAGAAGAAAAGAAAGAGGAGAAAGGCTGTTAATAGGAGGAAGGGTGTTCATGTTAATCAAAACAATTTTTCTTTGTCAAATATTGTTGAAAATGCCAAGGCAAGACCTTGTGAGCTTGTAAACAATCTTAATTCTCATACTTGTGTATCTGATGATGATGCTTGTAAACATGTTACTTTTAATTCTCATGTGAATGTTCGTACTTTTTATTCAAATGTGTTTGTTGATAATGTGCTTGTTAATGCTTATGTTGATTCGAAAACATGTTTTCTCTTTGCAAAGTCCAAACTCTAGATGGAGTTGATATTCTTTGTGGTGACCGTGATGATAATCTTTTTACCGTCAATCTCGATGATAACCAACCAACCGATAATATTTGTCTCATTTCAAAGGCTACTTCAAAGAATTCTTGGTTATGGCATAGAAGGCTGTCGCATCTGAATTTTCAAACCATCAATATTTTGGTCAACAAGCATCTTGTTAAAGGCTTACCTGACTATAAGTATGAAAGTGAGCATGTTTGTCCTTCTTGTGCTGTTGGGAAGATTAAGAGAGCTTCTCATAAACCGAAGAAATCTCCAAATTCTTTAGCACCTCTTCATTTGCTTCACATGGATCTTTGTGGGCCGATGAAAGTACAAAGCCGAAATGGGAAGAAATACATCTTGGTTATTGTTGATGATTATTCAAGATATACTTGGGTCAAGTTCCTTGCATCCAAAGATGAAACAACTCAGATGTTGATAGATTTCATCACTAATACTCAAGTAAATCTTCAACTTCCAGTTCGTTACATCCGTTCGGATAACGGAACTGAGTTCAAGAATGCTGTTTTTGATGAATTCTGCAAATCCAAAGGTATCACTCATCAATTCTCAGCAGTTCGCACCCCACAACAAAACGGTGTTGTTGAAAGGAGAAATCGATCGCTGGTGGAAGCAGCAAGGACAATGCTTGCTTATTCCAAATTGCCATCCAATATGTGGGCTGAAGCTGTTGACACTGCATGTCACACTCAGAATCGGTCCATTATCAATCAGCGTTTCGAAAAGACTCCTTATGAGGTTATTAACAAACGCAAACCCAACATCAACTACTTTCATATATTTGGGTGTGTTTGTTATACTTTGAATGATCGGGAGAATCTTGGAAAGTTCGAGAAGAAAGGTGATGAAGGATATTTTGTTGGTTATTCCAAAACATCAATTGCCTATCGAATCTATAATCGTCGAACCAACACAATTCAAGAAACAATGAATGTTTGGTTTGATGAGATGTCAGGCATGATTTTTGAGCAAGAAGGTTTGCTGCCAACAAGTAATGATCCAAGTACTTCAAGTACTTCTACAAGGAATTCTACCTTAGCTTCTATATTCAAGAAGTTTCCAACTCCAACAAGTGATGAATTAGATATTCTTTTTGAAGAATTCTATAATTCAAAACCGATTCATGATCAAGAACCTCAGGTCATCTTTGAACCAATTCAAAACAATGAACCTCTTCATAACAACGATCCAGTTCCTGACAACATTCATGAATCTTCATCAAGTTCTTCAGAGCAAGAATCCTCTTCTACTGATATTTCTCCACCATCCTCTCAGGATAATTCTTCTCAAGTGAATGTTCAAGAACAACCTTCTCGATTAACTCAGACAAAAAATCCATTAAACACTCCAAATGTGTATGTACCACTTGATTTTGATCATCCAGCTTATGAGGAAAGAGTTATACCAAGTTATGACTCCATCTCTCAACAAAACTCAAGTTTTAATGATGGTGATGTTGATCTTCAACAACAAGATCCTCTTCCTCATGCTCACAAGTGGACACGAATGCAGAAAGACCATCCTACTGATCAAATAATTGGAGATCCACAAGCAGGAGTAACTACTCGTACCTCAGTAAATGAGTGTCTTGTTGCACTTTCTCTTAGCAATATTGAACCCAAAACGGTATCTGAAGCTCTTCGTGATCCAGAGTGGGTTAAGGCAATGCAAGATGAACTCGCACAATTTGAAAGACTGAAGGTATGGAGATTAGTTCCAACTCCAACAAGTGATGAATTAGATATTCTTTTTGAAGAATTCTATAATTCAAAACCGATTCATGATCAAGAACCTCAGGTCATCTTTGAACCAATTCAAAACAATGAACCTCTTCATAACAACGATCCAGTTCCTGACAACATTCATGAATCTTCATCAAGTTCTTCAGAGCAAGAATCCTCTTCTACTGATATTTCTCCACCATCCTCTCAGGATAATTCTTCTCAAGTGAATGTTCAAGAACAACCTTCTCGATTAACTCAGACAAAAAATCCATTAAACACTCCAAATGTGTATGTACCACTTGATTTTGATCATCCAGCTTATGAGGAAAGAGTTATACCAAGTTATGACTCCATCTCTCAACAAAACTCAAGTTTTAATGATGGTGATGTTGATCTTCAACAACAAGATCCTCTTCCTCATGCTCACAAGTGGACACGAATGCAGAAAGACCATCCTTGCTTATTCCAAATTGCCATCCAATATGTGGGCTGAAGCTGTTGACACTGCATGTCACACTCAGAATCGGTCCATTATCAATCAGCGTTTCGAAAAGACTCCTTATGAGGTTATTAACAAACGCAAACCCAACATCAACTACTTTCATATATTTGGGTGTGTTTGTTATACTTTGAATGATCGGGAGAATCTTGGAAAGTTCGAGAAGAAAGGTGATGAAGGATATTTTGTTGGTTATTCCAAAACATCAATTGCCTATCGAATCTATAATCGTCGAACCAACACAATTCAAGAAACAATGAATGTTTGGTTTGATGAGATGTCAGGCATGATTTTTGAGCAAGAAGGTTTGCTGCCAACAAGTAATGATCCAAGTACTTCAAGTACTTCTACAAGGAATTCTACCTTAGCTTCTATATTCAAGAAGTTTCCAACTCCAACAAGTGATGAATTAGATATTCTTTTTGAAGAATTCTATAATTCAAAACCGATTCATGATCAAGAACCTCAGGTCATCTTTGAACCAATTCAAAACAATGAACCTCTTCATAACAACGATCCAGTTCCTGACAACATTCATGAATCTTCATCAAGTTCTTCAGAGCAAGAATCCTCTTCTACTGATATTTCTCCACCATCCTCTCAGGATAATTCTTCTCAAGTGAATGTTCAAGAACAACCTTCTCGATTAACTCAGACAAAAAATCCATTAAACACTCCAAATGTGTATGTACCACTTGATTTTGATCATCCAGCTTATGAGGAAAGAGTTATACCAAGTTATGACTCCATCTCTCAACAAAACTCAAGTTTTAATGATGGTGATGTTGATCTTCAACAACAAGATCCTCTTCTACTGATATTTCTCCACCATCCTCTCAGGATAATTCTTCTCAAGTGAATGTTCAAGAACAACCTTCTCGATTAACTCAGACAAAAAATCCATTAAACACTCCAAATGTGTATGTACCACTTGATTTTGATCATCCAGCTTATGAGGAAAGAGTTATACCAAGTTATGACTCCATCTCTCAACAAAACTCAAGTTTTAATGATGGTGATGTTGATCTTCAACAACAAGATCCTCTTCCTCATGCTCACAAGTGGACACGAATGCAGAAAGACCATCCTACTGATCAAATAATTGGAGATCCACAAGCAGGAGTAACTACTCGTACCTCAGTAAATGAGTGTCTTGTTGCACTTTCTCTTAGCAATATTGAACCCAAAACGGTATCTGAAGCTCTTCGTGATCCAGAGTGGGTTAAGGCAATGCAAGATGAACTCGCACAATTTGAAAGACTGAAGGTATGGAGATTAGTTCCAAATCCTAGAAAAGATGATCCAATCGGTACAAAGTGGATATTCAAAAACAAAAAGGATGAGAATGGAGTGGTAGTAAGGAATAAAGCTCGACTTGTTGCAAAGGGTTATTGCCAACAACCTGGTGTTGACTTCGACGAAACTTTTGCTCCAGTTGCAAGAATGGAGGCCATTCGAATATTCTTAGCTTATGCAGCATTCCGAAACTTTACTGTGTTTCAAATGGATGTGAAGACTGCTTTCTTGAATGGTGACCTCAAAGAAGAAGTTTACGTTGATCAACCAGAAGGTTTTGTTGATCCTCAAAGGCCAAACCATGTCTACAGGTTAGACAAGGCTCTCTACGGTCTTAAGCAAGCACCCCGAGCATGGTATGATTCTTTAACTACTTTCTTACTAAGAGGTGGCTTTACCAAAGGCACAATTGACCCTACCTTGTTCATTCGCAAACAAGGTAAGCACGTTCTACTTGTTCAAATATATGTTGATGACATTATTTTTGGGTCGACCAGTCAAACATTTTGCCGAAACTTTTCATCTCTTATGGTTAATCATTTTGAAATGAGCATGATTGGGGAAATGAATTATTTTTGGGTCTTCAAATCAAACAATTACCAACTGGTATTTTTATATCACAAGGTAAATACATAAATGATATGTTGAAAAAGTTTGACATGACTTCATGTTCTTCAATTTCTACTCCGATGGCTGCTCGAACAAACATAAATACTGATACAAATGGAAAACCGTTTGACCAAAAGAGATATCGAAGTATGATTGGTTCGTTGTTGTACCTAACAGCATCTCGCCCAGATATAATGTTTGCAACATGTATGTGTGCTAGATATCAAGCTGCTCCAACTGATTTACATTATCAAGCTGTGAAACGAATCTTTCGTTATCTGAAGGGGACACCCGATTTAGGTCTCTGGTATCCAAGGGATACTGGATTCAATCTAACTGCATATTCAGATGCAGATCATGCAGGTTGTAAACTTGATCGCAAGAGCACTTCCGGTACTTTACAATTTTTAGGCGATAAAATTGTGAGTTGGTCTTCCAAGAAACAGAATTGTGTGTCTCTATCAACGGCTGAAGCAGAATATGTGGCTGCGGCTAGTTGTTGTGCTCAAGTTTTATGGATGAAGACACAACTAACTGATTATGGTCTGAAATATGATCATATCCCTATCTATTGTGATTCTCAGAGTGCCATTGCCATTGCAGTCAACTCAGTAAACCACTCTCGCTCAAAGCATATTGATGTTAGATATCATTTTCTCAAAGATCATATTGAGAAAGGTGACATCGAGCTCTACTTTGTGGGTACTGACTTTCAACTTGCAGATTTGTTCACAAAACCACTGGATGAAAAGAGGTTTAACTTTCTTATCTCCAAGCTAGGTATGTTAAATCTTAAACCTTAACTCTTTTGAAGGAATTCTTGACACATTCCAGAAAACCAAAATACAAAATTGCATATTTTCAAAAATAAACAAAAAGATATATTTCAGTGGCTTGCATATACTATGTATGCAACCCGTTCTTAAATGATATATTTATTTGTAGAGTGTTTTTACATTCTAAGCTTTTGTTATTATACATACAAATTGATATAAGATAACAAGGAATCGAACGCCTTTGTGTACTTCCAAGTGTTCTTATATGAATATGTATGTGTGATAGCAATCAAGTTGTTCAAATAAAGTTTTCAAAACTCTCAATTGTTGATATGAGACGCAAAGGATCGAACGCCTTTGTGTACTCCCTTGTTGTCTCATCTTGAACAATTGCTTGGGTTAATTTTTTGCTTAAATGTTTTAATTGCCTCCAACGTGTTGTTGTAAGATGCGACGGATTGAACGCCTTTGTGTACTCCCTAGCTGTCTTACTATCAACATTGTTGTTGAAGCAAAACTTTATGTTTTTCAAATAAAAATCTTGTTCACAATAGACTCTCAAATGTTTGATCTCACAAAACCAATTTTTGCTCCACCTTTCTATGAAAATTTTTGATCTATTCTTGCATAGATTAAGGAGGAGTTTGTGATTTCAACAACCTTCAAAACTTCAAATGTGTTTCAAATGTTTTTTCATGCACACATTTGATGTTTTTCCAATGATTTTCAATCAAATGGAGTTCGGTGATTAGTTTGCACATGAGTGATAAGTATTTCTCAAAATTTACTCCATGAATTTCATCATCGCCGATGAGTTCTAACCCCGGAGTATTCACTTCTTTCATTAGATAGTGAGGGTATTTTGAGTGATGTTGTTTTGTGCAAATAGGATGGAGGGAGTAAAGTCGAAAAGTGAGAGGTTAAGGTGATATGATGTGAGAAAGGGCTAAAATAAACAAAAAGATATATTTCAGTGGCTTGCATATACTATGTATGCAACCCGTTCTTAAATGATATATTTATTTGTAGAGTGTTTTTACATTCTAAGCTTTTGTTATTATACATACAAATTGATATAAGATAACAAGGAATCGAACGCCTTTGTGTACTTCCAAGTGTTCTTATATGAATATGTATGTGTGATAGCAATCAAGTTGTTCAAATAAAGTTTTCAAAACTCTCAATTGTTGATATTGAAGAAGTCTTCATGGACCCAGTGAAGCGATGCACATCTTTACCTAACCACTCAAGTGTTTCTTAACAAATACTTGTTTCATTTCTCACGGAGATTTTCACATTTCTATTGACTCTTCATTCGGAAGATGTTGATATTGAAAAAGGGCGACATTCTACTCCAGTCCCCGACTTCATTTGATCACGCTGTGTCTAGAGCTATTTTGATTGATCATTAATTTGATCATCCTTTTTTTTTAGGACACATTAGAGTCATGTCTTTGTGATATTATTGCTTATCTTTGTGATATAGCCGGAACATTTGTAGTGATATCTTAATTGATATTCCACGATGATCGAATGGAAATCCTACCAATGCTAACATCCTTTCCAACATTGAACGTAGGTCTCACATTTTCATTTTATGAATTTGTTGAGTTAACGAGAAGTCTATGTGACCTCAGATGTTATTTCCCAAAAGTCTTTGAGGATAGTAAGACATGGTCATCGAACGCCTTTGTGACACTGACCATGAATTACATTCTTTAAAGCACTCTCGTGGTTGAAAAGCCGCAGATCGAACTATGTTAGAGAATTGTTTTGTGCATATCTCAATGATACATAGGAAATCCGAAAAATGTTATACATTTCAATCGGTCATTTCATTAATCCTTTTGATTTTTGAACATGCTAACGGATCATTTTTATCCGGTTTCACTTCTCATCACACAAACACAGAAAACACCAACACCATGATATAACGTTAGTACCAACAACTTCGATCTTACATTTTAGTCACCCCTAGGATTTCTTGGGTTGGGCTAATGGTTTGGGTTGATGTTTTGATGGTTGACATTTCTTCATGTGCTCATGTTATTCCTTTTGACATTTAATCAATCAAATGTGTACATAATGACATTGGTTCCCAATTTTGTCATTATGAGGGGGAGAAAATATTATGATTGATTTACTGATTGATAAGGAAACAAGGAGAAAAGTTTGTGTTTGGTTGTTTCAATAGGTTTTAGGTTTTTCAAAGTTTGTGTATAGAGGGAGAAAATTCTTCATGATGTGTCAATAGTCTCTTGTATTCAGATTTTCACTAGATTTTAGTTGATTGAGATTTTGGCTTTAAAAAGGGGGAATCTGAATTAACTTCAAAGATAAGAATGAAACCGAAGATGAAAGATTTTCACTTAAGATGCTTCAAAAATCCAAAGACACTCCAAAATGTTTATACTCATGGATTGAGGGGGAGCATGATTACTTCATAAGAATTTCATCCAAACTTCATTCAAATGCTTACTCTCCAAAGTGTTCAAGTTGATGTGAAAAAGATCAAAGCTTCAAAAGAGTCTTCATCAAACACACTTCATGCAAGATCTTCAATTCATACAACTACATTTTATCAAGAAACTACAGTGCATACATCAAGGGGGAGAGTACATATTCATGAAAATTTATTTCAAGAAGATGAGATTCACTCAAGAATCAAAGAATGAAGAATCGATAAGTTGAATTTCACTCAAAATTCGAAGATTGAAAAATCAAAACCAAGATTCATACCTTCCGCATTTCAAAAGACAACTCTGATTCATGATTCAACAATCCTCGAAGATTCAAAACACACGCATTCATTATTCTCTGTTCAAAAAGAACATTGAGAATCATCACATGATTTAATTTCAAGAAGTCCAAGACCAAGACTGAATCAAGTTTTCAAAGACAAAAGAGAAAGCTTTGAAGACTTGTTTCAACACTCCAATTGTCTTCACCACCGGGCTCATCAAATTCATTCCTACAAGACAATATAACACGTACTTCATTCATTACAATGTATCACTAAGGGGGAGAATGTTAGAAATCCAAAAATAGTGATAAATTGTAATCTAGATTAGAGGAATTTCTTGTTATTAAATCATAGATAAATGATCACTAAGGTTGAGGGGCTAATTGTGACAATTAGCATAATTGTGTAGTTAGACTATAAATAGCCCTCTCATACCTTATAGATCATAACTTTTGTATAATCCTTTCATAACTTTAATACCTGATAACTTTAACACACAATTCTCTCTCAAAACACACACAAACACCAAGAACACACACTCACCAAATCCACCATTGATGACTTGAATTCGGTGTTATAAATCGTGTTATAACACACCACAATAATCACTGTGACTTGAATTCGTGTTATAAATCGTGTTATAACACACTCACCAAATCCACCATTGATGACTTGAATTCGGTGTTATAAATCGTGTTATAACACACTAAAATCAACTCTAAATGAGAATCTCTCAGTTAATTAAGATGCTCAATGAGAATTCACTCTCCAAATCTGCTCAAGCCAACATGGCAGGTACTTTTTTCAATGCCAGCTCATATTTTAACACTCATATTGATAGATTCTTTTGTGCCAATGCTTGCAATGTGGTTGCATACTCTATGTTTAATGGATCATCCATCAAACCTCTTGTGTGCACACACCACAACAAAATGGTATTGTGGAAAGGAAACATAGGCACTTGCTAAATGTAGCAAGGGCCCTTATGTTTCAGGGGGGATTACCTTTGAATATGTGGAATGAATGTGTGCTAACTGCTACCTATCTCATTAACAGGTTACCTAGCTCTGTTTTTTAATTCTCAACCTAATCTCTCTTATCTTCGGGTCTTTGGATGTCTCTGTTTTGATACTACTCTTAATAACTTTGAAAAATTCTGTAGTAGGTCTGAAAAGTGTGTCCTAATTGGGTATGCAGTTGCCAAAAAGGGATACAAACTCTTTAGTCTTGATAATAAAACCATCCTCTACTCTAGGGATGTAAAGTTTCATGAAAACATCTTTCCTTTTGAAATGCAATCTCAGAATAAAGTCATCTCTAGAGATGACAGACATTTATCATTTGAACTTTTTTGACTTGTTTGAAGAAAATAATGCTTCTAAAGATCCTATACCCACTCCCTATGATGAAAGGAGAGAAAACAGTGAAAGAGATGGTGGTGAACATGATCATCCTGGCAGTCCACTTAGGATTACTGATGATCATGAAGAAACTGCAACTTTTCTTGCTGAAATTACCAATTCTGAGGGAAATACTGGTACAACCACTCAAGTTCATAAAGGTGACAATCCTGTCCCTCTTAGGAGGTCTTCCAGAACCACTAGACTACCCAAGAATCTTAATGACTTTATCTTAGGAACCAAGACTAAACATGGCATTGCCAATTTTGTGAATTACTCTAAACTGAACTATGATAATATGTGTTTTGTATCCAACTTGAATAAACACCATGAACGTAATTCCTATCATGAGGCATCTAAGGATCCTCCGTGGGTGGAAGCAATGAACAGTGAAATGGCTGCTCTTTATAAAAAACAATACTTGGGAGCTAACTGAACTTCCACCCAATAGGGAACCAATTGGATGCAAATGGGTTTACAAGGTTAAGTATAAATCCAATGGTGATGTTGATAGATATAAGGCCAAATTAGTAGCCAAAGGGTATAGTCAAAGGGCTGGAATAGATTTTGAAGAAACCTTCTCTCTTGTGGTAAAAATGGTAACCATAAGATGTCTTTTGGCTATAGCTGTTAAAGAAAAATGGCCCATTTATCAAATGGACATTAATAATGCATTCCTGTATGGGGAACTTGATGAGGTGGTTTACATGACACCACCTCCTGGGTATCATTCTGTTGGGATTTCATTAACCGAATAACATAAAATGGGTCGGGTGTCCGACCCGGTAAATAAATGCAAGAAAAACTAACCACGTTGCGATAGACGAGTTCCTCCATGATGTGGAAACTTTCGAAAACGAGATTCCAAAGTAGAAACCCTCCGTAAGTGCGTACACGAACAATGTCTTAACCAAGGATCTGCTAGACACCTTTAAGCTTACGACCGCAACCGAACGAATCCCCGGAAAGAACCCTAAGGTCGAATTCAACCTTCCTTAGAGTAATGAAGTCGAATTTTGAAACCCTTGTGGGGGTTCTTGAATTTTGACCCAAACCAACACAAAAGGTGAGAAACCTTTTGTTGAAACTAATTTAGAGTTTAACTAAAACCCTAAATAATTAAACCTAAAACAATTTGGGGTTTTGGTTTCTTTGGTGTATTGAGTTCGACACACACAAGAGAGAAAGGATTTTCACCTGTGTAAGGGTTATTGTGAATGAATGAATAAAGGGGACGAGTATGATACATTGATGGCGAGGGAGGAGTACAATATTGTGTTGTGGTAAGGCGGGGTGTTACAAGAGGGGAAGAGGATTTCAACCTCTTGTATGTGTTTTTAGGGATTTTCTTATGAATGAATTATGAGGGTTTTCAAGGGGTTTATATAGGCATGGAATCCTAATTAGATTAGGAAACTAAAACCCTATAATTCCCTTGCATGGGAATTTCGACCCTCCCTCCCCTTTCCTAATGAAATTCGGCCATGAGGCCTTAGGGGAATGGACCGGACTTTCCATATATTAATTAATCCATTATTAATTAGTTTGGACCATTAACTAATTAATTATCCAACCCGTTAACCCATTTAATTAATTAAACTACTTTTAGTTAATATATTTATTTGTCAATCAATTAAAGTAAACTTTAATTGATTACTATAAATAATATTGTCGGTTAATCCATTTATCGTTAATTAACTCGCGTTAATTTATAAACGGATAATTTAATTAAATACTATTTAATTAAATGTGTAAATGATCAAATATCATTCTGTAGCTTTATGGTTAAACATTATAGATGTTCTATTGTGTATGACCCTACGGGCTCAAAGATCCGAAGTCATATGGTTAGTCGGGTCTACGAAGGTTCACACAATTTCAACATTCCCACTTGTGGACTCTTCGTAGATCCTAATAACCATAATGACATACCTTGTTGCTAGCAACCCAAAGTATGCCCCCAAGGACCTCTGAGGTTTGTTTTTCCAGAAAACCTTCCATCATCAACCCTATGACGGTTTCTTTAACCACTTTAAAGAATTTGATTCTTTATGCGTTCACTTACGCAAGTACATCCATGTCCCATTCACTCTTAATGATGCATTCCATTTTGACACGAGGATAAAGTCAATTGCCAAATAGAATTTAAATCCTTTATGACTTTCTTGATTATAGCATTCCGAACTATTCGCAGTATGGCCATACATTTCACTACTATATCAAGCTGTCATAGGCCGAGTTTACTATCAAACCACAATTGGGAGCGAATTCCTATTACTAAATGCATACGCCCTTTCCACATCTCACATTTACCCAAAGTAGCCCTACTGCGGCCGGTAAAGATATCCAGTTCGGAACTAAATCAAAGCAAATGATCAACATGGTCCAGGCCTACGCCTATGCATTTAACAAGTCAAAGGATACTCACGGATGGAATCACTTCAAGATTCACTTAATTGACTTATAATCCAAAAAGTGATCTCGGGGCGGGTCAGCCAATATTAGACTCATCGAATACTTGTGAGTAAGGCTCGTATCTCTCTTACGATTACCACTCTATATCACCCAAAAGCTAATAACCTTAGCTTCCAAGCAAATAGCAACCTTTCTCTCATAATTACCTTTCTTTCGCACTATCATTCCCATTTGTGCGACCGGCAATGGAAATTTAGAATGATCTTAAAACCATTCATGGATAAAATATACTAAATTGGAACATGGTATGTGTAAAGTCCCAAGCTTGATGGTTTAACCCAGAAGTGTAAAATACAACAAGTCTAATAAGCACTAGATTGGACTAGTATTACTTGAATATAAATGCAAGTATATAAACAAAGTAATACACGACTTAAATTAAAGGTGGAACACAATGTAATTTTTCAAGTGTATTTTATTTATGATGTTAAATAAAATACAAGGTTGTGCGGAATCAAGATAATACAAATATGTAAGTATCCTAACAACCTATGAATTACAAATGATCTATATTTGCCAAATAAACTCTTTGTTTTGAAATACTTAAAGTTGTGAAGTATCCCTGTTTAAGATCGAGAGTATTTAGACAAATTCACCTTTAATGCTAAAAGTAATTTTAACAAGGAAATGACTTTGTATTTATAGGCAAACAAACTCACCAGTGAATTTGTGCCGTACAAATATGGTTGCATGCATTTAATGAACCGACAAGGTCATTAAATGCATTGGTTAAGGTACAAGGATAAAGTCACATCAATATGACTTTATTCTTTTAACCAATCACCTTTACACACGTAAGTACTTTAGTAAAGAACAAGTGGAATGTTCTTTAGAAAGTGTGTAAAGGCAAAAAGTCAATTCCTCGTAATCAGTGTTCAGACTTGTAAGGTCTAGAACACTAACAAACCTCTAGTCGTAGATCTGGTAAGACTTCCAGTGGACTCCGCCATTTGTCAGTCTTCTTTATTCTAACTTCAGTCTTTGACTTCAGTGAGAATGTCTTCAGTAGAATAGATCTGGACTGGGGTGAAGTCCAGTGAGCTAATCTGGAGGATTCCATATTTCCTATACAAGTGTTTTGCTCACTGGTTTTCCATTATTTCTGAACAAATCTTCAGGGTCGCTCCAGTCTTCAAGTCTGGAGTGGGTCCAGTAAATATCAATTTTGGACAAGTCTTCAGAGACTTTCCAGTTGTCAAGTCTGGAGCGAGTCCAGTAAATCTGGACCTAACAAATTCCCCCTATTTGTTTAGAAATAATGCAAGGTTTTTCAAGCTTCTATCTATACAACTTTGTATGCTTGAAAAACACTTGTTTTGACTTAGTCTAAAAATTTATGTTACTGGGAAACACTTTATAGATCATCAGTGTTCCAGTTTCATCTTTTAATTCTAACTTAGACTAAATCGGATCATTTACTTTATGAATCAAAATATGCAACTATATTTACAGCCATCAACAGAAAATAAGTTACAATTTTGGGAAATAAAATACAAGTACAAGTAAATGATAAAAGAGTCAGGCCCTTCTCTTCGATGTCTGTCCTGGAGCATCTTCAGTAGCCTTTCTCTTTGGTGATGGTGAGGATGGTACAGACTCTGGTGGTTTCATGCCTATTGCAACTTCCATCTGTTGCTTTCTCTTCCATACCTTCTCAATCCTCTTCAAAAATGCTTTAACATCAGTAGACAAATCAGTCTTCCCCCTGAACGTTAAGGCAATGTCCTTCAGTTCAGTCCATCCAAAAGCTTGGACTGAAGCACTTTTCCTTTCATCAGTAAAGTTACCTTCCCTGGTCAACTTTACTTCAAACTTGCTCATGCCTTCATGATTTTCAGCAAGCTTAATCTCTGCACCAATGATCCTTCTGGCATCAGCCCTGAATTTCAACATTTCTTCATACTTGGCTTTTTGCTTAGCCATCTGGATCATGTATTCAGTTTCCTTGGATACTTTCTGCTGTTCAATGGCAGACTGGAGTTTTTCACGATTGATTCTTTGTGAAGTATCCAGAGGAATGAAAGTGCTCAGATCAGCATCTCTGATTTCTTTGATCTGTTTGGCAGTGAGTTTTGGTAAGCCCTTTATCTTCTTTTTGTACTCTATCTCCAGAGCACCAACATTCTTTCTTATTTTCTTCTGGAGGTTCACTAGTTCCTCCGTCCTTTGTCTTATCAGCTCAACTATACTGACACCATATGTTACAGCATCATAAGTTTGTTCTTCTTCAGAGTACCTGGAGCGAATGTAGACATCATCCAATGCATCCAGACATTGATGAACTCTGGGGTCTTCCTTCATTCTTTTATAAACATCAATATGTATGCCCAACCTGCCAGCATTGTAAGAATCAAGAGTCCCCATGATTGTCATCTCCCTTTTGTGGGCCAGTAGTTCATCCTTTTGATTTTTCTTAAAAATTTCTATCAAAATGCATTCCTGCTCCAGTCTCTTCGAAGTATCATCATCAGCAGTAAGGAGTTCTGATGAACCTTCAGCAGTTTCAGTTTTACCTCCAGATATCACATGTTTCTTTCTTTTTACTGACTCTTGAGTAGTTATGATATCTGGGAATGCTTCGAATTGGGGCTCACTAGCATCAGTACCAGCAGCCTCTTCAACCTGCACAATGGCTTCAGTGCCAAGTGCCTTCTGTGCTTCTTGTGCACTGGCATCAGTACCAGTCACTTCTTCTTGTTGCACAATGGGTTTAGTCCCAAAGGCCTTTTCAATAGCACTAACAACCACTTCTTTCTTTTTCTTTATCAACCCTTCTTTTTCTTTATCAACCACTTCAGACTTTTCCCCCTTGGAATGTCCACCAGTTTGAGACTTGTGGGCAGACCATAACTATTCAAGCATATATCTGTCTGTAGCACCAAACGTTCTTCCTGCCACTGGAGTTGTGATATTCACAGTCTTCCTTAGCTGAGTCACTTCCTTCTTGATAAATTCAATTTCTGAAGACAAGTGCTTTGGCATTTCATTCTCAATCATCTTTACCACTTGTGGCAACAACTCATCTTGAATTGTTCTAAGAACAGACCCAGAAATTTCTTCAGTAACTTCTTTTAACATGCCATGTCTGAACTTCTTAGCACATTCATCACTGATGGTGCTAACAACAACATTCTGATCAAGTGTTGGCCTACTTTCCAAATTACTTACCCTGGTAATCAACTTCTGAACCTCATCTGTCAGACCTGCCAGTGGTTGAACAAGTTCAGCTTTCACTGCAGTCTGAACAGAATTCACCAGCCTTGCCTCTAATCCCTGGACTCCCACTTTGATATTTTCAGAATTATTATTTGTGGCCAGTACCAGTTCATTCATTTTCTCAAACACCAGCTTCTCATTCCCAGCAAAGATATTCATTTCAGTTGCAAGGTTATTTGATAATAAAGACTTAAAATCAGAAACAACCTGGGATGAAGACTGGAGTGATCTCTCCAGGTCCGCCACCTTACTTAAAAGGCCTTGGACCTCGGCTGAAGAAGAAAAGGAGGGACCACTGGGAGGATCAAGAGTTGAAGTCATTCTGGTCACCAAAGGTACTTGTGCCTGGACCTCTTCAGTGGAAGTTTCAGTTGTTACAATAATAGAGTCCAGCGCACGGTGTTCAGATAAATCAATTGGAGTTTCAAGTGGTGGTGGTTGATTTTGTGAAAATTGTATTGAAGGAGGATTGAAATATGGAGTGGTTTGTGGAATTGAATGTGTTGGTGGTGGTGGTGGTGCAAAAATGGATTCTGGTGGTGGGGCATTTCTGTAGAGATAATTGGTTGGGTGACTGAAGCAATGACAGAAGTAACCACATTTTCTACTTCATCACCCAGGAAATTCATGTTCACATCAAACATATTTCCTTCAGACATTGGGGAATCTACCTCATCCCAATCTGGAGCTATCCCAACTGTCTGATCATCTGTCTGATCACCAACTTCTACATTTAAATCTAATCGAGCATCTTGCTCACCAGTCACCTGCTCATCAATCTGAACAACATTTTCTTCCTCAAAAATAGGAGACCCATCTATATTCATGACATCACCTGGATGGCTCAGTTCAGCTCTATTTGGATTGACCTGAACTCCATCTTTCCTAAGACGTCTGGCAGTTCTAGGTCGAGTAACAGTTTCAGTCTGTTGAACCTCAGGAGCCACCTGGGTCACTGGTTGTACAATTTCAGCACTGAGGACTCCAGAGGGTCCTTCACCAACTTGGTTTCCACCTGGAGCCATTTCCTGCTCATCTTCCAGTGCATCATTTCTAAAATGGTTCAACATATTTACAGGAATTTCAACCTCGCCAGCTCTTGACTTTAATGAACTCAATTCCCTCAGATATTCGCACACGGAAAAATGATTTGTGTCAAAATCATACTCAGCACCCAGAGCTCTTAAAAATACAAGTGATAGAAAACGAATATAAGGAATGTGTGGTTTTCTACCTTTCACCTTTAGACGGTCAACCAGATCATCAAAGAAGATCTGAGCAAGTCTACTCTATATCCAAACCATAGGCAGTAGGCAATCTGGAGTTGCATTTGATTTATCTGATCCAACCCTCCAGAACTGCCACCTAAACACTCAACAAGATGAGTGAAAAAGTATCTCCATGAGTCTGACAGCTTGCTCATGTAGATTGTGCCTTTCCTTGATAACTCGCCATGCTCATCCAGTATATCTGTGTGACCCATCAGTCTACACACATCTCTAAAATTAAGACCAGTAGGGAGAGTTATTGCCATCTCATTTTCAGCCAGATAATTCAAGTGAAGAATATCTCTAAGAGAATCGGCAGTGAGAGTGAAGGCCATGGTGCCTTGTTGCAAAGTATAGTTGATGGATTGAGTATTTTCAACATATACTGCAGTATACCAAAATTGACACAAATAATCATGATACATTTTGCCTGGATTAAGTGTGAGAGCACCATAAAGTGGACAACTGAGGAAAAAAGCATTCAATCGTCCAATTAGAGAGGTGGGTGCATGAGTGGTGCTAGTGAGTCTAGCCATCCAATTGTTCATGTTTATTTTGATGGCTTTTGCCTCTAAGGTAATATGACGTGCCTTTACCACATTGGCAACAGGAGCATATTCGGCAGCGAGTAGATTTTTGGGTGAGTTTGATTGTCTTGGTGCCATTTTATTTGGTAGATATATGAAGATGAAATTGAATTTAGGGTTTTGATGAAGATTTGATGAATTAAATATGAAAGAGATTTATGATTGGAAATTGAATGAATTTAATGGAGTAAAAGAAGGAATTCGAAGAATTTTGGGAGTAAATATGTTCGAAGTAAATGCAAATGAAAGTGAAAGTGGGTATTATATAGGAGAGAGAATGTGGAACTCAAACGGTTAATTTTGAAATTATCAAATATAATTTTGATCGGGTTTTGAGATCCGCATTAAATACATCACATCACACATAAATATGTGACGGTTTACAGCCCACAAACAGTAACCAACTTGCACTTTTTGTCTTTCCCAAGATAAAAATTCCATCATCAGGTTTGAAAATTTACATGCCACGTAGGATAATAAGATAAATATCAAAGATAAATATCTTTTCAAAGATTTTGCAAACGTGGCACGCACAATGACCAAGTATTAAAAATATTATGACTGACATACCAGTACATCTGGAGGTTGACTGGACACTCCAGTATCACTGGTGGATTAGGCCAGTGAAGCATGCACTGATGGTACACTGGAGGGACACTCCAGTAAAGTACCAGTGAAAACCATTTGAAAGAGACTGGTAACCTCAAACATGCACATCAACTAATACAGACAAATGAGAGGGACACATTTACAAGGTGACAAAAGTTACCTCAAACATGCACTTCAACGTATCAAATTACCAGTGAGAGGGACACATTTACAAGGTACCAGTGAAATTTTCTGGAAAATTTTGTCCAGTGAGAAAATAAATTAATAAATTCCCCCTGAAATTAAAACATTTTTAAGGACAAAAATATATCTTTTAGTCTTCCCCCTGGAATATTGATCCAGAAATCTATTAATGCAAAGATAGTACACAAAGGCGTTCGATATCTAAGCAGTCATAGATTTATAAATCTTTAAATCAAGGATCCCTGATAGTACACAAAGGCGTTCGATATCTAAGCAGTCATAGATTTATAAATCTTTAAATCAAGGATCCCTGATAGTACACAAAGGCGTTCGATATCTAAGCAGTCATAGATTTATAAATCTTTAAATCAAGGATCCCTGATAGTACACAAAGGCGTTCGATATCTAAGCAGTCATAGATTTATAAATCTTTAAATCAAGGATCCCTGATAGTACACAAAGGCGTTCGATATCTAAGCAGTCATAGATTTATAAATCTTTAAATCAAGGATCCCTGATAGTACACAAAGGCGTTCGATATCTAAGCAGTCATAGATTTATAAATCTTTAAATCAAGGATCCCTGATAGTACACAAAGGCGTTCGATATCTAAGCAGTCATAGATTTATAAATCTTTAAATCAAGGATCCCTGATAGTACACAAAGGCGTTCGATATCTAAGCAGTCATAGATTTATAAATCTTTAAATCAAGGATCCCTGATAGTACACAAAGGCGTTCGATATCTAAGCAGTCATAGATTTATAAATCTTTAAATCAAGGATCCCTGATAGTACACAAAGGCGTTCGATATCTAAGCAGTCATAGATTTATAAATCTTTAAATCAAGGATCCCTGATAGTACACAAAGGCGTTCGATATCTAAGCAGTCATAGATTTATAAATCTTTAAATCAAGGATCCCTGATAGTACACAAAGGCGTTCAATACCAAGGTTCCAGATTTAAGGGTTTAACATTCCCAACTCACCAACAAGATATTCAAAAGTTTGACATCCAGAGGTTTAGTAAAAATGTCAGCGAGTTGTTTGTCAGTGGGAATAAAATGGAGTTCAATGTTGTTTTTCATATTATGATCACGAATAAAATGATACCTGAGATCAATGTGTTTCGTCTTTGAGTGCATGACTGGATTGTTCGAGATAGCAATGGCACTGGTATTATCACAAAAGATTGGGGTCTTTGAATACTTAATACCATAATCAAGCAACTGGTTCTTCATCCAGAGTATCTGAGCACAACAACTGGCTGCAGACACGTATTCAGCTTCAGCAGTGGACAATGAAACTGAAGTTTGCTTCTTACTGGTCCAGCTGACCAGTTTGCCACCAAGGAAATGACATCCACCAGTAGTGGATTTCCTGTCTATCTTACAACCTGCATGATCTGAATCTGAATAACCCATTAGATCCATGCCTGAGCCTTTGGGATACCAAAGACCCAAACTGGGGACACCCTTAAGGTATTTCAGTATGCGCTTTACAGCAAGCATATGAGATTCTTTTGGATTAGACTGATATCTGGCACATAAACATGTTGAAAACATTATATCTGGTCTACTGGCAGTTAAATACATCAGTGGACCAACCATGCCTCTATAGACAGTGATGTTCACTGGTTTACCATCTGGATCTGAGTCCAGTGTCAGTGGTGCAGAAATTGGAGTGGGTTTAGATGGTGAAGAGTTCATATCATATTTCTTTAAAAGATCTCTAACATATTTTTCCTGATTAATAAAAATACCATCTTTGTTTTGTTTAATCTGGAGTCCAAGAAAATATGTTAATTCACCCATCAAACTCATTTCATATTCAGTCGACATTATTTTCGAAAATTTCTTGCACATGTTTTCATCAGTAGACCTAAAAATAATATAATCAACATAAATTTGTACTAGCAGAAGATTACCTTTTTCATGAAGAATAAATAAGGTATTGTGTCAATTGCACCTCTTTTAAAACCATGTTTTAATAAATGTTTAGTCAGAGTATCATACCAGGCACGTGGGGCTTGTCTGAGGCCATAAAGCGCTTTGTCCAGACGATATACCCAATGTGGATGCTTTTCATCAACGAACCTGGTGGTTGTCTGACATAAACTTCTTCTTCAAGTTTTCCATTCAAGAATGCACTCTTTACATCCATCTGGTAGACCTTGAACTGATGATGAGCAGCAAATGCTAAAAATATTCTGATCGCTTCAAGTCTAGCCACTGGAGCAAATGATTCATCAAAATCGACATCTGACTGGCAGTAGCCTTGTGCTACCAGTCTGCCTTGTTTCTGATTACGTGGCCATCTTCATCTACCTTGTTCCTGAAGACCCATCTGGTTCCAATTGATTCTTTCTTTCCAACTGGGAAAGGAACCAGGTACCAAACCTTGTTCCTTTCAAACTGGTGAAGCTCTTCTTGCATAGCAGTCACCTTGGATCTTCCATAGCCTCGTCAATCTTCTTTGGTTCTATCAGTGATAAGAAACTGACATATAAGCATTGATTACTGGAGGCTCTTCTGGTCTGAACTCCTCTACTGGAGTCACCTATGATCTGATCGATAGGATGAGCTTTTGTCCATCTGGAGTACTGACCAGGATTGTTACTGACAACAATATCAATGCAAGAATTCAGTTGAGTCTCCTCTGGAGTTGCTTCTGGAGGAGGATCTTGCCAGACTACTTCAATATCTTCATCTGATCATTTAAATCACGATTTGCATCATGAAATTCTTCATTTGAAGGCATTTCTTGAAGTACTGGTTCAGCTTGGAATTCTTCATTTGAAGACATTTCTGGTATCTTTTCAACTGAGACTGATATTGGGGGAGTAGTACGAACATCTGATCCAATAATAATTTCAGAGGGTAGCTTGAAATTAATTGAAGGATAGAATGGAGTACTACTGGAGAGTTTCTTTTTCTGAACAGGTTCCAGATCAGGATGACTGGAAACTGTGTCTTCTGAATCTTTATTGTAGTTGATAGGATCAGATTCACAGAAGACAATTGGAGTTACTGGGGGAGTATCAAGGGTTGGCTTTTTGTTGATTGCAGCATTTGATTCATCAAATGTGACATGAATTGACTCATGGACCTTCTCCAGTCTCTTGTTGTAGTCTCTGAAGGCCTTGCGAATGGCTGAATAGCCTAAGAAATACCCTTCATCAGCTTTGGCATCGAATTTGCCTAATTGACTGGAGTCGTTCAGGATGTAAACTGGACATCTAAAAACGTGAAAATAACCAATATTTGGTTTTCTATTTCTTAAGACTTCATAGGCTGTCTTTTTGTGTCTTTTGATGTACACAGATCGGTTCTGGGTGTGGCAAGCAGTAGCAATTGCTTCAGCCCAGAAACTGGTAGACAGACCAGATTCAGCAAGCATACTCCTGGCAGCTTCTATCAGCGTTCTATTCTTCCTTTCCACCACTCCATTCTGTTCTGGAGAGCGGGCTGATGAGAAATTCTGGGAGATGCCAGTGTCAGTACAGAATGACTCCAGAGTTGCATTCTGGAATTCTGTTCCATTGTCACTTCTTAACTGACACACTTTTCGACTGTACTTGAGCTCAATTTGCTTGTTAAGACTGATGATTTCAGCAGCAGCTTCATTTTTAGACCTCAGAAAGATCACCCAACAATATCTGGAGAATTCATCTACGATCACCAGGGTGTATCTTTTCCCAGCACGAGTCTGAACATTCACTGGACCAAAGAGGTCCATATGAAGCATGTGAAGTGGTTCAGTAATGCTGAAATTCTGTCTAGTCTTGAAACTGGCACGTTTCTGCTTACCCATCTCACATCCTGGACATGGCCTTTCCTTTTTGAAGGAAACTGAAGGTATCCCATCTGCCAGTTGTTTTCTAGACAACTTATTAATATTTTTGAAATTTAAATGGGATAACCTTTTGTGCCATAACCAGTTTGTCTTCATCAGCTTGAGTATAGAAACACTGCTCTGAAGGAGAGCTTTCCATATCCATCATGTACACATTCCCTCTTCTGGGAGCAATCAACACTACCTTCCAGTCCTTGTTGAATACGATACCCTGAGCAATATTGAATAGAACTTGATAGCCATCATCACACAGTTGACTTACCCTGATCAGGTTATATTTCAAACCATTCACATATGCAACTCGTCTGAATTTGACTTGTCCATTGTTCAGAACACCGTACCCCTTGGTTTTTCCACAACCATCATTTACAAAAGTAATGGAAGGTCCATCAGAAATGGTGAACTCCTCCAGCAGGGTCTTACATCCGGTCATTGTCCTGCCAGCTGCACTGTCAAGATACCAGATATATTTCTTTCGATCGCCCTGCACATCCACCAGATATATCAGTTAGATTTTGGAACCCATCAACTGATGGGTTCACTGGACCCTCCCTTGTAGGTCCCTGGAGGTATCTGGTTGAGTTCACTTTCTTCAACAGTAGTCTTATTTGAAAAGACCACTGGGGTTGATAGTTTTGAAACCTTTTTCTTTTTCTCAACTGGAGAAATATATTTATCTTTCTTGGAAAAAGGTTTGGTATTTTGTTTAGGGCCAGATGAAGTACCCTCAATAAAGTTTAATCTTGCATTAAAACTTTGAAATTGACGAGTCAGTTATTGAATCTGGCTCTCTAACCTTGACAAAATTTTCATCAGATGACACCTGAGCCTTTCCAGTTGACTGGACTCGAAGCTTAGGTAGGGAACTGGTCATTTTCTTTTGAACCTGGGGTTCATTAGAAGCGGACTGTGTGTAACATCCCGAACGTTTTATGTTTGACTATTTGACTTTCCGTTAATTAACGTTAGGTCCGTTATGTTTATGTGCCCTATAAGGGATTATGTGATTAAATGCTTATGTGTTTAATATGAATGAAGTAAAATGAATTAAATGAAAGTAATTTAAAGTAAACTATGAAAGTTAAGTGCTTGTTAGATCGTTAAGTCCCGGTAAGTTAATTAAGCTACGAAAGTAAAGTTTAGGAAGTCGAGGGGCCTATGGGCACTAAAGGAAACTTATGGTCAGGAGTTTAAGGTCTAGTAAGACTCCAATAGCTGCTAATTTTCGTGATTAAGCCCTAGGAACAGATCCCCTCCCTCTCAAAACAAGTTTCCTCCAAGAATCAATCGTTTCGTTTCGTTTCGATCAAGTTTGATTAAGATTTCGAATCCTCAAAGTCATCTACAGGTAATATGGCTGATCTTACTCTTAAATCTGATCATGTATGTCTTAGAAGTGATTTCAATCCAGGCCATAGGGTTTGGGTTGGGTTATTTGATCAAACGTTTACCGAATTCTTGTTATTCGGGTGTTGTAATGATTGATTTGTGATGTAAAGCATTAAAGGATTGATTGATGGATTAAAGGCTTGAAAAGTATTGGAAAAAGGGTTAATTTTATGTCCCCAGGGCGGATTTGGGGTTTGGGTTCGTATGGAATTCGTTGATCAAAGAACAAAATTAAGGTTTCTGGTCGACACTCCAGGTGCGACGCACCAGGAGGGTGGTGCGACGCACCACAGCCAGATTTGGAAAAATGGATTTCAGCCAAAAGCCCGATATGCGACGCACCAATGGGTAGGTGCGGCGCACCTGCATCTATTCAGAATTTTCTGATGAATTTGTGCGACGCACCACATGTCAAGTGCGACGCACCTGATGCCCAGGTTGCACAAAGTATTTCGTTTAGCTTATATTCGATCTTATACTCATTCTAGGTTGTCGGGAGCACTTAGCAAGCACTATAAGATACTTTTAACTTGTTGGTAAGCTGTATCGAGGTAAGATAACATCTTTTGTCATCTGTTGGTACAACAAAATACGTTTTCATAAGTTAAACCTTCCAATCGAATATGTATGCACGTTTTATGTTTATGGGTGACTATGGGAGGTTGCAAAGGAGGTATTACTTACCATTTATGATGATTAACATACATATGCAGGTTGCAATGGTATGAGGTAAGTATATATGCATGAAATGATGGAATGATTATATATGTATGAAAATGTCAAAACGATATGATATATGTTTGCATGTGTGGCTTGATCACCTAGTCACTAGTCCTTTGATTAGGATTGCCATGTTCACGTGCACGTTAAGGGCCCTAAAGTAA
Source organism: Erigeron breviscapus (assembly GCA_034093135.1). Classification (NCBI taxonomy): domain Eukaryota; kingdom Viridiplantae; phylum Streptophyta; class Magnoliopsida; order Asterales; family Asteraceae; genus Erigeron; species Erigeron breviscapus. The sequence goes on from CM067171.1 coordinate 116,951,645, forward strand.
AAGATGATATGTGATTAGTATAGGTGAAAAGCGTAGCCTAAACTAATTAAACGATTAAAGTCTCGAGCATTATGTAAAGTCTGGTGTTAAGCTTAACCCGTGCTAGCTCTTCTGGGCTGGTGCGTACGTGGTCACTTGAGTTGCTCCTTGTGGCATAGTTACGTTTGAGTATTCCGGGTGGAGTAACTAACCACCAATGCGTAAAGGCATAAACGGCTTATTCAGTTGGATTGACTTTGTCATTCCTTAACGACGCCGATGGACCACCTTATGGTTTACCCATCATGTCGGGTGTGAGGACTCCAAGTATGGTTTATGACCGCCTACACACAACCCCACATCCCTATGTAAGTGGCATAAGTCACTTAGCCTACATCTTGGCAAAGAAAGAAAGAAAGAAAGATGAAGAAAGGAAAGTATAGGCACACCTTAGGACATGATGAACCTAATGTGTATCTTATGATGTTATGAATGTGTGTGATATTAACATAAAATGCAGATTTTGTTGATATATGTAATTGGCAAACGTTTTCAAATCTATGTTATCTTACTTAGCTAATTTTATTAGCTAACACTTGTTCTTCGAAAATGTTGTGCCTTCAGGATAATCAAGTTTGAGCTAGGCGAGGATTAGCTTGGTGAGAGTTGGGTAGAATGAATAAAGAAGCTTAGCAAAGACATTAAACGCTTAGACTTCCTTTAGCCTTATGTTTGGCTATTTTGTTTATGTTTAAGAATTGTAATGATGGCATTTATGTAGGTGCCAAAGCTTGGATTTACTTTTATTATTTTGACGATGCTAGAAGTAACACCAATTTTAAAGGTACCATCCGTTACGGATGGGGCAGATTTTATATGTGATCCTTTCCGCTTATTTTAAACGCCGTTTGGCAAAGATTTTTCAAAATCCAAGTTTTTAAACGACGGGTGTTACACTGTGGCAAAGGTTTGTTCCGACTAACCTTTTTAACTGGAGCAGTCATCTGGAATGCTCCAGGCTTAACCTCTGGGGATTGAACTGGGAAAATATTGGCCTTAGGAGTTACAGGCTCATCATAAATGGTAATGGGCCTGAACCCCTCTGGTAAACGATCAATTACTGGTATTAATGATGCAACATGAGTATTTCCATCTAAATAAGCACGTTTTTGATTGGGAAATTGATTTACTCCCACATCATATGGCTTTCTGTTTTCAAGCCATGACTTAATCACCAGTTTTTCTTTCTCTAAAATGACTTCAAGATCTTGTTTTTCTTGAATCAATTGTTCAGTTACCAGAACCTGGGCTTGAAATGCCAGTTCAATATCTTGAAGTTCCTTTAATTTTGATTTTAAAACAGTTATTTCAGAGAAATCTGTTTCTAGACCATTTACACAGTCAGATCTAACAGTTTCAACAAAGATTAAATCAGAATTAAGAGCTTCAGCAATATCCAGTTTTAATTCATGGTCAGTTTCAGTATCATAATCACTAACCTTTTTTATAACAATGTCCACCCATCTTCCAGATGTGACATCTTCCTTCACCAGGTGCCCTTCGTCTGCCAGAGCCATGTAATAGCAATCTCTTTCTTCTTCTTCATCAGCAGATGAATCATCAGAAGGAACCCATTTCTCTTCAGTTGTTGCGATCATGCACTTATTATTTTCCATTTGTTGTGCCATGAGAGCAATTTGAGCCTTAAGCTTTTTATATTTAGATATATAGCTATCATCAGGCTTTTTATTTGAAGTAAATGGACCAGGCTGGGATACAAACTGACTGGACTTGCAATCTTTCATGAAATGACCTTTTCTGCCACACTTAAAGCATGTCAGATTGGTCTTGTCAGTAGAAGAACTGGATGCAAATTGTCCAGATGGCCTATTTGCTCTTGCTTTGAAACGGTTAAACGTTTTAGCAATCAATGCAACCAGGTCATCATCTTTAGTTTCATCACAGTCTGGAGAGGTAATACTAGATTCTCCAGATTCAATGAGTTCAGACACCATCTTCTTCATAGAAAATACATTCTCAGAAGATATTAGTGCTGAACCTTGTGGTTCAGTATGACTAACCACATTAGAACTACTGGAGGCATGGTTATAGGCATCTTGTTCTGCCACAACTCTCTGAGCCTGATTTTCTTCAGTGTACCTGAAGGCTCCATATAAAGTTGAAAGAGTGTGTGTGTGCAGAGTTTTACCTTGTTGTAAGACCAGGATCATGTGAGACCATTTGGTGGGTAGAATATCACAAAATTTCTCCAGAAGTATATCCTTGTATTTCTCAACCCCCAGTCCTCTCAACTGGTTTATGATACTCATAAATCTGGTGTAAGTACCAGTGAGAGACTCATTGGGCTGAGCAAAAAATGACTCATACCTCTTGTTTAAGGAGACTTTTCTGGTGACAATGGTGTCATCTTCTCCTTCATACTGGTTCACTAGTTCATCACACATGGTTTTAGCACTGGGAAAAAGAACTAGTTTGGGAATTAGGGTTTCTGGAACAGCCCCGAAGATCATGTTTTTGAGAAGGGTATCTAGATTTACCAATCTCCTCTCCTCTTCAGACCAATGTTCCTCCCTCTTTTCCCTGCCTCTTCTAGATCCAGTTGGATCAAGAAGAGCATTGAGAGGTGATGTGGGGATATAAGGTCCTTCATTTAAGATTTTCATCATGTTTCTCTCAATACTAGTGATATGCAATATCATCCTAGCCTTCCACGTACCAAATTCATCATTGTTCCCACTGAATTTAGGAACAAGATTGTTTGAGTAGTGCACATGCACATGTGGAGAAGCAGGAGTAGGAGGAAGAGGTGGTGGATTAGTGTTATTAACAGGTGGTTCATTATTTTGGTCATTGATATTAGGATCAGGACCATGATTGAAACCTCCTTGTGTATTTTCTGGGGTGGCCATCAAAGAAACAGATCTAGGCAAGTTTGTTTAGCCTTCTGCTCTGATACCAAATGTAAAGTCCCAAGCTTGATGGTTTAACCCAGAAGTGTAAAATACAACAAGTCTAATAAGCACTAGATTGGACTAGTATTACTTGAATATAAATGCAAGTATATAAACAAAGTAATACACGACTTAAAGTAAAGGTGGAACACAATGTAATTTTTCAAGTGTATTTTATTTATGATGTTAAATAAAATACAAGGTTGTGCGGAATTAAGATAATACAAATATGTAAGTATCCTAACAACCTATGAATTACAAATGATCTATATTTGCCAAATAAACTCTTTGGATCGAGATACTTAAAGTTGTGAAGTATCCCTGTTTAAGATCGAGAGTATTTAGACAAATTCACCTTTAATGCTAAAAGTAATTTTAACAAGGAAATGACTTTGTATTTATAGGCAAACAAATTCACCAGTGAATTTGTGCCGTACAAATATGGTTGCATGCATTTAATGAACCGACAAGGTCATTAAATGCATTGGTTAAGGTACAAGGATAAAGTCACATCAATATGACTTTATTCTTTTAACCAACCACCTTTACACACGTAAGTACTTTAGTAAAGAACAAGTGGAATGTTCTTTGGAAAGTGTGTAAAGGCAAAAAGTCAATTCCTCGTAATCAGTGTTCAGACTTGTAAGGTCTAGAACACTGACAAACCTCCAGTCATAGATCTGGTAAGACTTCCAGTGGACTCCGCCATTTGTCAGTCTTCTTTATTCTAACTTCAGTCTTTGACTATAGTGGGAATGTCTTCAGTAGAATAGATCTGGACTGGGGTGAAGTCCAGTGAGCTAATCTGGAGGATTCCAGATTTCCTATACAAGTATTTTGCTCACTGGTCTTCCATTATTTCTGAACAAATCTTCAGGGTCGCTCCAGTCTTCAAGTCTAGAGTGGGTCCAGTAAATATAATTTCTGGACAAGTCTTCAAAGACTTTCCAGTTGTCAAGTCTGGAGCGAGTCCAGTAAATCTGGACCTAACAGTATGTATTGGACAATTTTACTCATCGAATACTCCCACAATAACTATTCCGAATGTCCAGATTTTAACTTGACATTTCTAAACTTCTTTCAGATTTAGAAATCTAACTTTTCGTTTAATCACAACCTAAGTTGTTCCCTTTATTAAAAATTGACTTAGATTCCTCAAAGTGGGATCCTTTCGTTCCAAAACGAAAAAGGAATCTTTTATCACAAAAGAGATATTAAAATAATTTTGTAGTAACAATGATATTTCAAGAAATCAACCTTTCTTTACTTATGAGCACACTTAATTCTTGAATTAATTCAAGAATTTCTACTAGTCACATGATCTTGCACAACTTGCAAGAATCCATCAAATCCTAGATTCGATTTTAATGACCAAGTTCTCATATAAGATAATCATTAAAGCTTGCCTCAAATAGGTAGCTTAGGTGTACCCTAAACTTCTTTTAATTAAGGATCTCTTTTAGTCATAAGATTTTGCATGAGTATAACAAATATACGATTGCATAATCTTACCCTTTTATCAAGACATTCATTAAAACTTTCCTCAAAAGGTAGTTTAGGTGTGTCTCAACATTTCCTTAATTAGCGTTTATTTACAATCTAAATCCATGTTATGAATATCTCAATTAGATATCATACAACTAGTTTTGGCATTAAAACCTTTTAATCCATTTTAACCTTGTCTTACTAAGTTCAGTTTTGTCTTCAATCCAATCTAGTTTGGATGATGACATATAACTTTTCAAACCTTCAATTCATCGAGTTCTACTATTCGATAAATAATCTAATTTTGTAATCAATAATAAATGTTCAAGACATTCAACATTTAATTACAAATTTTAGAATAGGTTACTAGTGAAAGATGTTGTATTTTGTTGTTATCAAAATTCTCCCACTGATTCCTAGAACCATATCTTTCAAGTATGGCACACTTGATAGAGAATTAATCCCGAGTCTACTTCTCTCCCACTTACTCTTTGAATCGAGTTTCTCAAGTAGTGACACTTAGTGGAGATTTTAACTCTCTATTTGTCCTTCAATATCATGAATCTTGCTTCATTCAACTTATCGAATTTAAGCATTTCAAGTGGTAACACTTGGTGAAGACAATGATTCTCATATTTAAGACAAATAATAAACACAACAAAATCTTTTAGAATTACTAAAAGTACACCTCTTGGATTTCCTTTTGTAAATTACTTTATGTACGACTCTTATTTCACAAATCATTTTGCGAAATTGCCAAATGTTTCATTATCTCACAAATCATTTTATGAACTCAATCTTTTGCCATAATTATAAATATTACATGCAAAATATATATAACAAAACATTAATCAAAACAACCAATTAATCAAGGAAGAAGATAGATAAAACCTAATAGATTCCAAACATAAAATATTCAAAATCCATACATTATCTCAAGAACGAAAATAAAAGGGTAATAATGTTTTCAACTAAAACATCAAATAAAAGATATTTCCAAAATGAATGCCAAGGCATTTATTTCAAGACTATCTTTCTCCTTCCAAATTTTCCTTCATTCTTTCTTCCTTGTCCGCCCCACGAAGGATAAGTCTCACGAAGTCATTCTTTCAATCTTCTCACAACTACGAGCGTTGTGTGAATTACTTTTGCAGAAAGTGCACAATGAATTTCTGTGGTAGGGCCTCTCAATGAGTGCCCTTTCCGGTAAATTCATCTCAACACCTACCAACATTCTTTCAAGATTATCTAGCGACTTGTGCTTGCAAGTCATAAAATAATTCATGGCGAAATGCACGAAGTGTTGACTGAGTGAGTTAAGTATCAAGAGAACTTGCTCATCATGAGTAAGTGGCCGCCTAAAGGCTGCCAATTCATCGATGTATCCTCTCATAATCTTTACGTGATCCGATATCGATTTTTCCTTCTCCAAAAGGTATTCTCTTGCTTCTTTAAGAGTTCGACTCGCAATGACATTCACAGCATGTTGATTCTCTCTAACAATCATTCCAAATAAACGATAAACATTACCACAACGAATGTCGCGAGCATAGCTATCATCAATGGAATTAATGACTACACCAGTGTATCATTGTGAGCTAGGTAACTTGTGTAAGCCTTATCAGAAAGCCCACCAAGCTCATCAATATCTTCAACAACCACAGAACGATCCTTTGTGAGTTGGTTGAAAAGTCCCTTGTACATAAGGTAGTTTTTCAACGCTTCATACCAAGTTGCAAAGCATCCCGGTATTAGCTTCTTTTGCATCAAGGTATTCGTATACCATTCAGCAATATCTGGCTCAATAATATCATTTAAAAGAACAAACTACAAAATAACGAAAACATAATTAATATCATCGACATTTATCCGTAATCCTTAACTACCCACGTTTCAATCATAAAATCAAAACATATTAATGAATTAAGGCTAAGACTCATCTAGACCCAACGGCATATATATCCGGTTCGGGGCTCGCGGCTACAGGGAATTAGTATAGTCATAAATAAATGAGAGCGGGTCTCTACCAATTAAGGCTCTTAGATCTTTATGAGATTCATGGGAGATGGGGAGTTCTCCACTTATAGGTATATTTAATCTCATCTTAGCCAGCTAGTATCCGGCGGACCGTCCGGACGACCTAGCTTAGTCGTCCTACAAGGAGGCTTGTGGCTGTTCGTTCTCCGGTAACTGGGATGGGCAGATACTAAAACACCACCCTACGGCTAAACACTATGGCTTAGGACCGTCCAGTGCAACAGGGAGTGTAGCATGTAGGTGCTTCGACTTATAGGATGGCAAGACTACTTAAGTGGGTATATTAATTATTTGTTCTAATCAAATAATGCGCTAATAATTCTATCAACATCAAAAGCGAATGGATTGAAATTACTAGCATTCCTATTCGTGTTTTAAACTATTTAAAAGACAATTTATTTTAAACCTAGAAATGTTAATAAATTAACATCTTGTTAAACCACTTTTAACTTAGTCGAAAAATAGCGTCCATCTAGATATGTAGGGCAATATCATTTAATATCGAAATTCTAATCTAACTTTAGAAACCTTAATATTAAATTCGTCCAATAACCGAGTTATTCAATTATCTAGATTTCCACTAACAAGTCTCTAACTTCCTATTTTACGTAAAGGCACATGCAATTAATGTTCTAATTTGTTAAACGACTAAGGCATCTAACAAGGCAAGACTAATATTCTAATTAAAACTTAATGCATGTCCTTAATCAATTAAAAGCACTTTTAATTTTCGTAAAATATATTCCTTTTGAGTTCCCTTACAAATCCGATTTTAAAACTCAATGAGTTTCATTAAAAGCAAAACTCTTTCCTTTTCTTGTATTTTAATTTTCAAATATATATTTTAGAGACACGCATTAAATTCTAATGCAAATATATATAAAACCAAAATACGTACAACAAGTAGTTTATGTAATCTAACAATTAAATCCGCATGCAATATATATAAACAAATATCGCATACAAGGAAAACTAATTGATCTTTAAACAAATACAAAATATTTATATGGATATATATATATATAATTTTCGAAAACCTTATATATATAAAACATATATATATCCACATCTCATATATTTGTATTTATTTCAAGATCTAATTATTTCAACTAAATAATTAACGGCTAGTTCTATTTAAAATATATAAATGAACCCATCACTTATTCATATTATATGGATATCGTTTTATAAAACATTTTATCAAAATTGAAATATATTCATACTTATGAACTAGTGAACTTTCCATTTATTAAAACCTTCTTGACTTTTCTTATCAATAAAATCACTTAAGTATATAACTATATATAATTTCCTTATTTAAATTATATATAAATATATATATATATACACGATATATATATATACATATATATATATATATATATATATATATATATATATTATATAATATATATATAATACAAATACAAAATATTTATATATATATATATATAAATTTTCAAAATATTTATATATATAAAACATATATATATCCACATCTCATATATTTGTATTTATTTCAAGATCTAATTATTTCAACTAAATAATTAACGGCTAGTTCTATTTAAAATATATAAATGAACCCATCACTTATTCATATTATATGGATATCGTTTTATATAATATATATATATAAATTTAAAATATATTATATATATAAAACATATATATATCCACATCTCATATATTTGTATTTATTTCAAGATCTAATTATTTCAACTAAATAATTAACGGCTAGTTCTATTTAAAATATATAAATGAACCCATCACTTATTCATATTATATGGATATCGTTTTATATATATAAAACATATATATATCCACATCTCATATATTTGTATTTATTTCAAGATCTAATTATTTCAACTAAATAATTAACGGCTAGTTCTATTTAAAATATATAAATGAACCCATCACTTATTCATATTATATGGATATCGTTTTATAAAAATTTTATCAAAATATAAATATATATATATATATATATTATAAATATTTATATATATAAAACATATATATATCCACATCTCATATATTTGTATTCATTTCAAGATCTAATTATTTCAACCTAAATAATTAAACCTAAAACAATTTGGGGTTTTGGTTTCTTTGGTGTATTAAGTTCGACACACACAAAGAGAGAAAAGGGATTTTCACCTTTGTGTGTGTGTAAGGGTTTTCTAGAATTAATGAATTATGAGGGTTTTCAAGGGGTTTATATAGGCATGGAATCCTAATTAGATTAGGAAACTAAAACCTTATAATTCCCTTGTATAGGAATTTCGACCCTCCCTCCCCTTTCCTTATGAAATTCGGCCATGAGGCCTTAGGGGGGATGGACCGGACTTTCCATATATTAATTAATCCATTATTAATTAATTTGGACCATTAACTAATTAATTATCCAACCTCGTTAACCCATTTAATTTAATTAAACTCATTTAATTAATAAGTTATTTATCAATCAACTAAAACTAACTTTAATCGACTACTATAAATAATATTTATCAGTTAATCCATTTATCGTTAATTTTTTTGGGTAAAGGGGAATTTAAACCCCTGTAAGCTTTTATATCACCTAAAAACAGTTAATACAAATTTATCGTTAATTAACTAGCGTTAATTTATAAACGGATAATTTAATTAAATACATATTTAATTAAATGCGTAAATGATCAAATATCATTCCGTAGCTTTATGGTTAAACATTATAGATGTTCTATTGTGTATGACCCTACGGGCTCAAAGATCCGAAGTCATATGGTTAGTCGGGTCTACGAAGGTTCACACAATTTCAACATGTTTGCCATAGCACACTTAACCGGACTTTAATATGCCTAGCAATTAGAGCTATCTAGTCATTAGTATAGGTGTATTAATTGGACTTAAATTATATAAGTGCTTGTGTAGGAACTAGTTTAGACGTATGGTTCGCCTTAATTCTTGCACTATTAATTGTGAACTAGTTGCATGCGGAGTAAGTGTATGAGTCATCTGGGGTCTCTGATAATGTCTATTGCATGAATAATGTAGTAATCTTAAGAAAAGGCAATCAGTAGATTAATTAAAAGAGTTCAAAGAACTATTAACGAGTCAAATCTATACGCATCAAATTATGTCGCTTTGCGCGTGGGGAACCACCGACCTGTCACCGCTGTCTTGATGTAAGGTATAAACTCTAACCATTAGTTGAGTTATGTCGCTCTATGAGTGGGGAACCACCGACCTCTCACCGCTGTCTCAACTATTAAAGATGATAATATCGTATAACTGCTTTAGTGTTTAGCTAGCGAGCATGACTTTAGTGTGAGAGTATGTCTAAGTAGTGACTCACAAGTACACAAACGATAAGATATAAATGCCTTGCTAGTAGCTTGTAGATCTGATTGCTATACAAACTTTAATTAAGTGCTTAACTAGTCAGCAGAAGGAAGTAAGATTGAGCTGTAGGACATGTGGAGTTATAGAATGGTTTTAGAGGTATTAACACGAATATAAGGTTAACTTTTAGTTTTGATTGACTAATTATCCTTACCTCTAGCTATAGCTTACTGATTTTGTCTTAAAGCTTTCTCAAACCATTTGTATGACTAATCTTTCAAATGTTTTATAAAGTAGAATAACTTAAACACTTAAGTTGTCCGCTCATCAATGTTTTATTTTCTTGGACTATTTGCTTGAGGACAAGCAAAGACTTAAGTGTGGGGGTATATGATGAGCGTTCATTTTGTGATAAAAACCCCTATCAAAAGGCCACATTTCAATGTCTAAAATGAGTTAATATTCCGGAACTATTGGTACTTAATGGATTCGATATTTACGCAGGTTCACGGAAGATGCGAGTGAGGGTAAATGGCATCAAGGTAACTCAAGATGAAGGCCTATGAAGTTACAAGACACAAGAAGGTGATTCGAGAGTCGGACGAAGCAAATCGAGAAGCAGCAGGAGCTGCCAGCGCCACTGGCCCATCATCAGCAGGCCCAGCGCCGCTGGGCGGCCCAATTTAGTAACCGACTTTGACACCTATTTAAGCCGAAATCAGCCCTCAAAACCCTAAGAGAGAGCCGATTCAGCAGCCCTAGCCGCCCACATCAAACCCTAGGTCGACTTTGCAAACTCCAAGGAGGTTTTGGAGCTTCTAACACCTTCCGATCTTCATCTTCTACCTAGATCTACTCTTTTATTTTACTTTCAGTTGGTAAACAATGTCTTTCATCTTTTCAGACTTTGTTATTCCTTTAATAATGGTAGGCTAATAGGCTGAATACTTGTTTGGATCAATGTGATCATGTAGATGTTTATCTATTTTACTTTATTTGTTAGATCTGTTGGAGTGTGTTTTACTGTTTATCGTAGATCCATGTTTTACTAGTTCTTCATATTATTATCGGTTCTATATCTGAGTGTATTAGTTTAATTCTGATGATCGGTCTATAATCATACACTAGGATTAATACATAAGGATGGAAAACACTAGTCGATCTTTAACTAGTTGTAAAAGGTGATTCACTTATAACCGAGGGATCCAGAACCATAGTAATTAGGATGAATAGAACATGATGTTTAACAATGTCAGACGCGATCCAGTGACATGGAAACGTGCACTGTGGTCACCGGAGGGAATTATTATCTGGTCATGGCTTAAGAGCCGGGTAACTAAAAGATGAATTAGTAACACAAACTTTAGGTCATTAATGCTTAAACAATGAATCTAACGAGAATTTGTTTAAAGAATAGTGTGAGTCTAGGGACAACACTAGTTACTTAGGCAAAGTGAATCTGAGCCGTGATTAAGTTTGCAACAGTCTAACAAGTAGGTAGGATGATATCTGGTCGTGTCATGAGATTCGAGATGCCATACAAGTATTTTAATTTTATTACTGTTATTTGCTTTTTCAAATTATTTAAAGACTAAGCCTCTCGCTGAATAAGCGGTTGCGACTTCTATTTACTTTTCAGTTTTTTAATTAGTTTAATAGGAAATTGTGACAACCCCCAACCGCTAGAATTACACATATTACTAGATTAGGTAAAGCAACGCGTCCCTGCGAACGATCCTGTAACATATCACTTACTATACTACATCTGATCGGGTTCTCTGCCCGTTAGTGTGTGTTTATTTTGAGGTAATTACTTGTACAACTTTTATAAATTTAAAATACAAATAAAAAACCACATCACAGTCCAAGACGCTAAGACCCAGCGTCTGAGACGCTAGGCTATATTTTGTCAGTGTAAGGAACGTCCAGTTCAGCGTAAAGAAGAACCTCACTTTCTGAGCCAGCGTCTGGAACGCTAAACACCACCGTCTGGGACGGTGGTTGCTGAACATGCTTCCGGATTTTATGGTTTTAACTCAATTTCAGTTTATATCAAAAGGACTCACGATTTGGGAAGTTATCCAGACATATTTTCACACACTTGGAGCAGTTCCTAACACATACAACACCCCAAATTCATCATCAAATCATAATTCCATGGAGATGACAATCCGAATTGAAGATTCAATGATGAAGACAATAGGCTAATTCTCTTTTGATCATTCTCATGTGAACAATTATGTAAGACAATTGTGTTCAATCTTTCTTATATTCAAGTTGGATTAGATGTTTAATTCTTAATTAGTATTTTTCATCTAATGTTGTTTGGTTTAAATGAATGATTACATGTTTATGACTTTGAATGAATTTCATCTATCAATTGATTTCAATTTGTTGTTAATCGGTGATTATTGAAAGAATCTCTCATGAACTTGTAATTTTACTTTAATGAATTAAAAATCTAGTTGTGTCAATTCCCCGGTTTTCTTTATCGTGAATCATCACAACCGATTAATTTAGTTCTTAAGTTCATTCAATCCAAACATTATAACGAATCATGTCTATGTGATTTCCAACGAATATAGGTTAGGTTACACAATTGAAAGCATAATTGGGAGCATGAGAATGGTCTCCTTTATTATAATTGTTTTAGTTTGTTAATTCAGTTATCAATAATTAGTTTAATCCAATCACTCAATCAATCGAGTTTAAGTGTATGTCTAGTTTAATTAACTTTTCAATTGATTTAACACTTTCCCATGATTCCCTGAGGAAACGATACTCTACTTGCCCGTACTACTTATTGGTAATTAGTTTATATTTTTTATCGGTCCAACGACATCGATCAGGCAACGGCGACAAGTGCTGGTGACGGCGACGGTCGGCGGCGATGGCAGTAGCGGTGTTGTTATTAATATAAAACCGATTGATGTAAAAAGGGCAATATAGTTATTTTAAGAGTTGAGAGTATGTTATAAATAATTTCAATAAGGTATTATAACTATACTCGGTTGAAATATTTAAATTAGTGAATTAAGTAGAGGGTTAGTTTGGGAAGATGAGAGTTGGAAAAAATTTTGGGATATTTTGGGTAGGTGTAGTGTGTGAGTTGAGAAAATATTAAAAGTTAAGGGTATTTTGGGGATTTTAAAGATAGAAGGATTAAAAAAGGAATGAGTAGTTTGTTTTATTAAAGAAAGGAGAGGGTCGATTTGGGTAGATGGAAGTTGGAAATATTTTTGGGGTATTTTGGGTAGATGTAGTGTATTGTGATTTGAGAAGATATTGAAAGTTAAGGTATTTTGGGGCTTTTAAAGATAGAAAGTTTAAAACGGGAGAGAGTAGTTTGTTTTTTAAAAGAGTAAAGATAAAGAAAAAAAATTAAAGATAAAGATAAAGTTAATGACCGAAATCGTTTCAGTTGTTTACTCCAAAAGTCAAGTTTCTTCTTATATAACAGAAAAGACACTGACAGTCCCTTATATGTGGATAAGGTTCAGGTTCAGTCCTTTAAGATAACAGACATTATCTCTTCTCCGTCAAATCACTCACGTGATGTACATGTGAGGGTATTATAGTCTTTAATCACCTTCAAAGGACCACTAATAATATTTTCCATTCTTTTCTTCTTTCTACCAGAAAAACTTATTCTCCTTTTTGTCTTTTTGTATGTGTGAGTTACACAACCATCTTTTTCTGTCTTAAAAGGCTCTCTAAATCTACCACCACCACCACCAGCCTTTGTGTATTAAAAACCAACCTCACATACCTAGTAAAAATGTCTAAACTAATTGTTGGGAAGGTACGATGTTGTTGATCCACTTTCTTTGGTCACCACCTATCTCCGGTCAACATATCCATTCATCATCTCCATTCACCATATCTGTCCATCAACTCTGTTCACCATTGTGGTGGTGATGAAATGCGGGTGTAGATGGATAAAGAGAGCCAAATCACTCGGTCTTTTTTTCTTTGTCAAAAAACCAAACAAAAAGAAACAAATATATATTAATGATTTTGGGGAATTTGTATATCGCATGTGAAAAAGAAAGAAAAGAAAGATTCTAATAAAAAAAAGCTTGGATCTTGAACAGATGTTTCCACCATCCCAAATGCTTCCACCATAAATGTTGTAGTCGGTACCATCACCATCCTAGATTTTTTTTTTTAATAGCGATTTAGTAGTTAGTAATCAGTAGTTAGCATTCGAGACGCCACAGTAACATCCAATTGGGCAGTATGCGAACCACGCATGCCTCAGATGTAAACACATGACTCTTGAAAAACCCCACAATAATCACCATCCATTATCTACCGCCATCGTCTTCCACCATTGCCTACCACCATGTTCAACCACCACTATTATGTATTATTATATATCCAATATATAGAGAGAGAGAGAAAGAGAAAGAGAGAGAAAGAGAAAGAAAAAATGAGTATGTGGTTGTTAGATATCTAAACTTAAGTATGAAATTCCTCACATACTAATTTTTTAATATTTATTGTAGGGCTAATTATTAAAAAGGTCTGAACTTGTCACTTTTTTCTTATTTGAGGGGCCAACATAAAATTTCATATAACGTGGGGTATATAGTGACATACACCGTCTAATAAAGGGATTAAAAATACCAAACGGTTGTTTTATGCCACGTATGAGCGGTTTTGAACATGTTAGACTATCCAGGTTAATATCTTTGCCACGTACACAACTATTTACTTCCACCTTATATCTCCAAGGTTATATAACGGGCCAGATACCCCGACCACGGAATGTTGGGTAACCCGACCACACCACTTTAGGAGCGACAGTCGCTCCTAAAGGGGTGACCCATTTATTGCCCGCGGATCCCCATGCTTATACCCGTTAGAACCGTTGACCCGTCAAACACCCCTTTAGGAGCGACAGTCGCTCCTAAAGGGTGACTCGAAACCGTTGACCCGTCAAACACCCCTTTAGGAGCGACAGTCGCTCCTAAAGGGTGCCTCGAAAAGATTAATATCTTCTTTCTCTGGTCTCAGCCTTCATATCCTTCTTCTTCCCTTTCTCTTCTCCAATTATTTCCTTTCTCTTCTCCAACCGATCCAACCCCCCTCTCCCCCATATTTTCCGGCCAAGATTTTCCGGTGAGGCTCTAGGAGCGACCCAGTTTTTCAGCGAGGCTTTAGGAGCGACCTCGTCGTTACCCCTTTCGTAAACCCAACGTTGAAGTAAGTTTTTATTTTTTTTTATTTCGTATCTATTAATTTGCTATATAGTATATGTATTAGTTTGATGTTATTCTTGTTATGCATAGATGTATTAGGATTGATCTTATATGCCCATAGATTTAACGTATTGTATGCGCCCATAGATTTAATGTATTGTTGTTCTTGTGTTCTTGTTGTTGTTCTTGTTTTTGTTATGTAAAAATGATTGTAAAAAAGTGTAAAAAAATATAAAATGTAAAAAAAGTGTATTACATAGTATATAAAAAATATATTTAAAAAAAGTTTATAAAAGTTTGTACTAGAAAATGTTTGTATTAGAAAATATAAAAATGTTTGTATTAGAAAAGTTTATAAAAAATGTAAAAAAGTGTATACATAGTATATAAAAAATTATTTTAAAAAAAGTTTCTATAACAAAAAGTTTATATAAAAAAGTAGTTAAAAAATTAAGTTTAAAAAAAGTAGCTGAAAAAGTAGTAGTACAAAAGTCATATAAAAATGTTTGTATTAGAAATGTTTGTATTAGAAAAGTTTATAAAAAATATTTGTATTAGAAAAGTTTATAAAAAATGTAGAAAAGTGTATACATAGTATATAAAAAATATATTTAAAAAAAATTTCTATAACAAAAAGTTTATATAAAAAATGTAAAATAAAATGTCAAAAAAAATGAAGAAAATGTAAAAAATTATATATATAAAAAAAAGTTCATGCGAAATTTTATAAAAAATTTAAGTTAATAAATTATTATAAAAAATTTAAGTTAAATAAATTATATATAAAAAATTTAAGTTAAATAAATTATTATAAAAAATTTAATTTAAAAAAAAGTTTCTATAACAAAAAGTTTATATAAAAAAGTAGTTAAAAAATTAAGTTTAAAAAAAGTAGCTGAAAAAGTAGTAGTACAAAAGTCATATAAAAATGTTTGTATTAGAAATGTTTGTATTAGAAAAGTTTATAAAAAATATTTGTATTAGAAAACTTTATAAAAAATGTAGAAAAGTGTATACATAGTATATAAAAAATATATTTATAAAAAATTTAAGTTCAAATAAATTATATATAAAAAATTTAAGTTAATAAATTATTATAAAAAATTTAAGTTCAAATAAATTATATATAAAAAATTTAAGTTAAAAATTATTATAAAAAATTTAAGTTAAATAAATTATTATAAAAAATTTAAGTTAAAAAATTATTATAAAAAATTTAAGTTAAAAAATTATTATAAAAAATTTAAGTTCAAAAAATTATATATAAAAAATTTAAGTTCAAATAAATTATTATAAAAAATTTAAGTTCAAATAAATTATTATAAAAAATTTATAAAAAATTTAAGTTCAAAAAATTATAAATAAAATGTTTATAAAAAATTATATATATATAAAAAAAGGTTCTTACGAAATTTTACGTTAAAAAAAGTACTTAAAAATGTATAAATAAAAAAGGTATGTAAAAAGTTTTACATTATAAAAATATATATTAAAAAATTTAAGTTAAAAAATGATATTAAAACATATATTGAAAAAGTAGTAGTACAAAAGTCATATAAAAAATTAAGTTAAAAAAAAAGTAGTTCAAAAAGTTGATATAAAAAGTATTATAATACGTGTATTATTTATGTAGATTTAAGAAAAATGCTAGGAGCTCACGGCGGCGACGGCGATGGAAACGATCCGCACCGATCGTGGTGGAAGAAAATAACAGGCTGCAAAAACAGCGGTAAGAAAATTGACTTTACATTAAATTTAGTTATGCATTGAAATAATTGTATTCTTATCGTTTAAAGTAACTTATTTATGTTATTGTTACTTATTGGTTTTGTAGGGTCGAAGAAAACACCACCACCACCAAGAGGGGCAGCCAAACATCTAAACCTTGAGGCTGCCTTCAAGAAAAATGGAGGCCCGTTACCCATGTACTTCGATTACAAATCGAAGACCTTTCAGTCGATCGGGGACTACGGGGCTATGTACAAATCTTTGTTAGGCTCATTGATCGGAGATGTCCCCCAGTACTACGAGTCATGGTACGATGTGCCCGAGTCTCTGAGGGACAATATCTTGGAGGAAATACAGGTTAGAATATGTTTCTTTTTATATTTTTTTACTTAATATGTTTTACAATGATAACCCCGAAACTGCTAACTTGTATTTGTAAACAATGTAGCGCTGGTTTGCGATGGACCAGTACTTAGAGCATGATGAGGACGACCCCACCCGGAAGGCAGCAAAACAGGCTTTCCATGCTGATGCAGCTAGCATATATAGGCAGAGAAAGTCAAAATTCAAATCTCAGCATTTTACAGCACGGGGGGGTGTAGACGAAGCAGATACCCTGCAGACAGCACGCCAGCTGGTATGGACCCGGAAGAGTGGGGAAAACTACTGCGTTTCTATACGAGGGATGACCGGGTCAAGCGGGCCGCGACAAACAAGACAAACCGGTCCAAACAGGCGGTGGGGACTCAGGGTCGGCGATCTATTTCTCTTGCCCACGATCGGGCGTTGGTACGTTTGGTTTTAACAAAAGTATACAATTCTTGTGTTTTTTTATGCTAATTATTTGACTTGTTTGCAGGCCAAGCACCATAACGAAAAGAAGGAGGGGCCACCGCCCACGTGGGAGTCGACTTGGGCGGCAACCCACAGACTACAACCTCCGGAAGTTGCGGTATATACATAACTTTAAGTTAAATTACTTTTAATTACTGCTCCATTTATTAAACTTACCTTACTATTTATATGCAGTCCCGTCTGGAAGCTGCGCAGGTGAGACATTCACAGGATCCTGCACCGACACCTCCAACCCAGTTGTTCCCGGAAGCGTTTGGATCGCGATCGGGACATCAGCGCGGACTAGGGAGGATTCTCAGGGGTTTCGGATCCCATGATTTCCCTGTTGAGTTGCCGCAGCCACATTATGGACCTCCGGAAGGCCCATCTGGATCGTATTCTGTCCCGTCTGGATCCCAACCTTCCGGCTCCTATGTTGACTTGAACCAGTCTGGTGATGAGTATTTCGACCCCCGCCAGTTATGGAGTGGGCCATCGTCGCATTATGGACCTCCATCAGGGGAATTTGGTAGCTTGTCGGATATGAGTGGATTTTTTAGTGGAACAGGCTCTGTATCCGGACCAGGTGTGGGTGATGATAATGCCGGTGAGGACGACGACGGTTCCGGTGATTAGACTTTTTTTTATTTGTACGAAGTATGGACATTTTTATAAATACAGTTTGTTATGTACATTTTTAGTATTTGTATTTGATATGGACATTTTTTATTATTTGTGTACTGTTTGTTTATAATGATGGTGGACTATCCGGTTTGCAAAAACAAAAAGCTTTATTTTCCCCCACTTAAGAGGGAAGTAAACCACTGCCACTTTAAACAACATAGTCAAAGATTCAATCTTTTTATTAGGCTTTTTCCTTATAATTATGGCTGTCCAACATAGTCAAACAACATAGTAACTATTAAAAATAACATGTGTATGTATCTATTAAAAATTACATAACATCAGTTGTGTTTTACAAAAATATGAATTAATGAACAATATTACAAAAATACCAATTAATGAACATGTGTATGTACCAACATTACAATCCTAATCAGATGAGTCCACTGTTCCCATATAGGTGGGAGGAGGTTTTGTTGCATCTATATATCTATTGTAGGCTAACTGGCGGTGTCGGTACAAATCTTTCCATTTGCTCACGGGAGTCCTTACACGATCCTGTACCCAATATGCGATCTCCGGGGCCATCGGGTAGTCACCTTCCAACTGCACCATGATATAGTGACCGTGACCATGTACTAATGCTATTGATATGGGCTCTGTCCTAGGCACCTCATCAGGACCATAGGTAAATGGGAACGATGTCCAACTTGCGGCAGTAGATAAACAGTTAATTACTATACCCATCCTGTTGGACAACAACATGGCCCCCATAGTCATGTGCATCCAGTAGCCAATTGGTCTAAACACCCCTACATAAGACCTTGATAACCCCTCAAAAAACCTCGCTTCAGCCTGTTCCCCTCTTGTTAGTTCATCGTAGAATTGTTTGTTGTTTTCATACTCGGCCAACATATGTAGTCGGATCCACTCGTAACCTTCGTTTTCATCGTACCCCAATGCAACAGCAAGTGCCCGGAATCCACAGTTGCCATCACCCGTGACATTAATAATCCCCTTGACGTATGGTCTAAATACCTTCGGTATGTCATCAAGGTAACCCTTTATACCCGTCGTCTGCAGTGGGCGAGTGTTAGGTGGTGGTACTGGTAGAGCAGCCAATTGCTGCTCAGCTGATATGGGAGATATTGGTGATGGTGCTGGTGCTGGTGGCATCGGAGGTGATGGTGCTGGTGGCATCGAAGGTTGTGTGGGCGTAGTGAAAAAATCAAAGTACGGTGCTGGTGCTGCTGGCATCGGAGTGCTAGGACCTGCAGGAAAATAAGTATCGGCACTAAAGAACTGATCCACTACGCCTGTTGGTGCTGTTGGTGGCACAGGATAGTACCCGGGTTCGGCTGCGCCGAACAACTGATCTAAGAATGAGGGTTCGGTTGTAGGCTCATTACTCGGCCCTGCTGCTGAAAATTGTGACGATCGGATCAACTCATCAATATCCACGGGTGTCCTCCCGTAAATCGGTGTCAGGCTCCGCGAAACGTGACTCCGTGGGCACATGCTCACTGTGTCTCGCCGACTGAAAGTCTCTGTAGCATGAGCCTGAGTCTGGTGCGGTATCCGGATACTTAGGTGTTGTCACGTGCACGGACCTCGACTTTTTCATCTTTGGTGGTGGTGGCATCGGAGGTGATACGTTCAAGTCTGGCATCTGCAATGAATGAATGAATAATTAAGTTAGATGTATACCCGTATAGTATTTAACAATTAATAATATGCTAGACTATAATAATATACCTTTTTCTTTGACCCAACAGGTCTACCACGTGTTTTCTTTTGGACCTCCGGATCCTTGATTTTGGACCGACCCGGATAGAGGATGTCCTTTATTTTTGACATCAAGCTTTTCCTTTGTTTTATGGGTTTTCGTTCCAAGGCAGTAGTAACCTCGCCACAAAAGTCCTCAACAGGCTCGTCATCATCCGAGTCTTTCTTCACATTTCCAGGCAGGCAGGTGACGGGTTTATATCGAGCCTGCACCAAAATGCATCTATCTCATATTCTTGAACACGCCTTCCTGCAGGAATAAAAATATTACATTAAGTATTTTTAAGTAAAATGGACCATTTGTATTTGAATGAACTGTACTTACGTTCCTGCATGTATGTTAGAAGTCGACAACTACATGGCAAGCCACAGCTAGCCCATACTGTACACCCGCACTTTGACACGTCCCCTTTTAGTGTATTTTTCAATCGATCAATTTCGTCAACCATAATTTGCAAGGCTACATGGGAGGCTTTACCGAGCAAATCCTTTAAACAGGGATAGTTGTGTTTATTTTGATTGTACTGCCTGCAATGTTCCAGTGACCCCTTTATTTCGGTGTATTGCCCGCTGACAACAGAGTTAACACATTCAACGATCCTGTGGAACGTAAGCCGCTTTTGATGCATAACTGACTTCAGCAAAGAATGCTCGCTCTCAACCCTGTTGGTAGTGTAGTTACGATAGTTGCGGTGTTGGTCGCCCCAACATGACACAAATAACTCCTTGTACGAGGCAAGCCACTGTATTTGTAGATACTTATAAAGATCTGCAGGAAAATAAAAAGTGATTTAGCTACATGGTTACATCGTAAGCTTATCATAAAAACAGTATGGGGACGGGATGTATATACTTGGTTTATCTGCCAAGAATACTTTTAGCCGCTGCTCATTCTCTGCGTATTCTTTAACCGTGATTGACTTTACGAGTTTATCCCACCGATGTTTAAACGAACCATAATCTTTTTTTGTCCTAAACGATGGATTGGCATGTAAATCAATATTCCTCCAAATGTGTATTCTACACAGTATCAGCTTCGTTTCCGGCATCACATCCTTAACCGCTTTCATGAGGGCCAGATCCCGATCAGTGAGTGCCACACGCACGACGAACCCTTCTTCGAGCGTCGACCTCAAGCACTGTAACACCCATGTGTATGCCGCATGTTGCTCATTTTCAATTAGTGCGTGCGCAATGCTGAATGTCTTGCCAGTTGGAGTGACACCCACAATCTCAACAAGCGGCATGTTGTAAACGTTGGTTTTATACGTGGCGTCTATTTCAATGATCCAAGGAAATGCACGCCATATGTCAAGTGATGTAGGATGTACGAAAAAGAGATTGGTCAAACATCCGGTTTTGCTATCCGTCGTGTACTGATACGTGTACTGATGGTCAGATAGTAATTGGAGCACGATCTGCAACGGGTAAACAACCAAAGTATAAGGAAGTCGTATTTTTTTAAAAAATAAACATATAGTTATACGATCCACATGCAGGTATGTTTCTTATTTCACCTGCATTCGAGTTTCCCCTCGTTGTTAGGCGTGCTTTAGCCGGTGTTGCCGCAAGTAGTTAGAAATGTCTTGTGAACGGGTCAAGATGCCGGGAAATGCATCCTTCAATTGGTCCCTTATGCTATTTGGCCCAAAACCTAGCAACGCCTTTTCGTCCACAAATTCTTTTTGAACATCGGTTAGTCGTCTTGCGTACGCAATACCTTCCAAATTACGAGCTGATGGATGGTTATGTCGGTGATCTATAACTTCAACCCACCAACTATGGTCCTTTGTCAGACGGCCTACCAATTTGAATGGACAGTCAATTTTGGTAGTCCCTTTGGGTGCCCCGGTTAACCGCTTATCTCTTTTTCCACCACGGTTGCAAATAAGGACCACCTTTTTAACTTCTCCGTCTTTTGTGGCATTTGATCTTCGTGTTACTAACACATAACCAAGCTCCTTTGCCGTTCTTTGAGCCCAGTCTACCAAATCTATGTGTGTGTCAAACACCTGAAATATTTTATACACTTTTTTTAATACACTTTTTATACACTTTTTATTTTACTTTTTTATATACTTTTTTATAATTAGATTTTATATGCACTTTTTTATAATACATTTTTTATTTTACTTTTTTATATACTTTTTTATAATTAGATTTTATATGCACTTTTTTATAATACTTTTTTTTTAATTCACTATTTTATATACTTTTTTATAATCCACTTTCTTATACACTTTTTTATAATACACTTTTTATACACTTTTTTATAATACACTTTTTTATACACCTTTTTTTTAACAATTTTTCAATAGCTTTTGTTAATCTACATTTTTACGTACATTTTTTAATATGTTTTTATATACAATTTTTTATCCGTAGTTTTAATAATTAGTTTTCTTACATACTTTTATAGCAACAAATCTAATGAATAATAACAAAATACAATTACTCACAAAATAACAACACAACTATTGAAAAATTGTTTGTGTATAAAAAAACAAAAAAATACATACTTTTATACAAAATACACTTTTATACACTTTTTATTTTACTTTTTTATATACTTTTTTATAACTTTTTATATACTTTTTTATATACTTTTTTATAATTAGATTTTATATGCACTTTTTTATAATACATTTTTTATTTTACTTTTTTATATACTTTTTTATAATTAGATTTTATATGCACTTTTTTATAATACTTTTTTTTTAATTCACTATTTTATATACTTTTTTATAATCCACTTTCTTATACACTTTTTTATAATACACTTTTTATACACTTTTTTATAATACACTTTTTTATACACTTTTTTTTAACAATTTTTCAATAGCTTTTGTTAATCTACATTTTTACGTACATTTTTTAATATGTTTTTATATACAATTTTTTATCCGTAGTTTTAATAATTAGTTTTCTTACATACTTTTATAGCAACAAATCTAATGAATAATAACAAAATACAATTACTCACAAAATAACAACACAACTATTGAAAAATTGTTTGTGTATAAAAAAAACAAAAAAATACAAAAAATACATACTTTTATACAAAATACATACTTTTATACACTTTTTATTTTACTTTTTTATATACTTTTTTATAATTAGATTTTATATGCACTTTTTTATAATACTCATTTTTTATTTTACTTTTTTATATACTTTTTTATAATTAGATTTTATATGCACTTTTTTATAATACTTTTTTTTTAATTCACTATTTTATATACTTTTTAATAATCCACTTTCTTATACACTTTTTTATAATACACTTTTTATACACTTTTTTATAATACACTTTTTTATACACTTTTTTTTAACAATTTTTCAATAGCTTTTGTTAATCTACATTTTTACGTACATTTTTTAATATGTTTTTATATACAATTTTTTATCCGTAGTTTTAATAATTAGTTTTCTTACATACTTTTATAGCAACAAATCTAATGAATAATAACAAAATACAATTACTCACAAAATAACAACACAAAAAATGAAAAGGTTGGATTATATACATACCTCCTTGGTATAAAAAACACCGTGATCGTAATCAAATTCAGCACGGACATATGGGGATTCAAATTCGTCATCGGGCTCTTCGTACACAAACTCGTCATTTACACCTTCCGGCGCATTTGGATTTAAGAAAATGTCCTCCAAGCAATCCATCTAAAATAATAAAAACACTTATCAGTAATATCTATACTTACTATACTTTATATCCAAAAACGACCGAATGAGCTTGAATAAATGAAAACTTGATTTACCTCTTTTATACGGAGTAATTCAAATGAGGAATGGTTTAACCCTTTATATCCAAAACACACTTTCTGCAGCAAATGAAGTGTAGAACTAAAGTTGGAGTACACAAGCTTGGTTGATACTTCTTTGGATCTTAACTTGAATCCTACCAATTTCCTTTCTTTAGTTCCTGTAAGTTCCTACGTAGTATAATATATATGTATAGTATCTACAATATATCATATGTATGAACACAAACATATATAATAAACATGAATCGTTTGAAACTAATCGTTTGAAACTCAATCTTTTAAAGGCAACATGAATCGTCACGGGGAAACAGAAACATTATAGGGGCAAATAGTACGATTCGAACCTACTACCCCTTTAGGAGCGACTGTCGCTCCTAAAGGGGTGGTAGGTTCGAATCGTACATAACATTTGTCGTATGCTGTCGCCCGTTGTCGTATCCTACTACCCCTTTAGGAGCGACTGTCGCTCCAAAAGGGGTGGTGGGATTACATATGGGGTGGTCGGCCTACACGTCCCCTTATATAATCAATGGTACAAAGAAATCTGCTAACTACTCGTATTTACTTCCACCTTATATCTCTCATTGACAAAGAAAACAATGATACAAAATTATATAGTTAAACTAGTTTCAATACCTGTATGATATACGGATTGATTATATATTATAATATTAAGTTTTTTATAAATATAATGACATTAAATTTAATATCGAACTACTTCGTATATACTTTTGAATACAAAATTAAAATGTCAAAGTCGTTGCTTGATTTCGAAAATATAACCTAACGTATTTCGTAATTAACAAAATAGTTGCAAGATGAGCTTTTCTATTTCCCTATATATCCAATAAATCTTTTTAAGTATAGTACACCGATGATATTTGGGTGATCCGTAGATCGGTTCAATATGTAAAAGTCGTTTTTTGGGATAATTTTTGACAACCATCTTATTTCAATTGTGAATAGTCAAGAGAATTTGAAGTGTTTTTAATGAAAAATAGATACATAGTTTAGCTCTTAAGCATTTCAAATACATAAAACATATATAAATATACAAATGACATGATATAAATGATTATAAAAAGTTGCACATATTTATATATTGAATAGAAATTGTTAAGCAAATATAGATTCTATATAACATAATCACATATAATTATTTAGTACAATTTAGATAAGTTCGATTAGAATAATACTAAATAATAAACATAATGAAAATAAATAAATATTATATACGTAAGAAAGTAAGAAACATAAATAGTTTAATGTTACTTATTCATTAATGTATTAAAAGTCCTATAAAGTAGGAGTTGACAAATTTTAAACCGTATATATATAATATATACTTATATAGTTATGTAAAATGTTCATTTAAAAATTAAAATTTCTGTGAAAACTAGAAAACTGATCAAAACACAATGTGATCTGAATTTAACACAATGTGTTTTAATTGTGTTTTTTAAAAACACATTTAATGTGTTTTTATTGTGTAATCCAAAAACACATTGTGTTAAGTTTTAAATCACAGTGTGTTTTTGATAACGCGTGAAAATCAGAAAATTGTTCAAACACAATGTGATATGAACTTAACACAATGTGTTTTCTAAAAAAAATTTAAAAACACATTGTGTTAAATTCAGATCACAGTGTGTTTTGGCTAATTTTTTAGTTTTCACGAAAATTTTAGTTTTCGAATGATCACAACCCGTATAGTTATATCTATAGTTAGGTTATATGAGTTGGGGAGGGGAAAGGATTGGAAGGATTCCTAAAATTACATAATAAATTTTATTTACCAAATTAAAGGGGACACATGTCGTGTAAGTCTTGTGCCAAGTGTCGTTTAAATAATGATTCAATCATATTTTAGTTTATTGGTAGATAATGTAAAGCCCAAAAAATCTGCAACTATAATTAAAAGTAACCAATTATCTCTCTCCCCCTCCCCCTCTATGCGCGCGCGCGCGCACACACACACATATAAAAATATGCGGAAACCGGATTTTGTGGTGGTGGTGATGATGATAGGGTGACCGGATGTTGATGAGGCGGTGATAAGGTGATCGGATTGTTGTGACGGTGGTGGTATTGGGGTGGACAAATGTTGCTGCTGGTGGTGGTGGTACTTGATGCGTAAATCACGCGACAAACGACAGCGGAAGACTATTTTTTGTATTTTCTGGATTTTATATGAAATAAACAACTAAACGAGACAATAAAGTAAAATGATAGATAAAAGAATCCACCACCAAGACTCGTAAAGGCTAAGCCACCGGAATCAAGGATAAAGGAAACACTCCGCCCCACCACTACAATCGATAAAGGTCTAGCCACCACGATTATAGATAAAGGAAACCGAAGATTTAAAAGACCTCACCACAATATTTGATAAAGAACAAGTCACCACAAATATTGATAAAGGGGTCACTCCTAACCACCAAGATCAAAGATCTATAAAGGTAAAAGAAGATTTGTAAGAAATAGAGGCTGCTCTATTAATTTTCATTCAACGTCAACTACCTTACAAATGAGAGATAAACCTCTATTTATAGCCACATGCTCTACCTAGGAATTAACGATGAAATAATAAAATAATACATAAAAGCTGTCATGTGCAAACCACTAATTAACTTGGACCAATAAAATATGGACACGTAAGCTTCTAGAAATATTCCCCTGCAAGTGGTCCCATAATATTGTTAGAAACCTCTTGGCACACGCGCCTTCCTTAACGGCTGTATTCATTCTTCTTTATTATTGGGCCCACAAACGACGTCAGTGGGGACTTTATTAATTGGCAACTGGAAACATAAATCTGGACCGCTACTGGAGACAAAATCTGGAGCACGTCACTGGAGGACCTTCAGTAGTGGTCACTGGAGCATTCATCTGGAGGACCTTCAGTAGTGGTCACTGGAGCATTCATCTGGAGCAGTCATCTGGAGCTTGCCACTGGAGAAATGTTATCACTGGTGACTGGACTGGTTCAGAAAAGACTTGTCTAAAATGGGCCACTGCTGGCAGAATCAACATGGCCTGTTCAGATGGCATGATCAGTTCGGTTTTCTTCAGTTCAGTTAGCTTCTTCAGTTCACTGGGTTTCTCCAGTCCAGTGAATCTGGACATCTCCGTATATTCAGATGGCATGATCAGTTCGGTTTCCTTCAGTTCAGTTAGCTTCTTCAGTTCACTGGGTTTCTCCAGTCCAGTGAATCTGGACATCTCCGCATCATTCTCCCCCTCTGAAAAGAGACTTGTCCTCAAGTCTTTCGAGGTACTCATCCTCCAGATAAGGCATCAGATCTCCCACATTAAAAGTACTTGAAACTGCCATGTCTCCAGGTAACTCAACCTTGTAAGCATTATCACCATATCTCTCCAGAATCTTGAACGGACCTTCAGCTCTGGGCATCAGTTTACTCTTTCTCTTTGCTGGAAACCTTTCTTTTCTCAGATGCACCCACACAAGATCACCTGGTGAAAAACTGGGCTGCTTTCTATTCTTGTTTGCTCTGGCTTTGTAACTGGCATTTGCCTTCTCTATTCTGGCCTTCACTTCTCCATGAATTTTCTTTATTTCTTTTGCTCTGGTCTCAGCTTCAATGCTTGCTTTTGGTTCAATCGAGAATGGAATTAAATCAATGGGAGTCAGTGGATTGACACCATAACAAACTTCAAATGGGGATTTACTGGTAGAATAGTTAGGAGCTCTGTAGAAAGCAAACTCAGCATGAGCAAGCTTCAGATCCTAATCTTTCAGTGTCTTCTTCACCAGTGTTCTTAACAACATACCAATTGTTCTGTTCGTAACTTCAGTCTGTCCATCAGTCTGAGGATGGTGAGACGTACTGAACAACAATCTGGTACCCATCAATCTCCATAGAGTCTTCCAGAAATAACTCAAGAACTTCACATCTCGATCTGACACAATCGTCTTGGGAATTCCATGTAACCTGACAATATCCTTAAAGAACAAATTTGCCACTGCTGAAGCATCATTGGTTGTGTTACAAGCAATAAAATGTGCCATCTTTGAAAACCTATCAACAACCACCATTATTGAATCTTTCCCCTCTGTGTTCTGGGCAGTGCAACAATGAAGTCCATACTGAGATCTTCCCATGGCTGGTTTGGAACTAGAAGAGGAGTATACAAACCCTTGTGAAAAGTAGTCTTCGCCTGGTGACAAGTTGGACAGCGACTGATAAGACTCTGGACATCCTTCAGTAGACTTGGCTAGTAGAAGTGTTCAGTGAGGATCTCTCCAGTCTTGTTAATGCCAAAATGGCCAGCTAAACCTCCTCCATGTGCTTCTCTTATCAGCAAATCTCTTATCGAACCCCTGGGGATGCACAACCTTCCATTTTTAAATAAGAAACCATCTTGAACAACAAATGGCCCTTTCTGGTGAACTTCAGTGAGGTGATCAGCAAAGTCTGGATCAGCAGGATACAACTCTTTTATGAAAGAAAATCCAAGAACTCTTGCCTCCAGAATAGATAACAGTGAATAACGTCTGGATAGTGCATCGGCAACAACATTAGCTACTCCAACTTTGTGCTTAGAAACAAACGAATAAGACTGCAAAAATTCCACCCATTTTGCATGTCTGGCATTAAGCTTGTGTTGACCATTTATAAATTTCAGGGCTTCATGATCAGAGAATAAGACAAACTGCTTCGGCTTCAGATAATGTGACCAGTGAGTGATAGCATGAATAATTGCATAAAACTCCTTGTCATAAGTGCTATACTTCAGTTTAGAGCCATTGAGCTTTTCACTGAAATATGCAACTGGCCGTCCTGCTTGTACCAGAACTGCACCAATACCTACTCCACTTGCATCACATTCTAGCTCAAATAGCATATCAAAATCTGGCAAGGATAAGACTGGAGCTGAACTGAGCTTATCCTTTAGTGCTTCAAACGCAGTTGGGCTGAACTCGGCCAGTTGAACACGCCTTTCTTCAGACAGTCAGTAATTGGGGCTACAACTGTAGAGAAATTCTTGATAAATCTTCTATAAAATGACGCCAGTCTATGGAAACTTCTTACTTCAGTGATTGTGGTTGGAACTGGCCATGATCTGATGGCATCAACCTTAGAGGGATCCATAGAAATTCCTTCTTTTGAGACTACATATCCCAGAAATATCACACTCTCCACCATAAAATCACATTTCTCCAGTTTGCCATACAACTGGTGTCTTCTCAACAGTTCAAATACCTTCTTCAGATGGCTAACGTGTTCAGCTTCAGATTTTGAGTATACCAGAATATCATCAAAATATACAACAACAAACTGACCAATGAGTGGCCTGAGAACTTCGTTCATCAGTCTCATGAAAGTACTGGGAGCATTATATAAGCCAAAAGGCATAACTAACCATTCATACAACCCCCCTTTGATCTTGAAAGCAGTTTTCCACTCATCTCCATCTTTCATTCTTATCTGGTGATAGCCACTTCTGAGATCGATCTTTGAAAATACTTTGGAGCCATGTAACTCATCAAGCATATCATCCAATCTGGGAATGGGATACCTATACTTAATGGTTATATTGTTGATGGCCCTGCTATCAACACACATCCTCATCGTACCATCCTTCTTTGGGACCAGGAGAGCTGGCACTGAACAAGGACTCATGCTTGCTCTGACATAACCTCTGGCAACCAACTCATCTACTTGCCTCTGCAATTCTTTAGCTTCATTGGGTGAACATCTGTAAGCAGCTTTGTTTGGAAGAACTGAACCTGGAACCAAGTCAATCTGGTGCTCAATTCCTCTTACTGGTGGCAAACCTTCAGGTAGGTCTTCTGGGAAAACATCAGTGAATTCCTTCAGTAAAGTCTTCAGGAGACTGGGGACACCAGTGAACTCCTTCTCTTCAGATTTTTCTACGACCAGTAACATCATAACTGGAGAGCCTTCAGATAACTCTTCTTCGACTTCAGCTTGAGACAAAAACAAAGGCTTACTGGGCTGGTCTTTCTTGACTTTCATCAGTTCATTAGGCTTCAAAGAAGTCAGTGTGACCTTCTTTCCACTTATACTCAAAGAATACGAGTTCATTCGACCATCATGAAGAACATAATTATCAAATAACCATGGTCGACCCAATAAGATATGACAAGCATCCATAGGTACAACATCACAAACAATTTTGTCTTGATAAACTGACCCAATTGAAAACGGGATAGTAACTTGACGATTAACTTTTACCTCTGACCCTTCACTGAGCCATTGCAACTTGTAAGGTCTAGGGTGCTTAACTGTAGGTAGCGCCAGTTTCTCTACCATGTAAGTTGAAGCAGCATTTGCACAACTCCCACCATCAATGATCAGATCACAAACTTTTCCTTTGACTGTGCATCTGGAGTGAAAAATGTTCTCCCTCTGGGCAGCATCAGTGGTAACTTCATCAGCATGCATCACTCTTCTGACAACCAACATTTCTCCAACATCTGCACCAACATAAGACTCTTCATCTCCTTCATCTTCATCATACACTGGCTCACCTTCTTCAGTGTCGACATCTGGTAAACATTCAATTTCTCTGGCAGTTAAGGCTCTTTGATTGGGACACTGGGCCTGGAAGTGACCAAAGCCATGGCACTTGAAACATTTTCTTCCAACTGGTTCTTTCGATCCTCCAGTTTCCTTTTCTTTGCCTCTGAAGGATTTCTGGACAGTTTCAGTGAATCTGGGAACTGGTTGACTGGCAACTGGTTGACTTGTACTAGCAGGAACCTTACTGAATGACTTGTACGGAACCTTCTTCTTCAGTTGTCTTTCAATCTGGATAGCCATCTTGCATGCACCTTCATATGTCCAGATAGGCTGCAACTCAATCTTCTCAGTAATGGCAGCGTTCAGACCACCAAGAAATCTGGCAATAGTGTGTTCTTCAGTCTCATTCACACCAGTTCTGGTCTTCAGATGCTCAAATTCTCTAATGTACTCCACAACTTCCTTGGCTCCTTGCTTCAGATTGTTCATCAGTAGATACTGATCTTGCTTATACGACTGGGGAACAAACCTCTTCTGCATAACCTCCTTCAGTTTGGACCAGGTCTTGATCTTACTCTTGCCCTTGTACTCTCTTTCAGATTTCATGTTATCATACCAAGATGAAGCATATTTCTTCAGTTTAATAATGGCAACTTTGAAGCTTTTTCTATCATCATAACCCTTTATTTCCATTATTCTGTCCATCACCTGGACCCATTCAAAATACTCTTCTGGGTTAGAAGATCCATTAAAATCTGGTGGATCTATCTTAATATCCCTAGTATCATCACCCTTATGCCTCCTACGCCTTTCTCTAGGATGTGGTTCATCAGAATCACTAGAGTGTCTAGGATTACTATCAGATCTTTCACTGGGGCCTTGAGATTCAGAATCTCTTTCACTGGCAACAACATTTTCTCGATTAAATCGTAAACCACCATCTTCTAACATATGAACAACTCTACCAAGTGCTTCTTGTAGATCTTCAATCTGTCTATCTCTCCTAGCATTATTAGCTTCGTCTAAAGTCATATTTCTTTTAAACGCCATTTATAACCAACAAATAACTCACAATCAATAGATCTAAGCAAATAACTAATAGATCTAAACAATCAATCAACAGATCTAAACAAAACCTCAACAGATCTAAACAAACAATAACCCAACGGACAAAAAGATTAAGAAACCTTTTTAAAACCTGGCTCTGATACCAAATTTGATGCGTAAATCACGCGACAAACGACAGCGGAAGACTATTTTTGGTATTTTCTGGATTTTATATGAAATAAACAACTAAATGAGACAATAAAGTAAAATGATAGATAAAAGAATCCACCACCAAGACTCGTAAAGGCTAAGCCACCGGAATCAAGGATAAAGGAAACACTCCGCCCCACCACTACAATCGATAAAGGTCTAGCCACC
Organism: Erigeron breviscapus; assembly: GCA_034093135.1. Classification (NCBI taxonomy): domain Eukaryota; kingdom Viridiplantae; phylum Streptophyta; class Magnoliopsida; order Asterales; family Asteraceae; genus Erigeron; species Erigeron breviscapus. The sequence goes on from CM067171.1 coordinate 116,983,333, forward strand.
ACGATTATAGATAAAGGAAACCGAAGATTTAAAAGACCTCACCACGATATTTGATAAAGAACAAGTCACCACAAATATTGATAAAGGGGTCACTCCTAACCACCAAGATCAAAGATCTATAAAGGTAAAAGAAGATTTGTAAGAAATAGAGGCTGCTCTATTAATTTTCATTCAACGTCAACTACCTTACAAATGAGAGATAAACCTCTATTTATAGCCACATGCTCTACCTAGGAATTAACGATGAAATAATAAAATAATACATAAAAGCTGTCATGTGCAAACCACTAATTAACTTGGACCAATAAAATATGGACACGTAAGCTTCTAGAAATATTCCCCTGCAAGTGGTCCCATAATATTGTTAGAAACCTCTTGGCACACGCGCCTTCCTTAACGGCTGTCATTCTTCTTTATTATTGGGCCCACAAACGACGTCAGTGGGGACTTTATTAATTGGCAACTGGAAACATAAATCTGGACCGCTACTGGAGACAAAATCTGGAGCACGTCACTGGAGGACCTTCAGTAGTGGTCACTGGAGCATTCATCTGGAGGACCTTCAGTAGTGGTCACTGGAGCATTCATCTGGAGGACCTTCAGTAGTGGTCACTGGAGCATTCATCTGGAGGACCTTCAGTAGTGGTCACTGGAGCATTCATCTGGAGGACCTTCAGTAGTGGTCACTGGAGCATTCATCTGGAGGACCTTCAGTAGTGGTCACTGGAGCATTCATCTGGAGGACCTTCAGTAGTGGTCACTGGAGCATTCATCTGGAGGACCTTCAGTAGTGGTCACTGGAGCATTCATCTGGAGGACCTTCAGTAGTGGTCACTGGAGCATTCATCTGGAGGACCTTCAGTAGTGGTCACTGGAGCATTCATCTGGAGGACCTTCAGTAGTGGTCACTGGAGCATTCATCTGGAGGACCTTCAGTAGTGGTCACTGGAGCATTCATCTGGAGGACCTTCAGTAGTGGTCACTGGAGCATTCATCTGGAGGACCTTCAGTAGTGGTCACTGGAGCATTCATCTGGAGGACCTTCAGTAGTGGTCACTGGAGCATTCATCTGGAGGACCTTCAGTAGTGGTCACTGGAGCATTCATCTGGAGGACCTTCAGTAGTGGTCACTGGAGCATTCATCTGGAGGACCTTCAGTAGTGGTCACTGGAGCATTCATCTGGAGGACCTTCAGTAGTGGTCACTGGAGCATTCATCTGGAGGACCTTCAGTAGTGGTCACTGGAGCATTCATCTGGAGGACCTTCAGTAGTGGTCACTGGAGCATTCATCTGGAGGACCTTCAGTAGTGGTCACTGGAGCATTCATCTGGAGGACCTTCAGTAGTGGTCACTGGAGCATTCATCTGGAGGACCTTCAGTAGTGGTCACTGGAGCATTCATCTGGAGGACCTTCAGTAGTGGTCACTGGAGCATTCATCTGGAGGACCTTCAGTAGTGGTCACTGGAGCATTCATCTGGAGGACCTTCAGTAGTGGTCACTGGAGCATTCATCTGGAGGACCTTCAGTAGTGGTCACTGGAGCATTCATCTGGAGGACCTTCAGTAGTGGTCACTGGAGCATTCATCTGGAGGACCTTCAGTAGTGGTCACTGGAGCATTCATCTGGAGGACCTTCAGTAGTGGTCACTGGAGCATTCATCTGGAGGACCTTCAGTAGTGGTCACTGGAGCATTCATCTGGAGGACCTTCAGTAGTGGTCACTGGAGCATTCATCTGGAGGACCTTCAGTAGTGGTCACTGGAGCATTCATCTGGAGGACCTTCAGTAGTGGTCACTGGAGCATTCATCTGGAGGACCTTCAGTAGTGGTCACTGGAGCATTCATCTGGAGGACCTTCAGTAGTGGTCACTGGAGCATTCATCTGGAGGACCTTCAGTAGTGGTCACTGGAGCATTCATCTGGAGGACCTTCAGTAGTGGTCACTGGAGCATTCATCTGGAGGACCTTCAGTAGTGGTCACTGGAGCATTCATCTGGAGGACCTTCAGTAGTGGTCACTGGAGCATTCATCTGGAGGACCTTCAGTAGTGGTCACTGGAGCATTCATCTGGAGGACCTTCAGTAGTGGTCACTGGAGCATTCATCTGGAGGACCTTCAGTAGTGGTCACTGGAGCATTCATCTGGAGGACCTTCAGTAGTGGTCACTGGAGCATTCATCTGGAGGACCTTCAGTAGTGGTCACTGGAGCATTCATCTGGAGGACCTTCAGTAGTGGTCACTGGAGCATTCATCTGGAGGACCTTCAGTAGTGGTCACTGGAGCATTCATCTGGAGGACCTTCAGTAGTGGTCACTGGAGCATTCATCTGGAGGACCTTCAGTAGTGGTCACTGGAGCATTCATCTGGAGGACCTTCAGTAGTGGTCACTGGAGCATTCATCTGGAGGACCTTCAGTAGTGGTCACTGGAGCATTCATCTGGAGGACCTTCAGTAGTGGTCACTGGAGCATTCATCTGGAGGACCTTCAGTAGTGGTCACTGGAGCATTCATCTGGAGGACCTTCAGTAGTGGTCACTGGAGCATTCATCTGGAGGACCTTCAGTAGTGGTCACTGGAGCATTCATCTGGAGGACCTTCAGTAGTGGTCACTGGAGCATTCATCTGGAGGACCTTCAGTAGTGGTCACTGGAGCATTCATCTGGAGGACCTTCAGTAGTGGTCACTGGAGCATTCATCTGGAGGACCTTCAGTAGTGGTCACTGGAGCATTCATCTGGAGGACCTTCAGTAGTGGTCACTGGAGCATTCATCTGGAGGACCTTCAGTAGTGGTCACTGGAGCATTCATCTGGAGGACCTTCAGTAGTGGTCACTGGAGCATTCATCTGGAGGACCTTCAGTAGTGGTCACTGGATTTTTTGTGGAGGTGGTGGTGATGGTAAAAGGGTAACAAGATCATGATGGAGGCGATGGTGGAGTGACCAGATCTCATTGCAAATACATATAACCACCGGAATCTGGCAGTGATGGGTTGACACCACCATAACCACAGGAATCTGGAGATGATGGAGGTGGTGGGTATGTCACCAGTAAATCCCTGCATATATATGTATATATTTATATATCCCACCCCTCCCCCTATCGCAAATTAACGTCAAAATCACCAGCCACTGTCACGTTTTCCAGCAAACCTTCTTCTCCGGCTAGATCTTCATCACCGGAAATACAAGCACGTGGCTAGCCCTTCGGATTTTTGGGCTTCTAAATCTGATCAACAATAATCTCATCTAACACTTTATTTCCATTTCTTTACCTAGCAAATCGAAGCCATATTCTTGTAGTTTTGACAAATTTCTCTAGATCTCCATTATTGTTATATTTCTTTGTTCAATTAAACTTCTTTTGTGATTTTTTGTTTATTAATCGGATTTGGCTGCAAAAGTTTTGTATATATATAAAATACTCTGTAAAGTGTAAATGATATATAATCAGATTTGGCTATAAAAGTTTTTACTGCAAAAGTGGAAGATTTATTTTTTTCATTTTGCCCTCAAAAATATTAAGTCAAAGTCAACACATCCACTTGGCATGCCTACATGGCCAAACACCTACAAAACCACTGCCACATAGACCAAGCAAAACTGGATAGTGGTTTTAGTCTCCTAAATAGGAGGTGAGTCTCACGTTATACTCTATGTTATATGTAAAAGATGTTCAACCCTTATATTAAGAAAAACTTACAAGTTCAGGACTTTTTTAACCAATTAGCCCTTTATTGTATAATTGATAAATGATTGACTCCCTATGTTTTTTATGGTTTAAAATATCCAGATGTGAGTGGTTCCATATCCAAGGTTAGGTATCTTACAACCACATATTTCCATTCCTTATATATATATACATATATAGGGTAGGGTTAATGTGAGAACAATAAATATGGAGAGAATCGTGAGAACTACTAGTTTTTCTCCCTCTTTCTCCTTTTTGGTGTGATTTTTTAATTTTTGAAATTTTTGTTTTTTTATTTTCTTTTAACAAAAACCCATTCCAAAAAAAAAAAAATAAATTTTTTTTTTTGTAAAAAATCATATGGGTTACATGTTGAAAACGTATGGATACGGTACGGGCGTTGCCCTCATCCGTTCTAAAGGGGTTGTCACCGGACGCATATAGCGATCCAAGAGATGGTGACGGTTTGATACGGTACTGGCGTAGCCCTTAACTCGAGTTGTTTTTTTAGTGGTTCTCACCATTCTTTTGGTTCTCACTTGATCATTTCACTATATATATATATATATAGGGTAAGGTTCATATGAGAACTATTCAAATATGAACATAGGCAATTATAAGTATAACTTGATAGTTTATATGTGAACGAGTATGTTCACATATACCATTCACATATGAACATTAAGTTATAATATAAAAATTCTCATGGTTCTTCCAATTCAAATGGTTCTCACATGAACTTTTTCCTATATATATATATATATAATTTATATGTGTAACACACGATCAAGGAAGTTGGTCGTTGAACTACTTTTCAAGAAATAACAAACTCCGTGAAGAGCTAGTTATGGAATGTTTGAACGGAAGGGTGGTAAGGATAACTCGCATCTGTGATGAGCTAGGATCAAAGGATCCGTATCACCATGATCTGACAAGTACCCTTGAGATAACTGCAAGGACTAGCGACTGCTTGTGTGCTGTTCAAGACGACGATTACTCTAGTTAGAGACGGATCCGAGTGGCGAAACAGTAAGGAGTATAGTTACCCATAAGAAAACGAAAGGAAAATGGGGAAGACCGAATGGTTGGGAAAAGGATGAAGTAACCGATGTTTCCCCCTAAATAATATTATGTCACCATTTCTAAGGACATTAGGTTATTGTATTTGAAAAGAAGCTTAGCTTAGGAAGCTGGAAACGGATATGAGGCTCAGGAGAGCAAAGTAACTGACAGCTTTGTAGAGGTCATGAGGACCTAAGAAGGATTATTTTAAAGGAAGAGTTCATGCGAATAAGGACATCGAAGTGTTTACCTTGAAATAATGGTGGTGATATGATTACTTAAGAACATAAGGATTGTGTAAATCCTATCATGAGGAATGCGTAGGTATAGCAAAGAAACCGAATAGGTTATATGTGAGATGTTAAAAGAGATTTGTCGGCGATGAGTCATAGATAATGGTCCTTCTAGCGTAAAAGGAAGTAATTAAAGGTACCTTAAAACGATTTGAAAGCCGATATCGGCAAAAGCAAGAGAAACTAGTAATGATATGACTGAGCGAATGATGAAAGAGGTGACTTTGGGAAAATAAGAGTGAAGTTAAAGGACAAAGGTGAGTGTGAGGAACAAGATGGAACTATCGTCATACAATTTATGATTCCCTCGAACGCTATAAAGCAACAAAGACGACACTAGAAAACCCTAAAGTGAGGTACTACGAAGATGTACCTTCGCAATTTTAGTGCAACTTGGCATAATGGACTAGTATCACTCTTGTTAAGGGGGTAATGATGTAACAACCCTCAATTTCCGACTAGGACAATTTACTTCCATTTATCTAAGTAACTAATCCTAGAGGTTTCTTAAGAGATTTTGCCTTCCAGACATTTAGGCATAATGATACTTGCCGTCTAGTTCAGTAGAATTTCCAAAGATAGCTAGTTGCCTTAGAAATGCCATGAACAATAACTATAATCATTCAACACAATCTCAAGCTATAAACTAGTTCTAATTGAACTTGACGAAAGGTCAACAAACCAAAAACTTTATTCGAGAAGTTAAGATTACATGAATAAATTATATAAGGTTCATAAGTTGTGATAACAACCAAAAATCTATATAATCATCCAACAATTCAAACACCAATCCAATCAAAGTACATTTGAGCATAAAATATAATGAACATTCTGTAAATAATGGAATAAGGATGAAAATCCATTTTGAAGCACTTTAATTGCTTGAGAAATGAGGCTAAAATCACCATTTCGGTAAACGATTTTTAATCATAAAACCCTCAAAATAAGCAAGACACAAGAGAGGTTGAATTGATATGATTTTGTATGGATAAAAGTTGCCTAAAAGGCCTGAGATTTTTGACCAAAATGTTTAGTGATGATTTCTAAGAATTTCCATGAATTATTGAATTTAAATAGTAATTAAAAGACATAAAATCCATAAATAAATTATGTAAATCAAGAATGAAGTTAAATCATCTTAACCATTGATAAAAATAACTAAAACCTACTGGAGAAAAATAGTTAAAAGGCAAGAGACATATGTTACATAATTTAAAGATAAATAATTGAGTAAAAATAATTAATTAAAAAATTATCATTAAAATAAATGGAAAATACGCAAATAAAAGTATAAATCATGAAATTATAAATTAAGGAGCATATATATCAGAAGATATTTCAAATGAAATTATCCATAATTTATAAAGGCAATTATGACACTTAAAAGTATTTTTAAGGAATTATTGAATTTAAATAGTAATTAAAAGACATAAAATCCATAAATAAATTATGTAAATCAAGAATGAAGTTAAATCATCTTAACCATTGATAAAAATAACTAAAACCTACTGGAGAAAAATAGTTAAAAGGCAAGAGACATATGTTACATAATTTAAAGATAAATAATTGAGTAAAAATAATTAATTAAAAAATTATCATTAAAATAAATGGAAAATACGCAAATAAAAGTATAAATCATGAAATTATAAATTAAGGAGCATATATATCAGAAGATATTTCAAATGAAATTATCCATAATTTATAAAGGCAATTATGACACTTAAAAGTATTTTTAAGGAATTATTGAATTTAAATAGTAATTAAAAGACATAAAATCCATAAATAAATTATGTAAATCAAGAATGAAGTTAAATCATCTTAACCATTGATAAAAATAACTAAAACCTACTGGAGAAAAATAGTTAAAAGGCAAGAGACATATGTTACATAATTTAAAGATAAATAATTGAGTAAAAATAATTAATTAAAAAATTATCATTAAAATAAATGGAAAATACGCAAATAAAAGTATAAATCATGAAATTATAAATTAAGGAGCATATATATCAGAAGATATTTCAAATGAAATTATCCATAATTTATAAAGGCAATTATGACACTTAAAAGTATTTTTAAGGAATTATTTAATTAATAAATCAATAAAATGAATAAATAATTAATTAAATAATATTAAATTAAATATATAATTACAAATCAGAAAATATACATAAAATATTAATATTATAAGACCACTAGTGTCAAATATTATTACTAAGCAAAGTATACAATGGAAATCATATAAACCAAAGCCAAATTACCGAAATTCCAATAAACGTACAAAAACGTATAATGAGAAAACGACTTTTACACCAACACTCTCTACAACCAAAAAGATGCAAATATTAACAATATACTTGGATCCCAAAATTTATGACAACATAATGAAAGTGGCATTTCTTAAAGTGGCATTTCTTAGTGATGGCTTAAGATAGGAACTTACGTATATTAGTCCTATCGTAGGGATAGTCTTGGCTTTGAGTGTGGTTGAGGACCATGACGGAATATATGATCAAGGAAGCTATAGATGGGAAGTACCCATTTTGGATAAGTGAATATAATATGCGGCATATCAAGGTGAGTCATAGCCCCCTTTCAAACTCTTTTATATGTTTTACTTGCGGGGTGAAAAGCATGATTAATTAAAATGACTTTCTCTTATGAAATGATTCTTTGAAATAATGATAATGATATGGGAATTATATTGTATGTTCAACGTGTTATATGTTATATGATGAGCTTGAGTACTGTCAAACGGTGGTCCCCTGTACACTACTATTAACTCATTTGAGGCCTGTAGTTAGAGGGTTGCGCAACTAGGACTTGTCCCCTCATCCACTATTATAGGTAACGGTGGGATGTTTGGTCTGCCTTGGTGGCCACCTTCATCGCCAGTCTGGCCTCGCGGTGCTCTAACTACTATATATTTATGGGCGTCTCCATGGCACGACCCTTGGTTATCATTATGCACGTGATTGACAGCATGTGCTTATCATTATCTTATCATTTGGGACTATATATGTTGATTATTGGGACATAACCGGTCTTAGTAGTGGCTCAAGAACAATCTCATCAAATTATGTCATGGTAGTCTTACCATTGACCAAGAGGTATTGATATTATTATGGATGGAAATTGTGGATTGAACATACGGTTTGGGTATTGGACCCTATATGGAATCTTGAAGGTTGTTGAATTTGACAATATTGAAGTATCGATGACCAAATGGTTTTGGTATGATAAATGATTAATCGATTGATATATTTTTTTTCTCTCACGATAAATGTGACAAATGAGAACGTTATAATTTACCATGGATTTCTCAACTATTTTGAAATGGATATGTAACAAGATTTACTTGTAAACCTATGCACTCACCAACTACGTTTTTGTAGTTGACACTTTTTCTTCATGCTTTTCAGGAATTAGCGTAAGCTTTGAGGAATTATATGCATCATGATTGCTTGCATTGCACTTTGGAGTCAAAGATCAAACCTTGTGACGGGCAATGGAATCCGCCCTGATCATTGTAGTATACCATCTCATGTATTAGTTATTTGTTTCGTGGACTCAATATCCAAGTATAGTAGACGTATTGTACTTGGGAATTGGTTCACATGCTTGTGCATTGTAAAATTATTTTTATCCAATAAAGCTATGGTGAATGTTATCTATTATCCCTTGCCTTGAATACTCGACTTTCTGTACATCTCAACGTTCCGCCTTAGTTGGGGTGTTACAGAAAATGGTATCAGAGACTAAGGTTATAGAGAACATTAGGGTTCCTCCGGGAATTCCAAGACTATAGCCTATCTTCAAAACGAATTTTATAGTCGAGTCGAGCATAAGGTTGAGCTAATTGAGGGCTAGTGCATGAACGATTTAATGATTATAGTTGTGCCTTATCATTATCTTATCATTTGGGACTATATATGTTGATTATTGGGACATAACCGGTCTTAGTAGTGGCTCAAGAACAATCTCATCAAATTATGTCATGGTAGTCTTACCATTGACCAAGAGGTATTGATATTATTATGGATGGAAATTGTGGATTGAACATACGGTTTGGGTATTGGACCCTATATGGAATCTTGAAGGTTGTTGAATTTGACAATATTGAAGTATCGATGACCAAATGGTTTTGGTATGATAAATGATTAATCGATTGATATATTTTTTTTCTCTCACGATAAATGTGACAAATGAGAACGTTATAATTTACCATGGATTTCTCAACTATTTTGAAATGGATATGTAACAAGATTTACTTGTAAACCTATGCACTCACCAACTACGTTTTTGTAGTTGACACTTTTTCTTCATGCTTTTCAGGAATTAGCGTAAGCTTTGAGGAATTATATTGTATGTTCAACGTGTTATATGTTATATGATGAGCTTGAGTACTGTCAAACGGTGGTCCCCTGTACACTACTATTAACTCATTTGAGGCCTGTAGTTAGAGGGTTGCGCAACTAGGACTTGTCCCCTCATCCACTATTATAGGTAACGGTGGGATGTTTGGTCTGCCTTGGTGGCCACCTTCATCGCCAGTCTGGCCTCGCGGTGCTCTAACTACTATATATTTATGGGCGTCTCCATGGCACGACCCTTGGTTATCATTATGCACGTGATTGACAGCATGTGCTTATCATTATCTTATCATTTGGGACTATATATGTTGATTATTGGGACATAACCGGTCTTAGTAGTGGCTCAAGAACAATCTCATCAAATTATGTCATGGTAGTCTTACCATTGACCAAGAGGTATTGATATTATTATGGATGGAAATTGTGGATTGAACATACGGTTTGGGTATTGGACCCTATATGGAATCTTGAAGGTTGTTGAATTTGACAATATTGAAGTATCGATGACCAAATGGTTTTGGTATGATAAATGATTAATCGATTGATATATTTTTTTTCTCACGATAAATTATGAGAGGACCATGTAAAACTCAAACGACCCCTTAGACTTATGTTCAAAAGGATTCCTTTTCAAAAAAAAAATAAAAATAAAAAAAAAATAAAATATATATATATAATAAAAAAATAAAAATATAGATATATATATATATATATATCTATTATTAAACTCGTTTTAATGAGAATATATATATATATATATATATATATATATATATATATATATATATATATATATATATATATATATATATATATATATATATATATATATATATATATATATATATATATATATATATATATATATATATATATATATATATATATATATATATATATATATATATATATATATATATATATATATATATATATATATATATATATATATATATATATATATATATATATATATATATATATATATATATATATATATATATATATATATATATATATATATATATATATATATATATATATATATATATATATATATATATATATATATATATATATATATATATATATATATATATATATATATATATATATATATATATATATATATATATATATATATATATATATATATATATATATATATATATATATATATATATATATATATATATATATATATATATATATATATATATATATATATATATATATATATATATATATATATATATATATATATATATATATATATATATATATATATATATATATATATATATATATATATATATATATATATATATATATATATATATATATATATATATATATATATATATATATATATATATATATATATATATATATATATATATATATATATATATATATATATATATATATATATATATATATATATATATATATATATATATATATATATATATATATATATATATATATATATATATATATATATATATATATATATATATATATATATATATATATATATTC
>CM067171.1:117005873-117019860 GCA_034093135.1 Erigeron breviscapus
CACTTCGCAACTGACAAACTTTTCGAGTATACTTGAGCTCAATTCGTTTGATAAGAGAGATGATTTCAGCAGAAGCATCACTTTTGGATCTGATGAATACCACCCAACAATATCTGGTGAATTCATCAACCACAACTAGAGTGTACTTCTTTCCATCTCTAGTTTGAACATTCACTGGACCAAAGAGATCCATATGTAGCATGTGAAGAGGTTCAGTGATGCTAAAATTTTGCCTAGTTTTAAAACTGGCTCTTTTCTGCTTACCCATCTCACACCCTGGACATGGCTTTTCCTTATTGAAGAAAATTTGAGGTATCCCATCAACCAGTTGTTTGCGAGACAACTTGTTAATGTTCTTAAAATTAAGATGGGAAGTGAACTCTTCCAGTAGGGGCTTACATCCGGTCATAGTCCGGCCAGCAGCGCTGTCCAGATACCAGATATTTTTCTTTCGATCGCCCTACACACACACAAAAATAATTAGTTCTTTTTGTGAACCCATCTTTTCTTGATGGGTCCACTGGACTTCTCTACAGAAGTCACAGTTGACAGTTGTGGTGTTGAACTGGAGGCTGTATCTGGAGCTTTTTCACCAGCTCCAGGTGCAGGAGTAAAAACAATTGGTATTTGATACTTACTCCCTTTATTTTTAACAGATTTTGTTCCAGAAGGAACATTCTTTTGTTTAGGTATTGAAGGGAGTGGTTTAATATTTTGTTTGAAAACTGGAGGTAATAAACCTCCTTCCAAATTGTTAATCCGGGCAGTACAACTCTGAACCTGCCGAGACAAAAGTTGGAGTTGTCTTTCCAGATTAACCAAAATATTATTTTCTTCAGGCAGTTGAACCTTGGACCTTGGTTCAACTGGTGCTTTAGTCTGTCAGGTCTTGGGCACCTTAGACTTTTGAGGTAAAGGCTTGTTACCAGTGGCCTTTTTGACTGGAGCTTTAGCCTGTTCGGCTCCAGTTTTAACCTCAAAGGGGGTGGTCTCAAAGGTTTCAGTTTCAACAGCTTCAGGTTGATCATAAGGTGTTTCAACCTTGAGAGCTGGAGGCAATGCATGAAGATCTGGTATGAGAGCTGCCATCTCCAGATCTCCAGATTTCCATGCATTCTTCTGGGCATCTATAGTTCTTGAAAATGCATCATAGTTTTTGCCAGATGCTTTTACCCATGACTTGATAATCTTTTGTTTTTTTTCAAGATCAGAAAATAGTTTTTGATTATCAAGTTCTAAAGCCTCAATCTTTAAAACTGACTCCTTGAGAGCCAACTGGACACTTTGCAAATCATTTAGTTGTGGTTTAACATTGTTCAGTTCAATTAGGATAGTGTCAAGATATCTTTCACTATCAGCTCTTACAGTTTCCACAAATGCCAAATCACCACTTAATGATTCAGTCAGGTCCAGTTTTAGTTCAGGGTCAACCTGGTTATCATAGTCACATACCTTCTTCAGTATGATGTCCACCCATCTTCCAGAGATGACATATTCTTTCACCACGTGTTGCTGTTGTTGATCTTCCAAGGCCATGAAGCACATGTCCCTCTCCTCTTCTTCATCATCAGATGAGTCATCAGAGTACTCCCATTTTCCCTCAGTTTGTGCCATTAAGCACTGATCCTTTTTCTTTTCCATGGACAGGAGGGCAATCTGGGCCTTAAGCTTCTTGTATTTAGCTTTGTAGCTATCATCAGGCCAATTGAAATTAGGGACAGAGGGGCCAGTTTGGTTGTTCAACTGACTAGATCTGCATTCCTTCATAAAATGACCTTTCTTGCCACACTTATAGCATGTAAGATTGGTCTTATCCAGAGAGCTGGAGCTGGAAGCATTGTTGGGGCCATTAAATCTTTTGGATTTATGCTTAAACCTATTAAAGGTTTTAGCAATCATGGCGACCAGATCATCATCGTCAGTTTCATTACAACCATCACTGTTTTCAGTGGTCAGTCCAGAGTTTAAGAAACTGTTCAACATCTCCTTCATTGAGTGTACCTGGACACTCTCAGCAGACATTAAAGCAGCACAAGGTCGCTCAGTTGCACTAGCAACCTTAGGACTCTGGGCATGGTTCATGGCATCTTGCTCAGCCACAAGTCTTGCAGCATTGTTATCTTCAGTGAATCTGAAGGCTCCATAGAGCGATGCAAGAGTGTGAGTGTGCAAGGTTTTACCTTGTCTCAAGACAAGAACCATGTTTTCCCATTTGGAAGGAAGAATATCACAAAACTTCTCAAGAAGAATATCCTTATCCTTCTCTACACCCAATCCTCTCAACTGATTGATAAGGCTAGAAAATCTGGTGTATGTACCAGTTAGACTTTCATTGGGCAAGGCAAAGAAGGATTCATACTTCTTGTTCAAAGCAACTTTTCTGGTGACAATAGTGTCATCACCTCCTTCAAATTGAATCACTAATTCATCCCACATAGACTTGGCACTGGGAAATAACACAAGTGTTGGAATTAGGTCTTCAGGGACAGCCCCAAGGATCATGTTTTTTAGTCTGGTGTCCAAGTCCACCAGTCTGCGATCCTCATCAGACCAATGGTCTTCTGGCTTTTCCCTTGAACTTCTTCTTCCAGTAGGATCAAGAAGAGGACTGACCCCAAGGGACATGGGTATATATGGTTCATCCTTAAGGATTTTCAACATATACCTTTCAATCCCACCAAAATGCAAAAGCATTCTAGCCTTCCATGTACCGAATGTCTCACTGTTTCCATCAAATTTTGGAACAAGAGTGTTAGAGTAGTGTACATGGACATGGTTTGGGGCAGTAGGAGGAGGAGGGTTGGTGTTAACATTTTGAAAAGGTTGTGCATTAGTATTCGAGGGGTTTTCACCTGAACCAGAACCATCTCCACCTTCAGTAGTGTTCATCTTAGCAGATCTAGGCAAGTTTATTAGCCTTCTGCTCTGATACCACTTATAAGTCCCAACTCGTTAGATGGTACTACTGAAGACACCTCTATGTCGATGGTGGAGTTACTTTGCAATATATGCACTGAACTGGAGACGACCAGTTGCAGTGTGTATATACCAAGTTCTAGATAGATTACTTATATAAAAGACAATAAGTAAAGAACAATGCAATAATACAAATAACTTGTAAGATAACTTGATGAGACAATATGTATTTTTCAATGTGTAATTTATTTATTGATATTAAACAAATTACAAGGTTGATGCGGAACCAAGATAATACACGAATGTAAATATCCTAACAACCTATGAAATACAATTGATCTATACTCGGAATTTCTCAAGACAATCGAAACACTTAAAGTTGTGAAATGTTCCTTTTAGCGATTGAGAGAAGATTGCACAAGTTCACCAAGAATATTACAGGTTTGCAAAGTGTGAAGTTATTCGTCTTTGTGAATTAACTTTGTGAGATCGAATACTTAAATTCTTGGTTGTGCAATGACTTGTATTTATAGGCAAAGTTAACATTGAGATGTTAACTTTAGCCGTACAAATGTGGTTGGGAGCATTTAAGGAATAGCATTTAATTCCTTAAAAAGCAGTGTAAAGTCGCATGTGAAAGTGACTTTACATAACCACCTTTATGTACCTTTTAATACTTAAATAATAAGATAAGGCTTATTATCCGGGTAAAGGTACGTAAAGCATATAAGTCAATTCCTCGTAATCAGTGTAAAGCTTTGTAAGGGCTTTCCACTGATGGTCTCCAGTTTGTAACTGACTAGAATGCCAACTGGGCTTCGCTGCCATTGTCATTCTCTATCTTCCATTTATTGTCTTCGACTTCAACTGGAATGCTTCTTCAACTTGGTCAGTTCTCAACTGGAGGAAGTCTTCAGTTGCGTTAATTGTACGGTGCAACTGGACTTCAATATATTTCTCGACAAATCATCTTGGTCACCAGTTTCACTAGTCTCCAGATGCAACTGGTGACTGGCAAGTGTGAACTGGTGACTGGCCAGTTCCAGGTGAACTGGTCCTAACAAATTTGAGTGGTGAGTGGAGGTGGGGTAAGGGAGACAAATTTGAGTGGGTGGAGGTGGTGATTGATTCCATATATATATATATAGGGGTTGGGTATTGTAAAACAAGTATTAAAGTAAAACAAATAAGACAAGATCTTGACCCTTAGATCATGGTTAAATTGATGCACGAAGATTCACGTAACAATTGATGCACGATGATTTTCATGATGCACGGTGATTTTCAGTGAAGGGAAACCTATGTTTTAATTGTTTTACTTTAATATTTGTTTTATTTTACCTAAAATCTATATATATATATATATATATTATGTATTATTTGTATTTATTAGTGTTTTGTATATGTATTTATTTTATTGTAAAGTTTTACAAATTAAATAAACTATCTCATTATTTATATATATATATATATGTCTAAATACAATAAATATAATTTATTATAATATATATATATTATATATATATATATATATATATATATATATATATATATATATATATATATATATATATATATATATATATATATATATATATATATATATATATATATATATATATATATATATATATATATATATATATATATATATATATATATATATATATATATATATATATATATATATATATATATATATATATATATATATATATATATATATATATATATATATATATATATATATATATATATATATATATATATATATATATATATATATATATATATATATATATATATATATATATATATATATATATATATATATATATATATATATATATATATATATATATATATATATATATATATATATATATATATATATATATATATATATATATATATATATATATATATATATATATATATATATATATATATATATATATATATATATATATATATATATATATATATATATATATATATATATATATATATATATATATATATATATATATATATATATATATATATATATATATATATATATATATATATATATATATATATATATATATATATATATATATATATATATATATATATATATATATATATATATATATATATATATATATATATATATATATATATATATATATATATATATATATATATATATATATATATATATATATATATATATATATATATATATATATATATATATATATATATATATATATATATATATATATATATATATATATATATATATATATATATATATATATATATATATATATATATATATATATATATATATATATATATATATATATATATATATATATATATATATATATATATATATATATATATATATATATATATATATATATATATATATATATATATATATATATATATATATATATATATATATATATATATATATATATATATATATATATATATATATATATTATATAATTAATATATTTATATAGTTCTCGACATTTATATGGTTCTCATTTTAACTTTTGACTATATATATATATATATATATATATATATAATATGTTGTGAGTCCCAAACTCTCTTGATGGTTAACCCAGAATGTAAAATACAACAAGTCTAATAAGCACTAGATTGGACTAGTATTACTTGAATATAAATGCAAGTATATAAATGTAACACCCCAAGCCAAGGGCTCGAAATATTACGGAAATCATATAGCACAAGGTGGGATTAATGTAGAACGTGAACTAAATGCAAACAAAGGATCCAGTGAATCCATAAACAGGATAATTCAAATACAGAAAGTATGAGAAACAAATAGTCATCAAAGTTTACAAAAGGAACAACATCAAAGATGACTATTGATCTAAGCATAAAGCAAAAGTAGGCGATGAATCCTTGATTCATATAAGTCCAATGCCTGGGGTTCACAAGCTAGCAATCAATCATACTCCTTGCCTTGGAATAACTTGGTTACCTGAAAAGTGTACTAAGCATAGTCAACACAAGGTTGGTGAGTTCGTAGGAATGGTTCACAAGGAACCATTGTTCTAAATCACAACAAGTATAACTAAAGGCAAAACATAACATAAGAATAGCCTTTATGTGTCTCAATCTCAAATCACAACAAAACACAATATAAGTAATGCGTATAATAAATAAGCACAAGTGATGTCTATATCAAGATATGTGTTACACGCATAATCATGTCCGAATGCATAAAAGGTATGTCCAACAATTTAGACATCAGATAACGCATCCTAAATGTACCACAATAACAAAACCACTACAAACACAATATTCTCAAGTCTAACAACTTGGTAGTACATCGTACCATTGCGCGTTCTCAAGTGTATGACACTTGGGAGTACATAGTACGACTCATCAAGTACGAATACTTGGGAGTACGTCGAACCAAACATCAAGTACAAACCTAACCAATCTCAATCACAAATCCATCATATCACAAATCAATCAAACTACAAAGCACATACATTTCATACGACTTTACATTTAAGGAATCATAGATGTTTATATATAGGGTCACCCGCAGCCTTCCCACCACATCTACAACTCATTAAAGGTATCATCGTCTTCCATGTATGTACAACTATCCTAATCACAATAGCAAATCATTACAAGATCATAAGGGCAAAGTAATTGCGTATAATAAACGAGCACGCGAAATATTAGCATCAAATCATGTATCATACATATGTAAGACCACAACGTATATCAAATGATGTGTCAATAACGTCATCAATGCAACAATAAAAGTATGCTTGAGTGTGTACCGTACAAGTCAAGTATAACAAGGCGTATATGTACATTCCAAACACATTCCCAACGTCCATCAATTCCTCTAAACAACGCGTACATACACTTCGGAGGGTTTTACTTTCATCAAGTTCTAGATGCTTATGTATAGGGTCACCCGCAGCCTTCCCACCACATCTAAAACCCTTTGAAGGCATAACTGACTTCCATATATGCACTACTATCCTAAATTAACTCACCATATCACAATCATATACGAATCAACCAAGCGTGTCATTATATCTATCAATTTGTTAACAAACAAATCAAACAATAAGACGGACGGTAACTCAAGCAAATCAACTAATCACTCAAACAATAAAGCACGTATGTTTACACTTTTCAGCCCGAATCTTAAATGAGTAGGGAGCTACGGAACTCACCTTGATTGGATATGCAAGCTAAGTACAAGTTATAATCGAGTTATAACGTCCAACAATCGCTTAGCGTTCGTCACCTATTAACATATACATTACAAATCACGTGTCAAACCCTATTTAGGTTTTAGAAGGGTAAATCAACTATGAATGACAATCAGGACTCGACTTGGTCATGCCAAACGTCTTTATGGTCCTACCGACATAAGCAAGGACACTTTAACACGACATTTTTGGAAATGGAAGTGGATTCACTTAGAACGGATGATACCATGAGAAAGTAGACTCTCTCACGATTCCAACGATAGGTCATATGACTCGATTGGACTTACGGATCGAAAGTTATTGACGTTTGAAAACTGACGCGCAAAACAGGCAAAACTCGCGGCGACACCTCGCGGCACGAGGTGTGGCACGAGAAAACGTTCTGACCAACTGGACACAAAACTCGCGGCGCGAGTGGTTCAGGTCGCGGCGCGACTGGGCCCAAACCTACAGATTTTTTAGTCTAATACACGATCCAAACTTCACCCAAAACCCATTTTGACATCCTAGATCGACCAAGGTACCATTCTAACCCATTTTCAAGCATAAATACACATATACAAACATGTTTGGACTTAACCCACTTCATAAATCCACTTCAAACATAGATTTCAAGATCAAATTTAGGTTTTAATTCATTAAAACCCTAATTAAACCCTATTTTCAGTTTTAATCCGATTTGTGACCCGAAATGACTTGGGTTCAACTAGGAATAGGCAAATAAACATAAGTTAGTGAATATGGGATGAGTTTGACTTACCAAAATCTTCTTCTTGTGTTCAAACCCGAATTTGAGCTAAATGGGTAGAAATCTTGCACTTAGAATCCAAGTCTTGAAGTGATGAAGATGATGATGATCTTGTATTGAATTAGCTCCACAATACTAAATGATGCAGGTGTAATTTGAGAGAAAAGATGAGAGGCTTATGATCTTGGCTCATCCAGTGGAGAGTACACCTCTGCTACCCAGTGCTTCGGTCAGTGACATTCGAATACTCGCGTAACAACCATCATTGCACAAGATTTCTGTCAGGGTCATAAGTACATTCTCTTCACACGTGATCAAGTCTCCAGTTGGGTTGAGTGCCCGTTGCTCATTGGATGGCTCCCTGAATTGGAGTTAAGCAACTTTCTTTGTCTGAAATGATAGAAATCGAATCTTCGTGCACCTAACCCATTTCTTCTACATACTAATGTGCCAAGTTGTCAAATTTTACCGATTTCGTCGTATCGTGATCACTTCTTGTCGTCGGCGACTTCATGGCGAAGTCTCTTCCAATTTGTTTTCCTTCAAATCTCTCTCCCGTCTTTCACTACACGCTTATTCACATCTCAGAAGTCTATAAGGGCTTTGACTACGCGCGCGATGTTAGGAAGTTAAGCATATACGAAATTTAAGTTATCGAGATGGGACAAGCCCGATAAGTCACCCGGAAAGGCCTCGGGAGACTCAAGATTAACAGAGACGACGTTAGTTTCAAATTTTGAGACGGTAGCACTAAAGGCCTTCGAGTTTAAAGAATTGAATACTTCACATTGAGCCCTAAGAAACCTACCGTTAGATTTTGGTACATCAGTAACCCTACTACACAATTAAGAACTGTATTAACTGTTGTCATTTCAAGTTTGCACTTACTTTATTGTCAAGTACCTTGTGAGTCCCTCGATAGCTACGGAATGCTCTCGAGATCGTCTATTGTTATGTCGTGAGTGCGGAATCCTCACGAGATAACTAGTTTGATTAGTTATCGTATATATTGCTAATTATATCAATATAATCAGCCTTATGTGATCTATCTTCGTTAGCTATAGCTTAGCAACGAACTTAGTCGCTTTGGTGTGTGTGTATTATCAACTGGAATCCTCAATTTAGGGTTTCCAATCGTTTATATACGTTTATGATCGATATTGGGCCTGCTGGGCTTTGTTCTTACGAACTTAGCTGCCCAGCCCATCAAACGAAGATTATCTTCGTTCGTTCCTAACGAAGATCATCTTCGTTAGTACAACTTACCATCAATATCTATGCCTTGTTATTTTCCAAGTACTTTATGTACAAGAACCTAACATATATTATGTTTGTACTTGTATGATATACATAACAAACATCATATATAAACATATAAATAACACCAAACATGTAATCAATCATTATTAAAACACAAAGTCTATAATCTATCAATTACATATAGATGAATAAGACATAATCAAATCTAAGTTGCTGTTGTCACATCAACATGCATCAACAAACTCCCTCTTGACAGCAGCATCTTCGATTTCTTCAGTCTTCAAAAAATCTTCATCATCCATCAAATAACAATCGTTTGCTATTTGCATGGATATTTTCATGTAAGCAAACTTGGAGAATCTTACGATATTTATCTTCTTCATTCTTCCAATGGTAAAAATGAGCATTCAGTATCGTACAATTTTCTCTGATCATTTCTTGAGAAGTTCACCAACTGCATTGGATCATACATCCTTCTCAACAAAATCTTCCTCTTTGAGTCTGCATACATCTTAGCTTCACCAGAATTTCGATCAATCTCCCAATTATCCAGTTTATCCAAGACATCTTGTGCCCATTTCTTGGCAGGGACTTTGATCATACATTTGATATCACGTTGAATATACTCAACACTTTTATCTGGCTTCACCACCTTCTTCTTTCGTCTTGGTTCAATATGAAACTTTGGTTTTTCAGAGTTTTTCATATTCGACCTCAACTTGAAATCTTC
Source organism: Erigeron breviscapus (assembly GCA_034093135.1). Classification (NCBI taxonomy): domain Eukaryota; kingdom Viridiplantae; phylum Streptophyta; class Magnoliopsida; order Asterales; family Asteraceae; genus Erigeron; species Erigeron breviscapus. The sequence goes on from CM067171.1 coordinate 117,015,799, forward strand.
ATGAAGGTTCTTACCAATCACATCTGCAAGACCATAACTACTTGGATTGATAATCCTGTTATTTCCTAGTTCATGTAAGTCTTCTTCACACAAACTTCTGAAATGTCTCTCACGCCATGCTAGATATTGACAACCTTCTGGTCTTTTAAGAACAAACAGCTTCAGTTCTTCATCATAAAACCAACTCCAGATTATTGTCTTATATCTTGCTGCATCTTTATCTGAGATATGAGTCCAATACATGATGGGTTTCAAAGTATCCCATGTGACTATATAATCATTGATTCTTTGACCAGGCACAAGTCTATCAATCTCATGTAGTGGATCATCTTCTCTGAGAGGTACAGGATAATTATTTGGATTAAAAGGTCTTGTCAAATTGATTTCCCAGTGAAGAGGAATCAATGCATCATCAATCCTAGCATATACCACGAAGTTTAAAACTTTAGCGGAGCTACTAATTGAAGTTTGAAGCATTCTTTCCTTAACTTCTTTCCTCTTTATCTCCAACTCTTTTCTTTCTTCCACTGATGGGTCTTCAGGAGTTGAGTCCCAAACATCATCAAACCCATAAGGTTTCTTGAATATATTCATATCCGGTTCAGGAACAAGCTCACCCTCCTCAAGTTCATCACCATCGAAGAGTAATTCTGTATCATCTGTATCATCTGTTAAGATTACACAAAATGAACACCGGAATACAATGAATAATCATGATAATAATAATAATAAAGATGAAATATAATTGCATTGAAATAAGATAAATTACATTTACATGTCGTAAACTTATTACATGCAACCTAATATACACTTTATCAATCTTTATCAAAATCATAAGTTGAATCAGAATCAGAATCAGAATCCAAGGCTGTTTGCCTTTGAATCTGTAATTCTTTTCTCTTTCAGTTTCTGCTTCTTGCTGTTTATCTAATAAGTTATCAAATACAGAATGAAAAGCATTTTCTTCGGTATTACAGTCATGCCCAAATTTTGCCTTAACTTCACGCTTTAATCGTTCAGTTTCAGCTTCAACTTGATCATCACTTAAATAATCAACCGATTTTGAAGAATTACCTGAATCAAGTGCTTCAATAACTTCAGCTTCTCGAGGAGCACTTGAACCACCCGCACCAGAAGTACCAGTCTGGGTAGTATCTCTTTCTGTCTCCCCCTGAGTCTCAACCCCTTTTCCTTTGTCAGAAACTGGGCGAGAATCACTCCTATTACCAGCATTATCAGCATCATCATCTTCATTCTCACGTCTTGGCTGAACTGCTGATAATCTGCAGACTTCTTCAGGAACATCTCCCCCTTGATTCTTGACCCAGTTGATCAAAAAGGTTAAAGTACCTCGAACATTTGTAAGATCAGACTCTAACGTATCAACACGAGCCTGAAGAACATCTATACGCCTAACCAAGGAGTAATCTGAAGGAATAGGAGGAAAAGTAGGCACTCTGGGCAATATTAATCTGGCAGGAGGCAAAAGTGGACGTAATGGTACACTGCCAGCAACAGTAGGAACTGATGCTGTTGAGACAGCAGGAATATCAGCAGCAGCTGCAGGTACTGAAGTATCCTCAGAAATTCTTGCACGCTTAGCTCTGCGATAAGTTAGAGGAGCATCCAGTGTCCTCTTCGATCCAACATTACTTGTACCTTCATGTACTGGACTTGATGCTATATCTCTAAGTTCCAATTGTTCTTGATAATCAGATACAACCTCTTGTTCAGCACCAACATTCTCATTCAGATTAACTTCTTCTTGAACAGATTGATTCGTTTCAGAAAGAACCGGTGAAGAATGACAAGCCTTACTCCGACGCTCACGGCGTAAAGCACCAGATACATCTTCTCGAGAAAAGTGATATGAATTATCACTTCCTGAAGCAGCAGGTACATCATGAGCCATCTTCGTTCGATGCTCATTACCAGAATCAGCAGCGACACTATCGTATTCATCTGTGTCTGCTTCAACTACATCATCATCACCATCAATCTCACTATCTGAATCATCAGAATCACCATCCGAACTATCATCTGAACTCTCTTCATCCTCATGATCAGAGTTGTCTTCATCATCCACCAACATATCATTCTCAAAGCGAGATCGATAATTTGGATTAATCAAATGACCAAACAATGGTGGATTATTTAAACCAGCTACATTTCGAGTATTGGCATCCAAATCAGCAAATATACGTAAAGGCCAAGCATGTGGTACATAGCGTGGACCTTGATCAAATACCAAGTTCGGACAAAAATGTCTAACTATCGCCACAACAAAACGAGGATACAACATAAACCTATTCTTCGCCTTGGCATTGATTTGATCAACAAACGCATGATAGAAGTATGTTGAAAATGGATAAGGTCTATTATATACCAAAGCAACCATCTGCGAAGAAATCTGAGCAGAAAGCTGATCAAATCCAGCCTTACGATTGCTTAGACTTACTAACAACACGTAAGCAAGGTATCTCCAACGTCCTTGAAATCCACTCTTATCAAAAGGAAGCTTTATTTGACCAACATATCCCATTCTTTGAAAACACCGACGAATAAGGTCAAAATCGTAAGCTAATTCTACTGCGTCGTCTGATTCTTCACCCAAATGTAGAATTTCACGAAGTATCGCAGCATTAAAATCAAAAGTGATTCCTTCGACAGTTGCTCTAACATAGCTACGACCATTAACCATGACCTGATGAGCAGTCCTCCAGAAGTCATCGATATACTGCCTCACCAATCTAGGTGAATCACAAAATGCAAAGGAAAGCCTAGATCGAGCAATAAAGTCAAACATTTCATGGTAGCGTTCAGAATTATGCTGATCGGGGTCCAGATTTAAGGCCAAATTGTGCTTCTTAAAGAACTGTCGTGGAGCAAGAGCCATTTCTGCAAAAACAAATCATAATTGAAAAACAATTATAGGATTAGCACAAGAAATGAATAGCAGTCTTAAATGAACTTAATCAATAATCTCATAAGTTGGAACTGTACGAAATTAGTCTTTAAGTTCGTAAGGTAAAAATGTACGAAGATAGACCTTAAGTTCGTTTGTTAAGAATGAACGAAGATAGACTTTAAATTCGTTAGAGAACAATAAACGAAAATAGATTTTAAGTTCGTTGGTTAACAATGAACGAAGATAGCTCTGAAGCATACTAAATTCGTTTGTCACAAAAAAAAACCTCTAAATTCGTTAGTTGAAAGAAGAGTCTAAGTTCGTAAGTCCTTTTTGAGAACCTAAGTTCGTAGAGATGACGAAGTGTAAGTTCGTAAGCCCTTTTTGAGAATCTAAGTTCGTAGACAATAAACGAACAAGAAGTTCGTAGACATGCTGAACAGACTGTTGGTTCCAAAATCAAATAGTTGATTTTAATAAAATTGATTAACACTTGTTTTGCCCGAAATTAGTTACAAAACATCTGTATCAACTAAATGAAACATAAACCATATCGATTTTACAAACAAATTAAGGATCCAATAGTTTAAAATTCAAAACGAAATTAAACCCTAAAAAATATATTTTAAAAAACGAATGAGTTCATGTAAAGATTGGGCAAAAACAAGAATCAAAATTTGTGGATTTGTGAATGACGAAGCTAGATAAGATACCTGAATTACTTATTTCAACAAGGATTGAAATAATAAACCGAGAATCGAATGAAATCAATTAATTTGATTGATGAAGAGATAGGGGTTTAAACAGCTTAAGTTCGTTATTCTTTAATAATTCTGGCAAGGAAAACCATAAAACGAATTAAGTGTATATATAGATAGATGGGTAAAAGATGGGTCAAACCGGGTCGGTTAGAAAGTCGGTCGAAAATAAGATAGAACGAAGTTAACCTTCGTAAAAACAAGTCGAACGAAGATAGAGATTATCTTCGTTAAAACCAAATGGAACGAATTTAGATAACGAGAATAAGTTCAATTTTCTGACGACAAATTCCAAACGAAGTTAAACACTATCTTCGTAAGAACAAATTTGTACTTAGAAAATTTTCCAGATTTTTCATCACTAACTCTCCACGATGCGACCCTTTGACCTATCCT
>CM067171.1:117020860-117032872 GCA_034093135.1 Erigeron breviscapus
TTGACTTGAGATCATTCCATAACTGTTCCAGCATATGTCTGTCCAGTGCACCAAATGTTATACCTGTCACTGGAGTTGTTTCAGTCACAACTTTCTTAAGTGCCTGCACTTCCTTCTGAACATTTGCAACAGCTTTAGGCAAGTGTTTTGGCAACTTTTCCACCAGTAAGTTGTCTACTTGGGGTAACACCCCATCATGAATGCTACGAAGAACAGTCTCAGAAACTTCTTCACATATTTCTTTAAGCATATTGTTTCTGAACTTCCTTGTACATGCATCACTTATTGTGCTGACAACTGCATCCTGGTCTAGTGTGGGTCTTGTCTCCAGAGAACTGACCCTAAAAATCAAATTCTGAACATCTTCTTTCAGACCTGCCAGTTCACCAGTGACTGCAGTCTGAACAGAACTAACCAACCTTGTCTCTAATCCCTGGACTGCCATTTTGATCTTTTCAGTGTTGTTATTTGTGGCCAGTACCAGTTCATCAAGCTTCTCATAAACCAGCTTCTCATTCCCAGCAAAGACATTCATCTCAGATGCCAGGTTATTTGATAATAAAGATTTGAAGTCTGAAATAACCTGAGATGAAGTCTGGAGTGATCTCTCCAGGTCCGCCACCTTACTTAAAAGGCCTTGGACCTTGGTAGAAGATGAAGTGGAGAGACCACTGGGAGGTTCAAGAGTTGAAGGCAATCTGGTCATAAGAGGAACTTGTGCCCAGTCCTATTCAGTTGCAGCTTCAGATGTTGCAACTGGTGACTCCGGAGCACGAGGTGGAGGTTGAGATTCTGAAGGTTGATTGGTTGCTGGAGTGAAGTATTGAGTGTGTTCTGGAATTGAAGGTGGTGGTGGTGGTGGCATGTTTGATTGTGGTGGTGGCATTTCTGGTGGAGGTGGTGGCATTTCTGGTAGACTTTCTTCTTCTTGTACATCTTCACCCAGAAAATTCAAGTTTACATCAAAACCTTCAGACATTGGGGAATCAACATCATCCCATTCTGGAGCCATCCCAACTGTCTGTTCACCAGACTGTTCACCAGTCTCTACATTCACTTGTTCACCAACCTCTACATTTAAGTCAATTGGAGCCTCTTGCTCACCAGAAACATGTTCATCAATCTGAACATCTTCTTCAACTTCCTCAACAACCTGCTCAACAACCTCTTGTTCAAAAATTGGTGATCTATCTAGATTCATAACATCACCAGGATGTCTGATGTGACTAACTTATACCCATTGCCCACATTGTTTTTGGCCTTTATATTATATGTTTTTTGTCGAATTTGTGTGCATTTGGCGCGTTTATGTGTTTGTTAGTGTTTTCAGGTTCTAAACAAGTACGCGTTCATTTTGTGCAAATTCGGATGATTATTGGCCAGAAGTCATTTGTGAAGTCGAGAGTCGTTTCGAGTGGAAGAGATAGCGAGTGTCGGGATCGTAAGATGAAGGTTGTACACCAAGCATTTGACTGCGCCGCAGTGGAGATGTACGTGGTCCACTGCGCCGCAGCCATTTTCCACGGCATTATTTGTGCAAACCCCCACTGCGCCGCAGTGGGGATGGTTTGATGGTTACTGCGCCGCAGTCAATTATAGAAAAAGAAAGACGTGGAAATGCACTGCGACGCAGTGGTGGTGAACTGGACCACTGCGCCGCAGTCAGCACCAGTTAGTCAACCAGTTGGTCAACCAGTGGAGGGACTGCGACGCAGTGGGGGCCTTACACGCTCACTGCGCCGCAGTGAGTACACGGAACTGAAGGGTTTTAGCATCTTTCTGCATCAGAATTAGAGGAGTATAAATAGAAAAATAACCTATTATTCTAAGGTATCAAAATATCTTTCTAGGAGCTGCACTTCAGGGAATACTTCAAGGGTCAATTCAAGATTTGATCATCTTTCGATCCATTGGAGATTCACGTGCACCCATCTAGATCGTATCTACTTATTTGTCTTGCAATTTCGTTTCTTCAAACAATTGGTACTTTATGTTCTCTCTTGATTCTTATTGTAATTTCAATTTAATCATGAGTGGCTAATTCTTCTATTGTCCACCTTGATGAAACTAGACGAATGATGTGATTGCTTTATATTTTAATTCAAAGAGTTGATTTCAATTATCGTTGTGTCGTGATCTTGATGATTTAATTCCTTTATTTGTATTAATTTGATATTGGTGGCATGTGTGTTCTTCGTTAGTGGTACTAGTCGAATGCTTATGTGATTTTCTAACGGTCGCTTGTCTATGAGCGATTATCACTAGTTCATGGTATGATAGTGAATGTCAAATTAATAAAAGGAGTCATTTTGTCAACGTGTTTAGAAACGGTTGGTGGTACCACGTTTTAATTCACATAGGCGCAATTGGTAATTTGGTAATCAAACAAGCTAAGTGTTGGTAAGATTGTCTAGGCATTGGTGGTACCGGCTTGGGTAATTAAACTAGCAGTTAGGTGTTTGGGTGACTTGTGAGCGGTTGGTGGTACCACGCGAGCATTTCATTCTCTCACGTTTATCGTGTCAACTCTTAACGAATTTGGTCTTAACTGAAAGCAATCATGTCTGAAGTCTAGCGGAGTCAAGGTGGATGATATTTACCATTATTGTTTGAGACTTACCTTTACTTATACGCATTTGTCCTTTAAAGTTATTGTCAGAGTAAGAATCAAAGTAACACCCTTTTTCCAAACCCCTTTACTAAACAATTAATTCAACCCAATCCCCGTGAACGAACCTGGACTTACCTTTTTACTATATTGCATACGATCGGGTCCACTGCCCGATAGTGTGTAGTAGTGAGTTTTTAGGTATTTCTAGTTTATAATTTTTAAACTCGATTTAGCACATCAAGTTTTTGGCGCCGCTGCCGGGGATTGTGCGCTGTTTTAGTTGTTAATTATTGGTTTGATCCTTCCTCACGCGTGAGGAAGTTATTTGCTTTAATAGTTTAGCTTTTCTTCTTCTTATCTTATCACAGGTGCAGTTGACGTGTTTGGTTAGTTGTGTTTTGCAGGTCTACTTTTTAGTTGATGAACTTGAGGTCTTCTGGTTTACCACTTAATAGCCCTTTGAGAACACCAACAAGACGTAGGTTCAACTTCACAACACCTACACCATTCTCACCTATTGCTAGACCCACTCCGGATTCTGACGAGGAGGGGTTCTATTTGGAAGAATTGTTTAATCTTGAGGTTAAGGTAGAGGAGAAAATGGCAGATGAGGAAAGAGACCCAAATGACATACGGTATGGTGAAAGGGTTCGTACTATTCCCGCAAACCGGGGTAGTCCTATTAGACCTCCTCAAATTGCTCATGACTTCAACCTAAAGGGTAATCATCTTAAGAGCATTGAGGAACAACAATTCGATGGTAAAAGGAAGTGGGATCCGTATCAACATCTAGAAAGATTTGAGAAGTTGGCTAGGTTATACCAATACGGGCAGAATCAAATGAATGCCGTAAAACTCGAGACATTTCCAATGTCTATTACCGGCGATGCTCTTGATTGGTTCAATGACCTTCCGGAAAATTGCATTACGACTTGGGACCAACTTAAGCAAGCCTTTATTGGTGAGTTCTACTCACTTAGAACCCAAAGAAAGTTGGAAAACTTGATAAGGTCGTTTGCCCAAGACGAAGATGAAGATGTTGTTGATGCGTGGATCCGATTTAAAGAGATGTTGAGAAATTGCCCGGGTCATAATATGACTAGAGAGCAATATGTTGAACTATTCTTTGATGGGCTCGATAAGAAGTCCAAACGTGAGCTAGGTTATGCTTTTGGTGGTGGGTTCAACAAGATCACACCAAATGAGGGTTTCAAAATCTTGGAATCCATGGCCAAGGATAATGCAAACATGGATGACGATAGGTTTTTAAAGAATGAGAGAAGGTTGAAGAAGGGTACTAGCCAAGGCCGAGTTGCAAAAGCGGAAGCTAGTCATGATTCGGGTATGATAGGAGAGATTAGAGCGCTATCGGAGCGCATGGAAAAGGGCTTTGCCATGCAAGAGAGTCGATTTGGGGCCATTGAAAGGGATGTGAAGGTTGTTGCCGATGGATGTGACCATTGTGGAAATATGCATTATTCGGAAGATTGTCCAAGTCGGGGACCCGAAGATGTTAGTTACATCCAAAACCAACAACAAGGGAGCTATCAACGCAATTCCGGTTACCAAAACCGTCCCTCAGGTAATACTTCCTACAACTCTAATTTTCCTACTAATAATGCTCGTTTTTCAGGTAACAGGTTTCAAGAAGATCATTATCAGAATCAGCCTAAGCAGCAGATACACCAAGGCCAAGGATCTGGATCTTCTAACACCGATCCAAATGACGAGTTGAGGGAGATGATGAAGCAAATGATGAGCAATCAGATTGAAACAAATACAAGTATTAAGATGATTCGGGATGATACGAAGGCATTGCATGAGAGGTTGGATAGGATAGATGGGAAGGTTGAGATGAATGCCAAGAATGCGGGGTTGAACTTTAAGGATCTCGAGAGTAGGATGGCAGCTTTAGCTAGGCCTACGGGGACTCTACCTAGCACTACTCAACAGAATCCTAAGCCTCAGTTTAGCATGGGGCCGAATCAGGGACAGAATCCAAAGCCTCAATCGAGTAATCAAGGATCATGGAAAAAGGATACCCAGCCTAATGTCAGAAACGAGCATGTGAATGCTATCACTACGAGGGCAGGTAACACTTATGATTCAGCTAAATCTTCACCTAATGATTCGTTTCAATCCGTGCAGGTTGATGAAGATGAGGAGCGAGTTGACGATGAGATTGAAATGGAACCGGAACCAGCCGTGCCGACACCGGCCGTTCCATCCGAACCCGTTGCTAAACCTGTTGAGAAGCCCGCTGAGGAACCAACTGTTAAGCCATATAAACCGAAGGCTCCATTTCCCCAGCGATTGGCAAAAAATAAGCTGAAGGAACAAATGGACAAATTTGTAAGTCACCTCCGTAAATTGCATATTAATATTCCATTTTTAGATGCAATTGTGCAGATGCCCGGATATGCAAAGTGCTTGAAGCAGATTTTGATGAATAAGAAGCATCTGGAAGAAGTGACTAATGCAGTTTTAGAGGATGTTTGCTCAGCAGCTGTAACAGGTAAGTTGCCCGAAAAACGAGGAGATCCAGGTAGTTTTACTATTCCTTGTAAGATAGGTAACTTAACGGTAAAAAAGGCTTTAAATGATTCGGGTGCAAGTATTAACCTTATGCCTTATTCTCTTTACTCCAAGCTGAACTTAGGAACACCTAAACCTATTAACATGAAAATCAATTTGGCCGATAAGTCTGAAATAAGACCTATTGGAATATTAGAAGATGTGTTAATTCAGGTGGGAGGTTTGATTTTTCCTGTAGATTTTGTGATTATTGAAGCTGAAGAGGCATTAAATGTGCCTCTTATCTTAGGTAGACCATTCCTTGCCACGGCCGATGCCAAACTTGAAGTTGGTCGTGGTAAGTTGACATTGAGAGCCGGGGATGAATCTGTAACATTTTCAAACACATGTTCTGTTTCTTTGCCTAATGCTGCTAATTATGTTGAAACTGCATGTGTTAGTTCTTTGGATTCACAGATTGATAAATGGTTGGATGATAAGCTAGAGGAAAGAGAGCTAGAATTGAAGTCAACAGCGGTACATGTTCCTAAACCAACGGATGGCCCTTGTGCTAAGATCCGTAAGCTTTATAGTCGTGTGAGGTCCGCTATTTCTCATGGGAATATTAAGTTATCCAAAGAACTGTGCTCTAATTTATCAACAAATGAGAAAGCTGAGTTAATGATGGTTGTTGATATTTCTGACGAAGCAAATGATTGGATATGTAACAAGGTTAAAGGTAACTGTTTCTCTCCTTTTAAAAGTAGACCGCCCAACACTTCAAGTGTGGGGGCGTCGGGGTCCCAACGTTGGTAATTATGAGAGGATTGAGTCTAGCTAAAGACTCGTAAATAAATGAAGCGCTTCTCGGGAGGCAACCCGTGTTATTTTCTTGCATTTTATTTTCATTTTTGTAGTTAGATTTGATGTTTTATTGTCAAGAAAGTGCAGGTGAAATTTTGATGTGAATGGGATTGAGGATTGTTGATGGCTATAGTGAAGCTCAAGTGTGGGGGGAGCCCACTGGATTCTCTCCCAATCTCTATTCTATGGAATCAATTGATTAATTGTGTGATGTCATGTGCATATGCTGGCAGTAAGTTCAGCGCTATATTTTTGTGTGACATCTTTACTGACATGGTTTGTCCATCATCCGGTATGTGTTCTTATTTTTTCCATTTTTGTCGCTTACCCCTATTTACCCTTTTATTTGACCGAATATGGACATTGAGGGCATTGTCCATCTCAAGTGTGGGGGGGTGGCAAATAGGTTTAAGCTACCGGGTACATCACTTTTGTTGTTTTTGCCATTGAGATTTCTACCGGTTTTGGATGTGTCCCTCTCATAGGCTTTTGGATTTTGTCCAAGGGTAGGAGCTCCATTATCGAGCTCTTTACTGTGATGTGCGCATTTGGAATTGGTGTTTTCAATTTGGTGGAATAATGGAGGTTGATGTGGTTTTTGAAACTTGAGTTGAGCTTGTCCTTGTGGTAAGTTGCTTTTGGTCACTTAATTCATATCTTAATAAGCAATTTTACTACAAACTGTTTCCTTGGCAAAATTTTTAATCGGCGAAATGTGTTCTGAACGGTTATTTGGCTAGTCCTTCGGGATTGATAACATTACTTGCATACTCAAATATATCCAAAACACCCAATTGTGAGATTTCATCATTTCATATATAGTTGTGTTAGGTGTTACGGTTTTGGTTTGATTGCCTTGTAACTTTGTCCCTCTCTTAGGCTCTTGGATTTATCCAGGAGTAAGGGTTCCATTTCGAGCCCTGTACTAAGATGTGCATGTTTGAGGTATATCTATTCCATTTCCGGGTTCTTCTCTTGATATGAGTGTGCCGGTGATGTGTTGATTCTAGAACTTGGCCTGGTGATCGTGACGAGACCGCAGTGAGATCACTTTTGTGATATAAGTACATCGGATGACGAATTGGCATTTAGGTTTGACCATACTTTTTCTTTCTTTCTTTTCACCATTTTCTTTTGTACTCATTTACTTTTACTTTACATACTCACTTACACATACATACATTCCATCCCTTTCTTTGTATATTTCACCTTTGTATAAATCCACTATTGTTCATAAACTTCCCCTCACTATACCGATAGTCTAGTCGTGGTGGGCCGTTGATTGTCATTGGTTTGTTGGATGGTTTGGGAGATACTTAGTGGATTGCCTAGTGGCATGTTCTTGTCTTTGAGAATAGGTCACTTGGTCATATTATGGAGGTTGGTTTTGGATTGTGTTAATGTTTAGACATATTCATCATTGTAAAAGAGGGTGCCTACTAGTAGAGTAAAAGTGGTTCAATTAAAAAAAAAAAAAAAAAAAAAAAAAAAAAAAAAAAAAAAAAAAAAAAAAAAAAAAGAAAAAGAACTTGGGCTACTAGTGGGTACTTCTCGAGTTTAATTGTCTAAAGTTTTGTTGTATAATTTCTAAGGGAAGGTTTGGTTGATATGAGTTGTTTGAAGTTGATACACCACAATGGTGTCGGGTTTGTCTTGGTATCGTTTGAGGTGTCATTAGCGGGTTAACATCTTATGGGTTTGGTTTGTTGGCAATCAATGGTACGGGTTGGCTAGACTAATTAGTTCACTTTTCGTACATATCTTATACTTTTTCTTTGTTTCATTTTCAATTCTTACCCTCACTACCATATTCCATTATACATAATCCATATACTTTGACTTTTCTTTTCTTCATTAACCTATATTCCCATTCCTTCATTGTAAATGTCCCTTATACATACCTTAGCTTAACTATACAACCTACCTTAATGCCTATTTTGATGATGTGCTTGGTGCTTACGCCACGTCGGTGGAGCTATGATCCCGGTTCAAGCCTATGGTAAAATAGCATACATCACGACCGAGCTATGAGTGATTCTACATATATTCAACCCCAAAGTAAGTTTGTTGGAGTAGAATGAGTTTGATAGGTTCATTTGTTTCACTTGTGCTTAGTTGTGTTATCATGGCTTGCGGATCGTTCAGGTATTGTCAAACATTTCGAGTTTTCATTTAAGATTAAAACTGCTTCACCCAACCTTTTTGTCATTTGACATGCTTGGTGTGGCTTCTTTTTGATACTCGTCATTGTTTATTTAGCTCCATTGTCAAGGAATACTTTATGCTTTAATGTTGGATTTGCTTGAGGACAAGCAATGCTCAAGTGTGGGGGGATTTGATGTGACTAACTTATACCCATTGCCCACATTGTTTTTGGCTTTATATTATATGTTTTTTGTCGAATTTGTGTGCATTTGGCGCGTTTATGTGTTTGTTAGTGTTTTCAGGTTCTAAACAAGTACGCGTTCATTTTGTGCAAATTCGTATGATTATTGGCCAGAAGTCATTTGTGAAGTCGAGAGTCGTTTCGAGTGGAAGAGATAGCGAGTGTCGGGATCGTAAGATGAAGGTTGTACACCAAGCATTTGACTGCGCCGCAGTGGAGATGTACGTGGTCCACTGCGCCGCAGCCAATTTCCACGGCATTATTTGTGCAAACCCCCACTGCGCCGCAGTGGGGATGGTTTGATGGTTACTGCGCCGCAGTCAATTATAGAGAAAGAAAGACGTGGAAATGCACTGCGACGCAGTGGTGGTGAACTGGACCACTGCGCCGCAGTCAGCACCAGTTAGTCAACCAGTTGGTCAACCAGTGGAGGCACTGCGACGCAGTGGGGGCCTTACACGCTCACTGCGCCGCAGTGAGTACACGGAACTGAAGGGTTTTAGCATCTTTCTGCATCAGAATTAGAGGAGTATAAATAGAAAAATAACCTATTATTCTGAGGTATCAAAATATCTTTCTAGGAGCTGCACTTCAGGGAATACTTCAAGGGTCAATTCAAGATTTGATCATCTTTCGATCCATTGGAGATTCACGTGCACCCATCTAGATCGTATCTACTTATTTGTCTTGCAATTTCGTTTCTTCAAACAATTGGTACTTTATGTTCTCTCTTGATTCTTATTGTAATTTCAATTTAATCATGAGTGGCTAATTCTTCTATTGTCCACCTTGATGAAACTAGACGAATGATGTGATTGCTTTATATTTTAATTCAAAGAGTTGATTTCAATTATCGTTGTGTCGTGATCTTGATGATTTAATTCCTTTATTTGTATTAATTTGATATTGGTGGCATGTGTGTTCTTCGTTAGTGGTACTAGTCGAATGCATATGTGATTTTCTAACGGTCGCTTGTCTATGAGCGATTATCACTAGTTCATGGTATGATAGTGAATGTCAAATTAATAAAAGGAGTCATTTTGTCACGTGTTTAGAAACGGTTGGTGGTACCACGTTTTAATTCACATAGGCGCAATTGGTAATTTGGTAATCAAACAAGCTAAGTGTTGGTAAGATTGTCTAGGCATTGGTGGTACCGGCTTGGGTAATTAAACTAGCAGTTAGGTGTTTGGGTGACTTGTGAGCGGTTGGTGGTACCACGCGAGCATTTCATTCTCTCACGTTTATCGTGTCAACTCTTAACGAGTTTGGTCTTAACTGAAAGCAATCATGTCTGAAGTCTAGCGGAGTCAAGGTGGATGATATTTACCATTATTGTTTGAGACTTACCTTTACTTATACGCATTTGTCCTTTAAAGTTATTGTCAGAGTAAGAATCAAAGTAACACCCTTTTTCCAAACCCCTTTACTAAACAATTAATTCAACCCAATCCCCGTGAACGAACCTGGACTTACCTTTTTACTATATTGCATACGATCGGGTCCACTGCCCGATAGTGTGTAGTAGTGAGTTTTTAGGTATTTCTAGTTTATAAATTTTAAACTCGATTTAGCACATCAATGTCTTTCAGGATTAACCTGAAGTCCAGCTCGCATCAGACGCCTATTAGTTCTAGGTCGTCTGGAAGGTTCAACAACTTCTGTACCTTGACCTTCTGGAGCAACTTGTCTAATGGGTTGTACAGCCTCAATGATCTGTACATCATCACCAGATGGTCCTTCAACAGCTTGACCTCTATCTGGACCCATTTCAGCTTCTTCCCTTTGGAAGGAAAGCATGGACTGAGGAATATCTACCTCATCCAGTGGAGACCTGAGGTTGACCAGGTCCCTCATATACTCACTCACAGAAAAGTGAGTAGTATCCATATCATACTGGTCTCCAAGAGCATTTTTAAACATTAGAGAAAGGAAACGAATATAAGGAACAAACGGTTTTCTTCCTTTCACTCTAAGTCGCTCAACCAAAGTCATCAAAAAGAATCTGGGCAAAGTCCACCCTAAGCCCAAACCATAAGCAGTAGGCAATCTGGAGTTGGGTTTGATTTATCTGATCTAATCCTCTAGAACTGCCTCCCAGACACTCAACAATATGGGTGAAGAAATATCTCCATGAGTCTGACAGCTTGCTCATGTAGATAGTCCCTTTCCTGGATAGCTGGCCATGCTCATCCATAATATCCGTGTGCCCCATCAGTCTGCACACTTCCCTTGTATTTATACCAGTGGGAAGCTCAATAGGCAACTCATTCTATTCGAAATAGTTTAACTGTAGAACAGACCTGAGTAGACTTGCAGTGAAACCAAGGGATCTGGTACCTCCCTTTAGAGTATAATTAATCGATGAAGTTTCATCGTCATATTGAGCAGTGTACCAGAATTCACATAGGTACTCGTGGTACATCCTTCCTGGATTCAATGTTAACGCACCATATAATGGGCAAGAGAGAAAGAATGAGTTTAATCTCCCAATAATCGATTGGGCATCATGAACACTGGAAAGTGAGAGTCTTGCCATCCAGTTATTCATATTGATTCTTATGGCACTTGCCTCAAGATTGATATGAGGTGCCCTGCCAACATTTTCTGAAGGAGCATATTCAGCGGCAAGGAGATTTTTGAGCGATTTTGACTGTCTAGGTGCCATTTTATACAGAATAAATGAAGATGAAATTGAATATATATAGGTTATGATGAAGAATTGATGAAGGAATTGAATATAAATGGAGTAAATAAGAGAGATGATGATGATTGGAAAATGAATGAAGAAGTAAATGAAGGAATTTGAGAGATTTGGGAGTAAATATGTTCGAAGTAAATGCAATTGAAATTGAAAGTGGGTATTTATAGGAGAGACAATGTGGAACTCAAACGGTTTATTTGAAATTATCAAATAAAGTTTTTGATCGGGTTCTGAGATCCGCATTAATTACATCACATCATACATAAATGCATGACGGTTTATAGCCCACAAACAGTAACAAGTTGTACCTTTTGTTTTCCCAAAGTAAAAATACCATCATTACGTTGAAAAAATTTATATGCCACGTAGGATAAAAATATCTTCAAAAAGATTTGCTTACGTGGCACACACATGACCAAGTATTTAGAAAATATTATGACATATTTCAGTGCATCTGGAGGTTGACTGGACACTCCAGTATCACTGGTGGATTAGTCCAGTGAACATGTACTGATGGTACACTGGAGGGACACTCCAGTAAAGTACCAGTGAAACCATTTTTGAAAGACTGGTAACCTCAAACTTGCACGTCAACTAATTCAGACAAATGAGAGGGACACATTTACAAGGAGACATAAGTCACCTCAAACACACACTTCAATCTGTCCAGTTACCAGTGAGAGGGACACATTTACAAAGTACCAGTAATATTTTCTGAAGAGTTTGTCCAGTGAGAAAATAAATTAATAAATTCCCTTTGAACTTAAAACATTTTTTTAAGAAAAAATATATTTCAAGTCTTTCCCTGGAATGTTCCAGAAATCTAATAATGCAAAGATAGTACACAAAGGCGTTCAATATCTGAGCAGTTACCAGATTTAAGGATTTAACATTCCCAACTCACCAACAAGATATTCAAAAGTTTTGACAATC
>CM067171.1:117033872-117081652 GCA_034093135.1 Erigeron breviscapus
TCCTATGACATGGTGCAGACGCCACACTGGAAATCGCAGACGCCACACTGGTCGTATGTTTGTTTTGTCGGTCGGGTGTTCCTAATTAGCATAAGTGGGGTTCCTACGCAGGGTTTAGAACTTCCAGAAAATTTATTTTTATCCATAAAGAACATTCATATCACTGTCTTCGGTTATCCTATGCATGGTGCAGACGCCACACTGCTCGTATGTTTGTTTTGTCGGTCGGGTGTTCCTAATTAGCATAAGTGTGGCGTCACTACATCTGAGTTGGCAAGATAATAGTTTGTCCGCATCACAATCTACACACAACTGCCTATGTCATCTATGTGTTTTCGTATATACGGATATTTGTATATAGTTTATATATATATGTAAATATAGATGTAAATGAATTTCTAATTGATATGTCAGTGTTTTGAAATTTGAAATTCAATTTAGGTGGGCCATAAGATATCTTTGTCTGCAAAAAAAATACACAAATCTCATATATATATATACCTCTTTCAGATCATCCATAGTATTCTCTTTCTCTCTCTGATTTTCTTTCTTTCTCTGCTCATATTTTTTTTATGAAGATTGTTCATGAGTTTTTATTTTGTGATGACATCTGAAAGTTTTTTCTTTTGTTTTTCAGATTTTAGATAAGCTCATCAAAACTTATTTGGATTTAGATATGAACACTGTTCCAGAGTTATAACTATCAGGTTACCCCCTTATCTTTCCTTCTATATATAATGCTTTTCAATTGAGAAACTCTCATGGTTTTTCTCTTTTTTTTCCTTGTATTTTTCTTGCTCTATTTTTGTCTATTAGGTGTACTGGTAAACGCTGTTTACAAGATCGAATATGTACTCATGTACACATATAGATGTAAAATCAAAAATCATACGTATGTATCAGAAATCAACTGAAAAGTTTCCTTCAGCATCAATATATATATTTTTTGGACATTAAAATTCAACAAGCAAGCAAATTTACTACGATCACTTGCTGTTTCGGTGTAGTAGGAAAATCGTGGTTTCAAGGATCAAAGAGAAAAGGATTTGCTGTTTGTTGTAGTAGTTATATGCAGTTCAGTTGATATAGAAGAATCAAGGATTATGTTTGATTTTGTACACACTTTTAAGATATTGAAAATCATTGGGTGGTAATTACTATCAGTTTGATTTTTTACACACTTTTAAGATATTGAATAACAATATCTTAAATATGAAGAAAGGACACTGTTTATTTCTCTTTGGTTGTAATCACAGGTTGTTTTTTGGAGGTCTAAAAAAAGTTCCTCAGAAGAAATTTCTTTTTGGTGGTGAACACAAAAAAGTTAATCGTCAGAATATATTTTTGAACTTAATTGTAACACCCCAACTAAGGCGGAACGATGAGATGTACAGAAAGTCGAGTATTCAAAACAAAGGATAATAGATAACATTCACCATAGCTTTATTTGATAAAAATAATTTTACAATGCACAAGCATGTGAACCAATTCCCAAGTACAATACGTCTACCATACTTGGATATTGAGTCCACGAAACAAATAACAAATACATGAGATGATATACTTCAATGATCAAGGCGGATTCCATTGCCTCCTTGATCATATATTTCCGTCATATGTCCTCAACCACATTTCAATGCCAAGACTATCCCTACGAGAGGACTAATATACGTAAGTTCCTATCTTAAGCCATCACTTAGAAATGCCACTTTCATTATGTTGTCATCAATTATGGGATCCAAGTGTATTGCTAGTATTCGCATCTTTTTGGTTGTAAAGATTGATGGTGCAAAAGGTCACTTTCATTATATATGTAGTTATAAGCGGTTAGAATTTCGGTAACTTGCCTTCATTTGTGGTTTCGTTTGGCATCTTAGGTTATCATATGAGAATGCCATATTAAGTTATATTATCCTTATTCATCATTTGATGTGTATTTTTGCACGAATTAGCATTTGTGATATCAATTTATAGTTTGGTTAACGTAATTACTTATGTCCATTCCACTTAATTATCTTTTGTGTTACTTTGATTTCGCTTATCTTTCAAACTCACATACTTCTCGATATATCTTATGATTATCCGGGTTTATGAAATTCGTTTAAGTGTTAAGGGCCATTACCAAATTGGTCCTAAGTGTTATGGGCTTTTAGTGACTTGGGCTTAATTTAGTTATTGGGCTTAACCTTATTTGGGTTATGTGCTTAATGGGTCATATTGGTTATTGGGCTACATGGTTTATTGGGCCCAGTGGGCCTACTGATTTATGGTTCAATGGGTTTATTATTTGGGCCGGGTTATCCCATTATGGTCCTTAGTGTATCTTTTAGCCCATTACACCAATTATTGGTTTACTTCATAATTTTCTGTTTTTACTTCACATTTTTGTGAAATGTTGGCTACTGTTTTGGGGTTAAACCAAATTATTTGGACCCTCCTGATTTTTATACAATAACCTATATGTGTCCACTTATTTTTGAATTTTGGCTTAATTTATAAAGAATGTTTACTACCTCTAAATATTTTTACAAATGGAAGTGGTCAAAACAGTCACTGTTTTGCATACTCGAAAGTTTTATAAAAGTTCTTTGGGTTTTGGTCTTAATAAAAATTCCATGATTTTATTTTACGTTTAGGACACATTGGACTTACTTTCCACCAAGTATGGCCTCCTGGAACCTTATGGATTAGGAGATAAAAATTGTTAAAGTTGATAAAATATTCAGACAAAAATGCAGTTTTGACCAGTTTTAGTAGAAAAATCATATCTTTTGTTTGGTTCAGTATTTTTGAGTGATTCCAGTTGGTGGTTAAATTTAACTCGTTTATCTACAACTTTTATTTTGACAACTTTCCCTGAATCGGTCGTCACATGCTCAGTTTATCCGCCCAAAGTGAAAACTGTGATTCTGTCAGATTGTATTTTGGTCCAAACAACCAACCAATGGCTTGGTTTGCTTACTTTGCACTCTAAATTACCACTAACATATTTGTTGGTTATTTTTGTATGACTTTAACATCAAATATACTGATTATTAGTGCAGATCATTCAAAATCATCAATAATCCATCTCAACTTCCAAAATCAAAATCAATCAAGCATACATAGTGAGATCTAACCATTACACATACAAACAAGCTATAAACTTTTATATCCTTTTTGAAAAATCTTTTTATTGAAAAATCACAGATTATAATCTCATAATATTCATCAAAAATCAGATTTAATTAAATCCTTAAACCCATTTAGCAACAAATCTTACAACTACTAACTCTTGGGTCTTGTTTGTGTTGAATTCTTGAATCCTTTCTCTTGATTTCAACATGCATGAACATGTGAGATAAGGATCTATCAACTTTGCCCTCATTGAGTTTGTTTTTCAAAGAAAACAAGAGAAAACATAGATTTTTGATAAAGATCTTTTAGTATATACAAAAACAAGATAGATTAAACAAAGAGATGGAGATTTATACCCTTCTTGAACTCGGTTTTGAAAGGGATTTTGGGCAGAAATTTCGTGGTCTTATATGCTCTAAACAACCCTTATTCCAAGCTTGAAATAACCCTTAAACCTTACTTGAATCAACCCTTGATTACTCCTTTCAATAATCCTTATTATTATTGTTGTTTAGATGAGATTTTTGGTTCTTGTTCTCTTGCTTTAATCCTGGCCGAAATGATGAAGAATAAAGGGGAGAGAAAGTGTTTTTGAGAGAAAGGAGATGTGTGTGTGTGTTGGGAAGAGAAACTAATGGGTGTGTAAGGGTTGGAGTGTTGTTTAGGGTGTAGTTACCTTGGAAATTACAAGCTTATGCATGCATCCTCACACCCATTGGGTGTTTTGGCCAAGAGAGGGAGAGTGAGGGCCGAAAATTGGTTTAAATTTTGTAAAAGGGTATTTAGTTTTGTAGATAAAACATGTATGTACATGTATTGTATGTCTAGGTGCATGTATTGGTGTTTAATTTGCTAGTATGTAGGCTTTTAAGGTGTACTTTGTGTTCATACATATATTTATATATATATCCGTATGTTATATGTATATACATATTTTGTGTCTTTGATTTATCTTAACTCATTAGTTCTAACTTGTATTTTTATTAGACTTATATATTCACTTATTATTATTATTCAACACTTTTTGTACATAATAGTTTATAAATATATTTTAAGGTGATCATTATATTTTTATGTTCAAATGTACTTTAATTGGTTTGGTGTTTGATTGGTTGGACATTTGTGAAGATTTTTAATTGTTATCTCAACTTGTGAGTCTTACATTATTATTTATATCATTTAACTTCTTGAAATAAATTTTTTGTTCATTAACGTTTCACCAAGTTCAATTAGAACTAATTTATAGTTTGAGATTGTCTTGAATGATTATAGTTATTGTTTATGGCATTTCTAAGATAGCTAGTCATTTACGGTATTTCATTGAACTAGAGGGCAATTATCACTATGCCTTAAATGTCTAGAAGGTCAATTCTCTTAATAAACCTCTAGGGATAGATGTCTAGATAAGTCCAAGTAGATTGTCCTAGTCGAAAATTGAGGGTTGTTACATCATTACCCCCTTAACTGAAACTTCATCCTCGAAGTTCACTCGTTCACACGGTGATAAAATGAATAGATAAACGATAAGGATAGCTTTACGGAGACGTACAAAATGTGAGAGTTCAACTAGGTTTCATCATGACCTTTTTGGTTACTTACAAGCTTTTGATCTTCATCGTTGGGGGCATCCATTGCTTGGTGCCTTAATATTCCTTGTGATTAGAGATTCCAAAAACGTTACGAATGTCGCTCACTTCCTGAGACGACTAGAGATTAATCGTATGTAATCGTTGTGGGCTGTCAATCTTGCCTAGATCAATACTTAATAATGGGTTGCTGATAAGAATGTCAATACAGAGGTGTAAAATGAGCAAACGGCTCGTAACGTGAGTTACAATAAAATAGTGAGAGACGTTGGGATATCGATCGTTGGTGGCTATTCATTTCCATTGTTACTTTGCATACTTTCCTTTATCGTCTTCTACCCCAATTAAAGAATCGTTCCAATAGCTTCTCGCCCACTGTCATCCTTCTTTGGTTTGACGTTGGACACGCTTGCCGCTACTTGAAAATATTGGCTTTGTTTGTGACTAATCACTTGTTAAGGGATTACCCCCTTAACAAAAGTGATACTAACTGGGGTGCCGAGTTGCACTAAAATTGCAAAGGTACATCTTCGTAGTACCTCACTTTAGGGTTTCTAGTGTTGCCTTTGTTGTTTTATGCCGTGCGGGGAAATCATGGATCGTTCGTTGATAGTTTAATATTAATCCTCCCACTTGCGTTTGTTCTTCTACTTCGCCCTTATTTTCCAAAGTCACCTCTTTCATTATTCGCTAAGTCATATCGTTACCAATTTCTCTTGCTTTTGCCGATATTGGCTTTCAAATCGTTTTAAGGTACCTTTAATTTACTTCCTTTTACGCTAGAGGGACCATTATCTATGACTCATCACACGCATTCCTCATGATAGGATTTACACAATCCTTATGCTCTTAAGTAATCATATCACCACCATCATTTCAAGGTAAACACTTCGATGTCCTTATTCGTATGAACTCCTCCTTTAAAAAAAAAATCCTTCTTAGGTCCTCCTGACCTCTACAAACTTTCAATTACTTTGCTCTCCTGAGCCTCATATCCATTTTCAGCTTTCTAAGCTAAGCTTCTTTTCAAATACAATAACCTAATGTCCTTAGAAATTGTGATATAATATAATTTAGGGGAAACATCGGTTACTTTATCCTTTTCCCAACCATTCGGTTTTCTCCATTTTCCTTTCGTTTTCTTATGGGTCACCATACTCCTTACCATTTCGCCACTCGGATCCATCTCTTACTAGAGTAATCGTCTTGAACAGCACACAAGCAGTCGCTAGTCCTTGCAGTTATCTCAAGGGTACTTGTCAGATCATGGTGATACGGATCCTTTGATCGTAACTCATCACAGATGCGAATTATCCTTATCACCCTTCCGTTCAAACATTCCATAACTAGCTCTTCACGGAGTTTGTTAGTTGTTTGGAACTTAGTTCAGCGATCAACTTCCTTGATCGTCGCGGTAGTATGTGCCTTGAATTCTAGCGTCGCATTCCTTATTTGCTTTCACTACTAACTTAGCGATTTCATGTTGTTTTCCTTCTTCACTTTTCTTGGGCGCACTACTTCGTGGGTCGATGGCCCTTGACGGTTCACCATGTGTTGCAAAATTTCTCACCCAAGTTCATCTTGTTTTAGCTTACCTCCATTTGTCCGTTGACCTGGAGGAGATAACCATCACAGGTCATCGTGCTTCCTCTACTTATCGACCATACTCCTCCTCTTTAGTAAAGCTAGCCTCCATCGGGTGTTAGGCGTATACCGCTTTCTCTTAGCTTAGTTGATATTCTCTACTAATAGCTTGTCTTTCGATAGAGGTTTTTTCCAATTGGTATTTAAAGAACAACACGTGGAGCGCCATAAAGATGAACACCTTCAGAACTACATCTTGTAGATGACGTCAATACCTTCACTTTACCGTTCGGGTTAAATCACCTTCCATTACTTTACTTTATACTTCATATCTCTTTCAATGACGCTAGTGAATAACTCTTCTTGAAAGATAAAGTATAATCTTGCGTTTCATACTCCATGTTCGAGTATCTTCCTTGTTGCGATTACCCCCTTAACATTTTTCCTCAAGGAAAAATGTAAGGGATTTCCTACTTTTCACTTCGTCTCGCCTTCCTTGATGGTCTTTCTCCAAATTCCTTTTTCCTTCATGTAACAAATATCCATCTACTTGGGTATGTTGAAAAAGAAAAGGATAGCTCGAAATCCTTTTTGTTATTCTCTAATCTTGAGGGTTACTCGACACATCCTAATTATCTTATTGTCCTTGGTTTTCTTCTTCTAACTACTTTCGTCTTCCAACATTGCTAGTGATCTCCCCCAAGTTCTAGGGAAGTCTTATATTTATCCAAAGGTGACCTTCATGTCACACGACCTTCCTTTCGTCGGCCGCTCAATTTTTCCTTTTGGTCGATCAACATAGATAGGAAAGGCCTTTAATTCTTTCTCCAGGTTAAGGCTTAGTATACTCTTTGATTTGTACTATGACTGACTCACAACATACCTTCCACGTTCTACGTTATGTACGTGATCCAATAGCATCTTCTATGCTATATAGTTATCCCAAGTATTTCACTTATGGACAACTGATGTCTCAACGTCTTTCGCATCCCTTGATGTCGCAGCAAGAGCAGGGTACTAGTTACTCGATTTCGCCATTGCGGAAGTGTCACGTAAGTGTGTATGTTGTTAGGTTACTAAATTTTGAAGAGAAGCGGTGGTGACCACTACTTTGAATAATCAAGGATATAGGATTTGGTTTCGAATGAATGAAGTAGGAAATATATAAACAAGGAATTCATTAAGGCTCGAATTAGACTCCTTGCGTGAGTTAAGAAATCACTTCTATGTGTTTTGTTTCCCAATGGACTCCAACTTTCAATGACGTCAATATATGTCACACCGACTTAGATAATATGGATAACCGTTCGTGTACGCGTGTTATTATAGAGATATCGCACCAAATTTCGGAGCTGCAATCCCAGAATGTGTCGTCTAGAATGTATATCGGAATGTGTTCTATCGGCGGCGTCGAATCGTAATTTGGCTTTAATACCACTCGCCCTTCACAAGTCTCCAACTTCATCCGACGTTTCCATATGTTTCGCACCATCTCAGATCGAATACAAAGGTTATGCGTAGTATCTAAGAGGATAGAGTCGCGTCATATCTTGGGACTACAATTCTAGTATATCGTCCGTTTGTAGGGAGATGCTTCACCGATGATGTCGCGTTGTCGTATGTCCATAATGAATAGTGATGTCATAAGAAATAGGATGTGGGATAATTTCAAAAGAGCACGAGTGAACGAATATTGGATTGGAGGGGTACTTAATGACAACTTTTATACTTAGGAAATTTCTAATTCATAATGAATTTCTCAGGGCCAATCACTAGTTCTCAAGCGGTCATATCTCGACACACAATATTTATCTTTATAGTAAGGACTAGCCACATCATCATCATATCGTGCAAATACTAGTTCTTAATAGTCCAATCTTAGAGCACAATGACTATATCGATACTAAGACAAGATTATATACTCATTATATCATTCACGCACTAGTCCTCAAATAGCTCAACCTCAGGACACAATAACTATCTTAATAGTAAGGCATGACTACATAATCGTCGCAATATTCACGCGCTAGTTTCAAATATCTCAAACTTAGAGAGTAAAGGCTCTTATATCCATATCGTCCATGAAATTTCATATCAACTCGTCATGCCTATATTTTCTTTCCAAATCAATCATAATTAATCAACCTCATTACCCAATAATCTAAACAAGTCATATTCCAAAATGATTTCTTGCCTCATAGTAATCATATTATTTTAAAGTGCATACGCTACTTAAAGTTCAACATCATAAATCACAAAGCTTTTACGCATGCATTTATCTCGCAATTTCCACATTGCACATTCCAAACTTTCACATTGATACAAGCTTTCACATTACACATTACAACTTTCACATTGCACATTATAAACTTTCACATTGCAATTAAATCATGGCCAAATTCCCATGTAATAGCATATAATAGTATGTATCAACGAATATCTTTCAATCTTAGATTCATTTCAATTCTAATGTGCATAAGGGGGAATCCTACTAGACTAGCATAATCCTTACATAAAGCAAGTCTCGAATCATTATGTATGCTTAGGTGAATGTCTAAATGCATCACGTATGCTCATAAAAACGGATTTAACAAAGATCTTTTTTTATTTTTTTTGAAAAGGAATCCTTTTGAACATAAGTCCAAGTGCCCGTTTGAGTTTTACATGGTCCTCTCATAATTAAACGTAGTTCATGACCTACGTTTAATTAGGTCCTACCATGTAAAGCTCAAACTAAACCGCTTAACCTTATGCTCGACTCGACTATAAAATTCGTTTTGAAATTAGGCTATAGTCTTGGAATTCCCGGAGGAACCCCAATGTTCTCTATAACCTTAGGCTCTGATACCATTTTCTGTAACACCCCAACTAAGGCGGAACTATGAGATGTACAGAAAGTCGAGTATTCAAAACAAAGGATAATAGATAACATTCACCATAGCTTTATTTGTTAAAAATAATTTTATAATGTACAAGCATGTGAACCAATTCCCAAGTACAATACGTCTACCATACTTGGATATTGAGTCCACGAAACAAATAACAAATACATGAGATGATATACTACAATTATCAAGGCGGATTCCATTGCCCGTCACAAGGTTTGATCTTTGACTCCCAAGTGCAATGCAAATAATCATGATGCATATAATTCCTCAAAGCTTACGCTAATTCCTGAAAAGCATGAAGAAAAAGTGTCAACTACGAAAACGTAGTTGGTGAGTGCATAGGTTTTCAAGTAAATCTCGTTACATATCCATTTCAAAACTTAGAAAACATGTTATTAGATATCAACATACCTAAACCGTATGATCGGCAAAAATTCCCAGATCAAACCATCAAGTTTTCAAAATACCATAACGTCATTTCAAAGAGTTGAGAATCCATGGTAAATTATAAAGTTCTCATTTGTCAAATTTATCGTGAGAGAAAAAGTATATAAATCGATTAGTCATACATCAAAACCATTCGGTCATCAACATTTCAATATCGCCAACTTCCACAACTTTCAAGATTCCATATGAGGTCCAATACCCAAACCGTATGTTCAATCCATAATATCCAACCATAAATAATTTCAATAACATTTAGCCCGAGGCATAATTTGATGAGTTTGTGCTGGAACCACTACTAAGACCATTTCCTGTCCCAACCAACATAATATTTCATTTCATAGCACAAGCTGTCAATCAAGTGCAATTTATAAAGAAGGGGATCGTGCCATGGAGACGACCGCCTAATATAAAGTAGATTAGAGCACTGCTCGGGTCGGACTGGCAATGAAAGTGGCCACAAAGGCAACCAACATTCCACCGTTACCTATTTTAGTGGTGAGTGGACGACTCCTAGTTGCGCAACCCTCTAACTACAGGCCTCCCCTTTCGGAGTTATTAGTAGTGTACCGAAGTGATACAGTTTGACAGAACTCAAGCTCATCATATAATTTATAAGACATTGAACATACAATATATCCCATTTCATTATCATTCTTTCAAGATTCATTCATATATATAAAGCAATTTTATTTATCATGCTTTTCACCCCGAAAGTAAAACACATAAAAGAGTTTGAAAGGGGGCTATGACTCACCTTGATATGCCGAGCATTATATCTACTTATCCAAAATGGGTACTTCCCATCTATAGCTTCCTTGATCATATATTCCCATCATGGTCCTCAACCACATTTCAAAGCCAAGACTATCCCTACGAGAGGACTAATATACGTAAGTTCCTATCTTAAGCCATCACTTAGAAATGTCACTTTCATTATGTTGTCATCAATTATGGGATCCAAGTGTATTGCTAGTATTCGCATCTTTTTGGTTGTAAAGATTGATGGTGCAAAAGGTCACTTTCATTATATATGTAGTTATAAGTGGTTAGAATTTCGGTAACTTGCCTTCATTTGTGGTTTCGTTTGGCATCTTAGGTTATCATATGAGAATGCCATATTAAGTTATATTATCCTTATTCATCATTTGATGTGTAACCGATTTTAGCACAAATTAGCATTTGTGATATCAATTTATAGTTTGGTTAACGTAATTACTTATGTCCATTCCACTTAATTATCTTTTGTGTTACTTTGATTTCGCTTATCTTTCAAACTCACATACTTCTCGATATATCTTATGATTATCCGGGTTTATGAAATTCGTTTAAGTGTTATGGGCCATTACCAAATTGGGCCTAAGTGTTATGGGCTTTTAGGTGACTTGGGCTTAATTTAGTTATTGGGCTTAACCTTATTTGGGTTATGTGCTAATGGGTTATATTGGTTATTGGGCTACATGGTTTATTGGGCCAAGTGGGCCTACTGATTTATGGTTCAAATGGGTTTATCATTTTGGCCGGGTTAGCCCATTATGGTCCTTAGTGTATCTTTTAGCCCATTACACAAATTATTGGTTTACTTCAGAATTTTCTGTTTTTACTTCACATTTTTGTGAAATGTTGGCTACTGTTTTGGGGTTAAACCGAATTATTTGGACCCTCCTGATTTTTATACAACAACCTATATGTGTCCACTTATTTTGTGAATTTTGGCTTAATTTATAAAGAATGTTTACTACCTCTAAATATTTTTATAAATGGAAGTGGTCAAAACAGTCACTGTTTTGCATACTCGAAAGTTTTATAAAAGTTCTTTGGGTTTTACTCTTAATAAAAATTCCATGATTTTATTTTAAGTTTAGGACACATTGGACTTACTTTCCACCAAGTATGGCCTCCTGGAACCTTATGGTTTAGGAGATAAAAATTGTTAAAGTTGATAAAATATTCAGACAAAAATGTAGTTTTGACCGGTTTTAGTAGAAAAATCATATCTTTTGTTTGGTTAGTATTTTTGAGTGATTCCAGTTGGTGGTTAAATTTAACTCGTTTATCTACAACTTTTATTTTGACAACTTTCCCTGAATCGGTCGTCACATGCTCAGTTTATCCGCCCAAAGTGAAAACTGTGATTCTGTCAGATTGTATTTTGGTCCAACCAACCAACCAATGGCTTGGTTTGCTTACTTTGCACTCTAAATTACCACTAACATATTTGTTGGTTATTTTTGTATGACTTTAACATCAAATATACTGATTATAGCAGATTCAAAATCATCAATAATCCATCTCAACTTCCAAAATCAAAATCAATCAAAACTAGTGCAAATCTAAGCCATTACACATACAAACAAGCTATAATCTTTTATATCCTTTTTGAAAACTCCTTTTTATTGAAAAATCACAGATTATAAAGATCATAATATTCATCAAAAATCAGATTTAATTAAATCCTTAAACCCATTTAGCAACAAATCTTACAACTACTAACTCTTGGGTCTTGTTTGTGTTGAATTCTTGAATCCTTTCTCTTGATTTCAACATGCATGAACATGTGAGATAAGGATCTATCAACTTTGCCCTCATTGAGTTTGTCTTTCAAAGAAAACAAAAGAAAACATAGATTTTTGATAAAGATCTTTTAGTATATACAAAAACAAGATAGATTAAACAAAGAGATGGAGATTTATACCTTCTTGAACTCGGTTTTGAAAGGGATTTTGGGCAGAAATTTCGTGGTCTTATATGCTCTAAACAACCCTTATTCCAAGCTTGAAATAACCCTTAAACCTTACTTGAATCAACCCTTGATTACTCCTTTCAATAATCCTTATTATTATTGTTGTTTAGATGAGATTTTTGGTTCTTGTTCTCTTGCTTTAATCCTGGACGAAATGATGAAGAATAAAGGGGAGAGAAAGTGTTTTTGAGAGAAAGGAGATGTGTGTGTGTGTTGGGAAGAGAAACTAATGGGTGTGTAAGGGTTGGAGTGTTGTTTAGGGTGTAGTTACCTTGGAAATTACAAGCTTATGCATGCATCCTCACACCCATTGGGTGTTTTGGCCAAGAGAGGGAGAGTGAGGGCCGAAAATTGGTTTAAATTTTGTAAAAGGGTATTTAGTTTTGTAGATAAAACATGTATGTACATGTATTGTATGTCTAGGTGCATGTATTGGTGTTTAATTTGCTAGTATGTAGGCTTTTAAGGTGTACTTTGTGTTCATACATATATTTATATATATATATCCGTATGTTATATGTATATACATATTTTGTGTCTTTGATTTATCATTTAACTCATTAGTTATAGTCTTGTATTTTTATTTGACTTATATATTCACTTATTATTATTATTCAACACTTTCATTTACATAATAGTTTATAAATATATTTTAAGGTGATCATTATATTTTTATGTTCAAATGTACTTTAATTAGCTTGGTGTTTGAATTGTTGGACATTTGTGAAGATTTATAATTGTTATCTCGACTTGTGAATCTTTACATTATTATTTATATCATTTAACTTCTTGAAATAAATTTTTTGTTCATTAACGTTTCACCAAGTTCAATTAGAACTAATTTATAGTTTGAGATTGTCTTGAATGATTATAGTTATTGTTTTTGGCAAATCTAAGATGGCTAGTCATCTATGGTATTTCATTGAACTAGAGGGCAATTATCACTATGCCTTAAATGTCTAGAAGATCAATTCTCTTAATAAACCTCTAGGGATAGATGTCTAGATAAGTCCAAGTAGATTGTCCTAGTCGAAAATTGAGGGTTGTTACATCATTACCCCCTTAACTGAATCTTCTTCCTCGAAGTTCGCTCGTTCACATGGTGATAAAATAAATAGATTGACGATAAGGATAGCTTCACGGAGACGTACAAAATGTGAGAGTTCAACTAGGTTTCATCATGACCTTTTTGGTTACTTACAAGCTTTTGATCTTCATCGTTGGGGGCATCCATTGCTTGGTGCCTTAACATTTCTCGTGATTAGAAACTTCGAAAAAAAGAAGAAGATTACGAATGTCGCTCTCTTCTGGAGACGACTAGAGATTAATCGTATGTAATCGTTGTGGGCTGTCAATCTTGCTTAGTTCAATACTTAATAATGGGTTGCTGATAAGAATGTCAATACAGAGGTGTAAAATGAGCAAACGGCTCGTAACGTGAGTTACAATAAAATAGTGAGAGACATTGGGATATCGATCGTTGGTGGCTACTCATTTCCATTGTCACTTTGCATACTTTCCTTTATCGTCTTCTACCCCAATTAAAGAATCGTTCCAATAGCTTCTCGCCCACTGTCATCCTTCTTTGGTTTGACGTTGGACACGCTTGCCGCTACTTGAAAATATTGGCTTTGTTTGTGACTAATCACTTGTTAAGGGATTACCCCCTTAACAAAAGTGATACTAACTGGGGTGCCGAGTTGCACTAAAATTGCAAAGGTACATCTTCGTAGTACCTCACTTTAGGGTTTCTAGTGTTGCCTTTGTTGTTTTATGCCGTGCGGGGAAATCATGGATCGTTCGTTGATAGTTTAATATTAATCCTCCCACTTGCGTTTGTTCTTCGACTTCGCCCTTATTTTCCAAAGTCATCTCTTTCATTATTCGCTAAGTCATATCGTTACCAATTTCTCTTGCTTTTGCCGATATTGGCTTTCAAATCGTTTTAAGGTACCTTTAATTACTTCCTTTTTTACGCTAGAGGGACCATTATCTATGACTCATCACCGACAAATCTCATGATAGGATTTACACAATCCTTATGCTCTTAAGTAATCATATCACCACCATCATTTCAAGGTAAACACTTCGATGTCCTTATTCGTATGAACTCCTCCTTTAAAATAATCCTTCTTAGGTCCTCCTGACCTCTACAAGACTTTCAATTACTTTGCTCTCCTGAGCCTCATATCCATTTTCAGCTTTCTAAGCTAAGCTTCTTTTCAAATAAATTAACCTAATGTCCTTAGAAATTGTGATATAATATAATTTAGGTGAAACATCGGTTACTTTATGCTTTTCTCAACCATTCGGTTTTCTCCATTTTCCTTTCGTTTTCTTATGGGTCACCATACTCCTTACCATTTCGCCACTCGGATCCATCTCTTACTAGAGTAATTGTCATCTTGAACAGCACACAAGCAGTCGCTAGTCCTTGCAGCTATCTCAAGGGTACTTGTCAGATCATGGTGATACGGATCCTTTGATCGTAACTCATCACAGATGCGAATTATCCTTATCACCCTTCCGTTCAAACATTCCATAACTAGCTCTTCACGGAGTTTGTTGGTTGTTTGGAACTTAGTTCAGCGATCAACTTCCTTGATCGTCGCGGTAGTATGTGCCTTGAATTCTAGCGTCGCATTCCTTATTTGCTTTCACTACTAACTTAGCGATTTCATGTTGTTTTCCTTCCTTCACTTTTCTTGGGCGCACTACTTCGTGGGTCGATGGCCCTTGACGGTTCACCATGTGTTGCAAAATTTCTCACCCAAGTTCATCTTGTTTTAGCTTACCTCCATTTGTCCGTTGACCTGGAGGAGATAACCATCACAGGTCATCGTGCTTCCTCTACTTATCGACCATACTCCTCCTCTTTAGTAAAGCTAGCCTCCATCGGGTGTTAGGCGTATACCGCTTTCTCTTAGCTTAGTTGATATTCTCTACTAATAGCTTGTCTTTCGATAGAGGTTTTTTCCAATTGGTATTTAAAGAACAACACGTGGAGCGCCATAAAGATGAACACCTTCAGAACTACATCTTGTAGATGACGTCAATACCTTCACTTTACCGTTCGGGTTAAATCACCTTCCATTACTTTACTTTATACTTCATATCTCTTTTAGTGACGCTAGTGAATAACTCTTCTTGAAAGATAAAGTAAAATCTTGCGTTTCATACTCCATGTTCGAGCATCTTCCTTGTTGCGATTACCCCCTTAACATTTTTCCTCAAGGAAAACGTAAGGGATTTCCTACTTTTCACTTCGTCTCGCCTTCCTTGATGGTCTTCCATTCACCAAATTCCTTTTTCCTTCATGTAACAAATATCCATCTACTTGGGTATGTTGAAAAAGAAAAGGATAGCTCGAAATCCTTTTTGTTATTCTCTAATCTTGAGGGTTACTCGACACATCCTAATTATCTTATTGTCCTTGGTTTTCTTCTTCTAACTACTTTCGTCTTCCAACATTGCTAGTGATCTCCCCCAAGTTCTAGGGAAGTCTTATATTTATCCAAAGGTGACCTTCATGTCACACGACCTTCCTTTCGTCGTCCGCTCAATTTTTTCCTTTGGTCGATCAACATAGATAGGGAAGGCCTTCAATTCTTTCTCCAGGTTAAGGCTTAGTATACTCTTCGATTTGTACTATGACTGATACACAACATATCTTCCACGTTCTACGTTATGTACGTGATCCAATAGCATCCTCTATGCTATATAGTTATCCCAAGTATTTCACTTATGGACAACTGATGTCTCAACGTCTTTCGCATCCCTTGATGTCGCAGCAAGAGCAGGGTACTAGTTACTCAATTTCGCCATTGCGGAATGTCACGTAAGTGAGTTGTTTGTTGTTAGGTTACTAAATTTTGAAGAGAAGCGGTGGTGACCACTACTTTGAATAATCAAGGATATAGGATTTGGTTTCGAATGAATGAAGTAGGAAATATATAAACAAGGAATTCATTAAGGCTCGAATTAGACTCCTTGCGTGAGTTAAGAAATCACTTCTATGTGTTTTGTTTCCCAATGGACTCCAACTTTCAATGACGTCAATATATGTCACACCGACTTAGATAGTATGGATAACTGTTCGTGTATGCGTGTTAGAATAGAGATATCGCACCAAATTTCGGAGCTACAATCCCTAGAATGTGTCGTCTAGAATGTATATCGTAATGTGTTCTACCAGTGTAATCGAATCGTAATTTGGCTTTAATACCACTCGCCCTTCACAAGTCTCTAACTTCATCCGACGTTCCCATATGTTTCGCACCATCTCAGATCGAATACAAAGGTTATGCGTAGTTTCTAGAAGGATAGAGTCGCGTCATATCTTGGGACTACAATTCTCAGAGTATATCGTCCAACGTTTGTAGGGAGATGCTCCACCGATGATGTCGCGTTGTCGTATGTCCATAATGAATAGTGATGTCATAAGAAATAGGATGTGGGATAATTTCAAAAGAGCACGAGTGAACGAATATTGGATTGGAGGGGTACTTAATGACAACTTTCATACTTAGAAAATTTCTAATTCATAATGAATTTCTCAGGGCCAATCACTAGTTCTCAAGCAGTCATATCTCGACACACAATATCTATCTTTATAGTAAGGACTAGCCACATCATCATCATATCGTGCAAATACTAGTTCTTAATAGTCCAATCTTAGAGCACAATGACTATATCGATACTAAGACAAGATTATATACTCATTATATCATTCACGCACTAGTCCTCAAATAGCTCAACCTCAGGACACAATAACTATCTTAATAGTAAGGCATGACTACATAATCATCGCAATATTCACGCACTAGTTTCAAATAGCTCAAACTTAGAGAGTAAAGGCTCTTATATCCATATCGTCCATGAAATTTCATATCAACTCGTCATGCCTATATTTTCTTTCCAAATCAATCATAATTAATCAACCTCATTACCCAATAATCTAAACAAGTCATATTCCAAAATGATTTCTTGCCTCATAGTAATCATATTATTTTAAAGTGCATACGCTACTTAAAGTTCGACATCATAAATCACAAAGCTTTTACGCATGCATTTATCTCATAATTTCCACATTGCACATTCCAAACTTTCACATTGATATCACAAGCTTTCACATTACACATTACAACTTTCACATTGCACATTATAAACTTTCACATTGCAATTAAATCATGGCCAAATTCCCATGTTATAGCATATAATAGTATGTATCAACGAATATCTTTCAATCTTAGATTCATTTCAATTCTAATGTGCATAAGGGGGAATCCTACTAGACTAGCATAATCCTTACATAAAGCAAGTCTCGAATCATTATGTATGCTTAGGTGAATGTCTAAATGCATCACGTATGCTCATAAAAACGGATTTAGCAAAGATCTTTTTTTTTTTTTTTTGAAAAGGAATCCTTTTGAACATAAGTCCAAGTGGCCGTTTGAGTTTTACATGGTTCTCTCATAATTAAACGTAGTTCATGACCTACGTTTAATTAGGGTCCTACCATGTAAAGCTCAAACTAATCCGCTTAATCTTATGCTCGACTCGACTATAAAAATTCGTTTTGAAAAGTGGTTATAGTTTTGGAATCCCCGGAGGAACACCAATGTTCTCTATAACCTTAGTCTCTGATACCATTTTCTGTAACACCCCAACTAAGGCGGAATGATGAGATGTACAGAAAGTCGAGTATTCAAAACAAAGGATAATAGATAACATTCACCATAGCTTTATTTGTTAAAAATAATTTTATAATGTACAAGCATGTGAACCAATTCCCAAGTACAATACGTCTACCATACTTGGATATGGAGTCCACGAAACAAATAACAAATACATGAGATGATATACTACAATGATCAAGGCGGATTCCATTGCCCGTCACAAGGTTTGATCTTTGACTCCCAAGTGCAATGCAAATAATCATGATGCATATAATTCCTCAAAGCTTACGCTAATTCCTGAAAAGCATGAAGAAAAAGTGTCAACTACGAAAACGTAGTTGGTGAGTGCATAGGTTTTTAAGTAAATCTCGTTTCCTAACCATTTTAACACTTAGAAAACATGTTATTAGATATCAACATACCCAAACCGTATGATCGGCAAAGATTCCCATATCAAACCATCAAGTTTTCAAAATACCATAACGTCATTTCAAAGAGTTGAGAATCCATGGTAAATTATAAAGTTCTCATTTGTCAAATTTATCGTGAGAGAAAAAGTATATAAATCGATTAATCATACATCAAAACCATTCGGTCATCAACATTTCAATATCGCCAACTTCAACAACTTTCAAGATTCCATATGAGGTCCAATCCCAAACCGTATGATCGGCAAAGATTCCCATATCAAACCATCAAGTTTTCAAAATACCATAACGTCATTTCAAAGAGTTGAGAATCCATGGTAAATTATAAAGTTCTCATTTGTCAAATTTATCGTGAGAGAAAAAGTATATAAATCGATTAATCATACATCAAAACCATTCGGTCATCAACATTTCAATATCGCCAACTTCAACAACTTTCAAGATTCCATATGAGGTCCAATACCCAAACCGTATGATCGGCAAAGATTCCCATATCAAACCATCAAGTTTTCAAAATACCATAACGTCATTTCAAAGAGTTGAGAATCCATGGTAAATTATAAAGTTCTCATTTGTCAAATTTATCGTGAGAGAAAAAGTATATAAATCGATTAATCATACATCAAAACCATTCGGTCATCAACATTTCAATATCGCCAACTTCAACAACTTTCAAGATTCCATATGAGGTCCAATGCCCAAACCGTATGATCGGCAAAGATTCCCATATCAAACCATCAAGTTTTCAAAATACCATAACGTCATTTCAAAGAGTTGAGAATCCATGGTAAATTATAAAGTTCTCATTTGTCAAATTTATCGTGAGAGAAAAAGTATATAAATCGATTAATCATACATCAAAACCATTCGGTCATCAACATTTCAATATCGCCAACTTCAACAACTTTCAAGATTCCATATGAGGTCCAATTCCCAAACCGTATGATCGGCAAAGATTCCCATATCAAACCATCAAGTTTTCAAAATACCATAACGTCATTTCAAAGAGTTGAGAATCCATGGTAAATTATAAAGTTCTCATTTGTCAAATTTATCGTGAGAGAAAAAGTATATAAATCGATTAATCATACATCAAAACCATTCGGTCATCAACATTTCAATATCGCCAACTTCAACAACTTTCAAGATTCCATATGAGGTCCAATACCCAAACCGTATGATCGGCAAAGATTCCCATATCAAACCATCAAGTTTTCAAAATACCATAACGTCATTTCAAAGAGTTGAGAATCCATGGTAAATTATAAAGTTCTCATTTGTCAAATTTATCGTGAGAGAAAAAGTATATAAATCGATTAATCATACATCAAAACCATTCGGTCATCAACATTTCAATATCGCCAACTTCAACAACTTTCAAGATTCCATATGAGGTCCAATACCCAAACCGTATGATCGGCAAAGATTCCCATATCAAACCATCAAGTTTTCAAAATACCATAACGTCATTTCAAAGAGTTGAGAATCCATGGTAAATTATAAAGTTCTCATTTGTCAAATTTATCGTGAGAGAAAAAGTATATAAATCGATTAATCATACATCAAAACCATTCGGTCATCAACATTTCAATATCGCCAACTTCAACAACTTTCAAGATTCCATATGAGGTCCAATGCCCAAACCGTATGATCGGCAAAGATTCCCATATCAAACCATCAAGTTTTCAAAATACCATAACGTCATTTCAAAGAGTTGAGAATCCATGGTAAATTATAAAGTTCTCATTTGTCAAATTTATCGTGAGAGAAAAAGTATATAAAGAGTTTGAAAGGGGGCTATGACTCACCTTGATATGCCGAGCATTATATCTATTTATCCAAAATGGGTACTTCCCATCTATAGCTTCCTTGATCATATATTCCATCATGGTCCTCAACCACGTTTCAAAGCCAAGACTATCCCTACGAGAGGACTAATATACGTAAGTTCCTATCTTAAGCCATCACTTAGAAATGTCACTTTCATTATGTTGTCATCAATTATGGGATCCAAGTGTATTGCTAGTATTCGCATCTTTTTGGTTGTAAAGATTGATGGTGCAAAAGGTCACTTTCATTATATATGTAGTTATAAGTGGTTAGAATTTCGGTAACTTGCCTTCATTTGTGGTTTCGTTTGGCATCTTAGGTTATCATATGAGAATGCCATACTAAGTTATATTATCCTTATTCATCATTTGATGTGTAACCGATTTTAGCACAAATTAGCATTTGTGATATCAATTTATAGTTTGGTTAACGTAATTACTTATGTCCATTCCACTTAATTATCTTTTGTGTTACTTTGATTTCGCTTATCTTTCAGACTCACATACTTCTTGATATGTCTTATGATTATCCGGGTTTATGAAATTCGTTTAAGTGTTATGGGCCATTAGCAAATTGGGCCTAAGTGTTATGGGCTTTTAGGTGACTTGGGCTTAATTTAGTTATTGGGCTTAACCTTATTTGGGTTATGTGCTTAATGGGTCATATTGGTTATTGGGCTACATGGTTTATTAGGCCCAGTGGGCCTACTGATTTATGGTTCAAATGGGTTTATTATTTGGGCCGGGTTAGCCCATTATGGTCCTTAGTGTATCTTTTAGCCCATTACACAAATTATTGGTTTACTTCAGAATTTTCTGTTTTTTACTTCACATTTTTGTGAAATGTTGGCTACTGTTTTGGGGTTAAACCGAATTATTTGGACCATCCTGATTTTTATACAATAACCTATATGTGTCCACTTATTTTTTGAATTTTGGCTTAATTTATAAAGAATGTTTACTACCTCTAAATATTTTTATAAATGGAAGTGGTCAAAACAGTCACTGTTTTGCATACTCGAAAGTTTTATAAAAGTTCTTTGGGTTTTACTCTTAATAAAAATTCCATGATTTTATTTTAAGTTTAGGACACATTGGAATTACTTTCCACCAAGTATGGCCTCCTGGAACCTTATGGATTAGGAGATAAAAATTGTTAAAGTTGATAAAATATTCAGACAAAAATGTAGTTTTGACCAGTTTTAGTAGAAAAATCATATCTTTTGTTTGGTTTAGTATTTTTGAGTGATTCCAGTTGGTTGTTAAATTTAACTCGTTTATCTACAACTTTTATTTTAACAACTTTCCCTGAATCGGTCGTCACATGCTCAGTTTATCCGCCCAAAGTGAAAACTGTGATTCTGTCAGATTGTATTTTGGTCCAAACAACCAACCAATGGCTTGGTTTGCTTACTTTGCACTCTAAATTACCACTAACATATTTGTTGGTTATTTTTGTATGACTTTAACATCAAATATACTGATTATAGCAGATTCAAAATCATCAATAATCCATCTCAACTTCCAAAATCAAAATCAATCAAAACTAGTGCAAATCTAAGCATTACACATACAAACAAGCTATAATCTTTTATATCCTTTTTGAAAACTCCTTTTTATTGAAAAATCACAGATTATAAAGATCATAATATTCATCAAAAATCAGATTTAATCAAATCCTTAAACCCATTTAGCAACAAATCTTACAACTACTAACTCTTGGGTCTTGTTTGTGTTGAATCCTTGAATCCTTTCTCTTGATTTCAACATGCATGAACATGTGAGATAAGGATCTATCAACTTTGCCCTCATTGAGTTTGTCTTTCAAAGAAAACAAAAGAAAACATAGATTTTTGATAAAGATCTTTTAGTATATACAAAAACAAGATAGATTAAACAAAGAGATGGAGATTTATACCCTTCTTGAACTCGGTTTTGAAAGGGATTTTGGGCAGAAACTTCGTGGTCTTATATGCTCTAAACAACCCTTATTCCAAGCTTGAAATAACCCTTAAACCTTACTTGAATCAACCCTTGATTACTCCTTTCAATAATCCTTATTATTATTGTTGTTTAGATGAGATTTTTGGTTCTTGTTCTCTTGCTTTAATCCTGGACGAAATGATGAAGAATAAAGGGGAGAGAAAGTGTTTTTGAGAGAAAGGAGATGTGTGTGTGTGTTGGGAAGAGAAACTAATGGGTGTGTAAGGGTTGGAGTGTTGTTTAGGGTGTAGTTACCTTGGAAATTACAAGCTTATGCATGCATCCTCACACCCATTGGGTGTTTCGGCCAAGAGAGGGAGAGTGAGGGCCGAAAATTGGTTTAAATTTTGTAAAAGGGTATTTAGTTTTGTAGATAAAACATGTATGTACATGTATTGTATGTCTAGGTGCATGTATTGGTGTTTAATTTGCTAGTATGTAGGCTTTTAAGGTGTACTTTGTGTTCATACATATATTTATATATATATATATATATATATATATATGTATGTTATATTTATATACATATTTGTGTCTATATATATATATATATATATATATATATATATATATATATAAACATAAAACAACATATATATATATATATATATATATATATATATATATATATATATATATATATATATATATATATATATATATATATATATATATATATATATATATATATATATATATATATATATATATATATATATATATATATATATATATATATATATATATATATATATATATATATATATATATATATATATATATATATATATATATATATATATATATATATATATATATATATATATATATATATATATATATATATATATATATATATATATATATATATATATATATATATATATATATATATATATATATATATATATATATATATATATATATATATATATATATATATATATATATATATATATATATATATATATATATATATATATATATATATATATATATATATATATATATATATATATATATATATATATATATATATATATATATATATATATATATATATATATATATATATATATATATATATATATATATATATATATATATATATATATATATATATATATATATATATATATATATATATATATATATATATATATATATATATATATATATATATATATATATATATATATATATATATATATATATATATATATATATATATATATATATATATATATATATATATATATATATATATATATATATATATATATATATATATATATATATATATATATATATATATATATATATATATATATATATATATATATATATATATATATATATATATATATATATATATATATATATATATATATATATATATATATATATATATATATATATATATATATATATATATATATATATATATATATATATATATATATATATATATATATATATATATATATATATATATATATATATATATATATATATATATATATATATATATATATATATATATATATATATATATATATATATATATATATATATATATATATATATATATATATATATATATATATATATATATATATATATATATATATATATATATATATATATATATATATATATATATATATATATATATATATATATATATATATATATATATATATATATATATATATATATATATATATATATATATATATATATATATATATATATATATATATATATATATATATATATATATATATATATATATATATATATATATATATATATATATATATATATATATATATATATATATATATATATATTATTATTTTGATATTATTATATTTATCATAGTATAATATATAATATATATTATATAGCTTGAGATTGTCTTGAATGATTATAGTTATTGTTTATGGCAAATCTAAGATGGCTAGTCATCTATGGTATTTCATTGAACTAGAGGGCAATTATCACTATGCCTTAAATGTCTAGAAGATCAATTCTCTTAATAAACCTCTAGGGATAGATGTCTAGATAAGTCCAAGTAGATTGTCCTAGTCGAAAATTGAGGGTTGTTACATTAATCGTCATGAAAAAGTTATATTAATTAAAGTGTAAAAGAGAATAAGGAAATCCTTGGAAAGATATTGATAGAAAAAGAAGAATATAAATAAAAGTGAGTGAGACAAAAAAATTTGAATCTATTTTTTGAATAATAATAATAAAATTTATAATCAAGATGGGCCTCTTCAAACTGATCTTGCTGTCAGCTTACATACTAAATCTCAGATTTATAAATCTGCTCATTTTCAAGCTGATTTATAAGCAATCTGACTCAGCTCGTGAGTCTTGATCTGATATATTTTGAGTGTTATTTTCCCAATTTTAATAGTCTAATCTGACTCAGACGCCACACTGTTCGTATGTTTGTTTTGTCGGTCGGGTGTTCCGAATTAGCATAAGTGGGGTTCTTACGCAGGGTTTAGAACTTCCAGAAAATTTATTTTTATCCATAAAGAACATTCATATCACTGTCTTCGGTTATCCTATGCATGGTGCAGACGCCACACTGTTCGTATGTTTGTTTTGTCGGTCGGGTGTTCCGAATTAGCATAAGTGGGGTTCTTACGCAGGGTTTAGAACTTCCAGAAAATTTATTTTTATCCATAAAGAACATTCATATCACTGTCTTCGGTTATCCTATGCATGGTGCAGACGCCACACTGTTCGTATGTTTGTTTTGTCGGTCGGGTGTTCCGAATTAGCATAAGTGGGGTTCTTACGCAGGGTTTAGAACTTCCAGAAAATTTATTTTTATCCATAAAGAACATTCATATCACTGTCTTCGGTTATCCTATACATGTTTTCAACGCCACATTGGTCGTATGTTTGTATTGTCGGTCGGGTGTTCCTAATTAGCATAAGTGAGGTTCTTACGCAGGGTTTAAGACTTCCAGAAAATTTATTTTTATCCATAAAGAACATTCATATCACTGTCTTCGGTTATCCTATACATGTTTTCAACGCCACATTGGTCGTATGTTTGTATTGTCGGTCGAGTGTTCCTAATTATCATAAGTGGGGTTCCTACGCGGGGTTTAGAACCCCTCGAAATTTTTTCCTAATATACTTATACTTATTCTTATTATTGTGATAATGACAATTTTTTTTGGTCTAGTGTTGAGATCGTGAATAACAATAAATATAATTCCTCAAACTCACATCATCAATCAGCCTTTTCATTGTCCATTTTAACTTTGAAAAGAATTATCCATTTTAAAAAGAACAATAATACTGTAACTTTAATAAACCTTTTCATTATTCCATGGATTGTGTTGCTATTTCTTTACTTAAAAATATCAAATCCATCAATGATTTATGTATTTAAATTTTATGATTATATTTTGTAACTTATTAAGTTTATTTTGCTTTTATTTTTATGTTTGCTTATTCTTACTGTAATCACATTCTTGTAAACTTATTTTTTTTTTTGTGAATTCAATTATTATTATATTTAATCAGTCTGGTATTGCCTGGGATAATATAGTTGTGGCATTGATACCACCAACAATATACTGCAGCAAATCGTTATAATGATAATTAAGATAAATTTTGAATTCAAAATTTTAAAATCTTATTTAATTATTATATTTAGTCAGATTGGTATTGCTTGGTATAATATAGTTGAGGAAGTTATACTAAGCTGATATAATTCCAATTTCGAAACTGACTTGAACATGTAATTTTCTGTTTTTTAAAATATACTCGTATAAATATATATTAAAATTTTTCTTTATATATTAAACATTTTGTAACACCCCAAGCCGAGGCTCGAAATATCACGGAAATCATATAGCACAAGGTGGAATTACAATAGAACAAGAACTAAATGCAAATAAAGATTCAGTAAATCCATACAATACGAAACAAGTACCAAAATACATAAGGAGCAAATAACCATCAAAGTTTACAAAAGAACATTTCCGAAGATGGCGAATCGATCCTAAGTATAATGCAAAAGAGAAGGTCGATGAATCCTTGATTCATAAAGTCCAAAGCCCGGGCTTAACAGCAAGCAAGCAACTAAACTCCACGTCCGGAGAACCTGATTACCTG
Organism: Erigeron breviscapus; assembly: GCA_034093135.1. Lineage (NCBI taxonomy): Eukaryota > Viridiplantae > Streptophyta > Magnoliopsida > Asterales > Asteraceae > Erigeron > Erigeron breviscapus. The sequence goes on from CM067171.1 coordinate 117,060,302, forward strand.
AAAAGTGTACTAAGCATAGTCAACACAAGGTTGGTGAGTTCGTAGTAATGTTCCATAAGGAACCATCGTCAATAATTACAATATACGAATGGAGGCTAGACCTGACTTACAGCGAGCCTCTAAGTAATACAATAACGTCCAACAAGATTACACCATTATCAGTAAATGTGTAATAAGTATGCACAAATGATGTAAATATCAATGTAAGTGCTGAATGCATAAAAGGCATGACCAACAATTTGGCATCAGATAACGCATCCTAAGAGTACCATGACAACAACAAAACCATTACCAACACAATATTCTCAAGTCTAACAACATGGTAGTACGTCGTACATTGCGCGATCTCAAGTGTATGACACTTGGAAGTACATCAACCAAATCACAAGTCTATCGTACAACAAATCATCTAAAACTACAATGCACATACATTTCATACGACTTTACATTTAAGGAATCATAGATGCTTATATATAGGGTCACCCGCAGCCTTCCCACCACATCTAAAACCCAATGAAGGCATAACCGACTTCCATGTATGTACAACTAACCTAATCGTAATAGCAAATCATTACAAGATCATAAGGGCAAAGTAATTGCGTATAATAAACGAGCACGCGAAATATTAGCATCAAATCATGTATCGTACGTATGTAAGACCACAACGTATATCAAATGCGCGTCAATAACGCATCCTAAGAGTACCATGACAACAACAAAACCATTACCAACACAATATTCTCAAGTCTAACAACATGGTAGTACGTCGTACATTGCGCGATCTCAAGTGTATGACACTTGGAAGTACGTGAAACCATTCATCAAGTAAGTATACTTGGAAGTACATCAACCAATCAATAAGTACAAAAGCATGTTCTCAAGTGTAAAGCACTTGGAAGTACATCAACCAATCACAAGTCTATCGTACAACAAATCATCTAAAACTACAATGCACATACATTTCATACGACTTTACATTTAAGGAATCATAGATGCTTATATATAGGGTCACCCGCAGCCTTCCCACCACATCTACAATTCATTAAAAGTATCATCGTCTTCCATGTATGTACAACTAACCTAATCGTAATAGCAAATCATTACAAGATCATAAGGGCAAAGTAATTGCGTATAATAAACGAGCACGCGAAATATTAGCATCAAATCATGTATCGTACGTATGTAAGACCACAACGTATATCAAATGCGCGTCAATAACGTCATCAATGCAACAATAAAAGTATGCTTGAGTGTGTACCGTACCAGTCAAGTATAACATGGCGTATATATCCGTTCCAAACACATTCCCAACATCCATCAATTCCTCTCAACAATGCGTACATACACTTCGGAGGATTCTACTTTCATCAAGTTCTAGGTGCTTATGTATAGGGTCACCCGCAGCCTTCCCACCACATCTAAAACCCTTTGAAGGCATAACCGACTTCCATGTATGTACGCCTATCCTAATATTAACGAAATACTTAACAAAACATAAATCAAGTCATTCAAACGTGATAACCGTCTCATCAATCCAACATTTAAACCAAATCAATCAATCAATCGACAACATAAGTAAACACAATCACTTTTCAAGCCAAACATAAACCAAGTCATTCAAGCGTAATAACCGTCTCAACAATCCAACATTCGAATCAAATCAATCAATCAATCAACAACGTAAATAAACACGCAAGTTTACACTTTTCAGCCCGAATCTCAAGCGAGTAGGGAGATACGAAACTCACCTTGATCGGAAAAGAAGCTTAAGTCGAGTTAATAAAAGATTAATAGCGAGTATTGGGCCCCACGTGTTCACAACCTATCAAAGCATGCCATATATCATAATGTCAACTTTATAATCATAAACAAGTTGGTTTCTTAGGTTTAAGTTGAGTCACGAACCCACAATTACTTTCTTAACATTACCGAGTGTGAAACATAACACTTTGACTAGACATTTTTAGAAATGAACGAAGATTCATACAAAATGAAGGTTACTACGTGAAACTAGACTCTCTTACGATTCCAACGATAGGTCATACGACTTATTTGGACTTACAGATCAAAAGTTATTAACGTTTGAAAACTGACGCGCGCGAATGTCCAGAATGAATCCACTGCGCCGCAGTGGGACAATTCCCAGCACTAGCACCAGCAGCCCTAAGTGCAGAAAATGACCCAAAACCCCTAAAATTCGACCCAAAGCATACCAAAACGATTTGTAAGAGCTTGAAACTCATTTTGAAGCTTAACTAAGTGCCATTAAACATAAATACACATAACCCATTACAAATTTCCATTCCAAAACATCAAGAACACTTCCAAATCATTCAACCCAAACCGAAACCCTAATTCCATTTCGACCCGATTTAAGACTTGTAAAAGTACGAGATGACTAGAAATGAGTAAAATAACATAAATAGAAGTAAATGGGATGAATTAGACTTACCAGAACTTCTCCTTGAGCTCAAACCCGAAATTAGGTCAAAATGGGTAAAATGCAAGAACTTCCACCTTTGATTCTTTGATATGACGATAATGTGGTTTAGAAGACTATGATTCTAGTGTTATACTAGTTCCAAAACACCAATCGATGATAGATAGAAGTAGAAATGAAATGGGTTCTTTTTGCCCTTTTTACTTAAGAGAAAAGAGAGAAAGATAGATAGAAATGAAAGAGGGAAAGAATAGATAAGGAAAGGATTGGGTCTTGGGTGGCTGGTGGGTCATGGACTACCCACGGGCCGACCCGTTTCTCATCTCAAGCCAAATTGCAATCGTTAGACATCTAAACACCAATCACAACATAATATCGACCCGAGTATAACACATTGTCATTTAATTCACAAAACGACCCAAATAATTCATTAACTTAAATTGTTAGTCATATTACACGAAAAGTCAACGGGTCAAACTCACGGATGTTACATTATTCCCCCGTTGAAAGAATTTCGTCCCGAAATTCAACAAAACACTAATAGTTAGACAGATGCGGGTACTTAGGTTTCAACTCTAACGGTCTTCAACACACATCGGCCCACTTCCTTCGTAGCATGCAAGCTAGTTGCTATCTTCTTAGTTTGAGAAGTTGTTCTTGTCATTCCAATTACTATTCTAGGCCCGTTGCATTGGCTTTCTTTGATTCTTGGCTCATCCAGCGGAGAGTAACACCTCTACTACTTAATGCTTCGGTTTGTGACATTCGAATATTCGCGTAACAACCTTCATTGCACAAGATTTCCGCCATGGTCATAAGCACATTTTCTTCACATGTGATCAAGTCTCAAGTCGGTTTGAGTACCCGTTGCTCATTGAATGGCTCCCTGAATTGGAGTTAAGCGACTTTCTTTATCTGAAATGATAGAAATCGAATCTCTGTGCACTTACACCATTTCTTCTACATACTAATGTGTCAAGTTGTCAGATTTTATCGGTTTCGTCGTATCGTGACCACTTTTTGTCGTCGGCGACTTCATGGTGAAATCCATTACAATTTGTTTTCCTTCGAATCTCCCTCCCGGTCTTTCACTACGAGCTTATTCGCATCTCATAAGTCTATAAGGGTTTTGACTACGCGCGCGATGTTAGGAAGTTAAGCATATACGAAATTTAAGCTATCGAGATGGGACAAGCCCGGTAAGTCACCCGGAAAAGCGTTCGGGAGACTCAAGATTAATATAGATGACGTTAATTTTCAGATTCTTGAGATGGTAGTTCTAAGGACCTTTAAGTTGGAAGATGTACATGGGACACTAAGAACCCTACCGTTATATATTTTTACCCTAGCAAACCCTACTACACAAATAAGAGCCGTATTAACCGCTGGTATTCAGATTGTACTTACTTTATCGTCAAGAACCTTAATATCATAGAGCACCAAGTACGTGAAGAGTTTAGTCGTTTTCTAGAGTCAAGATAGATACCCGGGGTGTTTGACCAAATTTAGTTATGGAGTCGTTAAACATCCAAAAAAAAAATTTTAAACATATAATTCCAAAACACACGAACGAACGTAATTCAAAGGAGTAACGTTTGGATAAACGAGATCATAGTCTGTTCCAATATCGAGTAGTACCATAATATAACGACCGTTAAGAGGAATGTACCTTAACCGACGTTTGGATCATTTTGGCCCCCATTGCCATTTCCCACAAAAGCTCGGCCTCGAGGTTGAACTTGTTGACCTTGTTGACCACGGTTTTGGTTCGGCCCGGTAATTTGGAGCTGATTCGGATGGACCGCCACTTCAACTTGTTGTCCAACCCATTGCGGACAATTGTTACGGTAGTGAGTACGACTACCACATCCAAAACACTCGCCTCTTTGTTGATTACCAAAAGGAGGGACGGCCCGCAAAGGTGCTACATTCAATGGTGCCGCTTTCGGTGCTCTAAAATCTTTGGCCTCGTGCCCGGGTCGATTACAATTAAAGCAAGTCCCACATTGGATAGCGGGGGAGTGATGACGATTACACTTTGCACAAAAGGGGTGAGGTCCTAAGTAAGTTTTCCTCGTTGGCTCCACCGCCGCCATTACTCTACCCCTATTAGCATCTTTGGGATCAAACCTTCCCATTTCTTCATCCCACTTGATTCTCTCGTTTACCTTCTCTTGTTTGTTGAGGAGTTACTCAGAACACCGCTCCTCAACAAGTCTTCAGTCACACTACCGGCTCGGTTGAGGATTCAAGCCCAATACAAACTTCTCGATGGCCCGAGACTCGAAATCCACCAAGTGAGGAATGAGGGTAGACAACTCTTGAAATCGTCTAACATAACCCTTGTAATCAGCTCCGTCCATGTTGAGATTAACAAACTCAATGGTCAAGTTTTGTAGTTCATAGGGAGGACAAAACTTCGCCTTCACCTTGTTCTTGAAATCGATCCATCCCAAGTTATAAGTCCGCCCCAAAGTTATCTCTTGGTTCCACCAACTCAAGGCGTCATTTTTAAACATGCCAGATGCATAAGAAATCCGGTCGTCATATGTGCAATGACTTCTTTCAATCACTGCCTCGATCTCCTCAAACCACCTTATACACTCTGTGGGACCGCCTCTTCCATTAAACTCCGGTGCCCCACAGCTTTTGAAGTCTTTAAATATACACCCCTGTCGGCATCCTCCATATTGAGTATACATGGGTATACGGTTATCAACTCTCACTGGTTCTTCTTCTTCGTTTTCTACGTCCTGAGGTTGAGCATTTTCATTATTCACATTTTCTGGGGCTTCATTGTTTTGAGTCACATTGTTCTGCCCAAGACTTACCGTGACTTGAGCAATAATGGTTGGCATGATATTGGCGATCGTTTGAGCGATCATCTCAGCCATGTTTGGCTCAGGAACTTCACCACGACCTCTCCCTTGGCCTCTACCACGGCCCCTACCTCTACCTCCTTGTACCTCCGGTTGAGCTTCCGGTTGAGGTTCTTCCGGTTCAGCCCTATAGTTCGTTCCGGCTCTTCTTGGTCTCACCATTTCTATAAAGCAAGTGACACGTTGACCCGAGAGTTAGTCTCAAATGCTCACATGTTAGTCACACAAGTAGTCAATGCTCTCATACCGATACCACATACTCATTTCATATCATTAAGCTAAGGCAAGAGTGTTAGAATCCTATGATATTGTTACTTAGCATATCATTATGTCAATTTCATTACAATCGTTCATTATTAATTCAAGTAATCATGCTCAATACGTCATAAGATCAAACAATTAACACAAATAGGTTAAGTATAATCTGAATTCGATATGCTCTCTAGTCATTGACCAGGTATGTATACAGGGTGTAACAACGGCTAACCCTCCACCCAATTAACTTCCATTAAGCATATCGGTTCCCTATTATACACTAAGCCAAGCAACTAACACGAATGATTCAAAGTATAATCCGAATTCGATATGCTCTCTAGTTATTGACCAGGTATGTATACAGGGTGTACCAACGGCTAACCCTCCACCCAATTAACTTCCATTAAGCATATCGGTTCCTTATTATACTTTAAGCCACACGTGCGCAATCCATGATGTCATTAACTTGTTATAATGTTGGGCGACCATAAAAGAGTTGATCGGGTTCTTTTAGGGTTGCCACAATATTATACTAAGTTAATACCATAACTTCATTTTGCTCTAAAGCATCCAACTAGCATCAATTAGTAACAACAATCCATATCAATGACAGTCAAATTCAATCAATGCACACCTTAACCATATTGTACCCATTCCACATTCATCATGTTGAATTCAAGCCATCACATAAGTGGTCTTAACTACGAACTCACAATATACACATTCTAGGGTTCACAGAATTCACGTTGCACACAAATTTCCTAACCATGCATGCTATATCAAGAGTTTTAACTTAAGCCGTAGTCTAGGTCAAACCGCCTAATTCTCTACGACCACGCATTGGCCACCATTCTGTAACACCCCAAGCCGAGGCTCGAAATATCACGGAAATCATATAGCACAAGGTGGAATTACAATAGAACAAGAACTAAATGCAAATAAAGATTCAGTGAATCCATACAATACGAAACAAGTACCAAAATACATAAGGAGCAAATAACCATCAAAGTTTACAAAAGAACATTTCCGAAGATGGCGAATCGATCCTAAGTATAATGCAAAAGAGAAGGTCGATGAATCCTTGATTCATAAAGTCCAAAGCCCGGGTTTAACAGCAAGCAAGCAACTAAACTCCACGTCCGGAGAACCTGATTACCTGAAAAGTGTACTAAGCATAGTCAACACAAGGTTGGTGAGTTCGTAGTAATGTTCCATAAGGAACCATCATCAATAATTACAATATACGAATGGAGGCTAGACCTGACTTACAGCGAGCCTCTAAGTAATACAATAACGTCCAACAAGATTACACCATTATCAGTGTGAGTCCCTTTAACTTCGAGATGGTTAACCAATGAAAGTGTAAAATACAACAAGTCTAATAATCACTAGATTTGGACTAGTATTACTTGTAAATAAAGATGCAAGATATATAAACAAAGTAATACAAGACTTAAAGCAATAAACAAATAAAGTGGACCATTATGTATGTTTCATGGGTATTTCATTTATTGATGTTTAAATAAAATACAAGGTTGTTGCGGAATCAAGATAACACAATTAAGTGTGTATCCTAACAACCTATGAGTTACAATATGATCTATATTTGTCAAATAGCTCTTTAGGATCGAGATACTTAAAGTTGTGAAGTATCCCTGTTTAAGATCGAGAGTATTTGGACAAATTCACTTAAATGCAAAAGGAATGCTTAAAAGTATTTTTGTCAAGGAAATGACTTTGTATTTATAGGCAACAAATTCACTTAAATGCAAAAGGAATGCTTAAAAGTATTTTTGTCAAGGAAATGACTTTGTATTTATAGGCAACAAATTCACTAGTGAATTTGTGTCGTACAAATATGGTTGGCATACATTTAATGATCCGACAAGAACATTAAATGTATTGGATAAGGAATAAGGATAAAGTCACATCAAGTGCAAGTGTATCCTTTTATCCAACCACCTTAACACACGTATACTTTGTTAAAGAACAAGTGGATTGTTCTTTGGAAAGTGTGTTAAAGGCATAAGTCAAACCTCGATATCAGTGTTCAGACTTGTAGGATCTAGAACACTAACAATCCTCCAGTGTGCAGATCTGGTAAGACTTCCAGTGGACTCCGCCATTTGTCAGTCTTCTTTCTTCAGACTTCAGTCTTTGACTTCAGTCAGAATGTCTTCAGTAGAGTAGATCTGGACTGGGGTGAAGTCTTCAGTGAGCTAATCTGGAGAATGCTCCAGATTACCTATACAAGTAAATGCTCACTAGTCTTCAATTATTTTTGGACAAATCTTTAGAGGGACTCCAGATTCCAAGTCTGGAGTAGGTCCAGTAGAGAAACGTTTTCTGGTCAGAAGTCTTCAGTGAGCTAATCTGGAGAATGCTCCAGATTACCTATACAAGTAAATGCTCACTAGTCTTCAATTATTTTTGGACAAATCTTTAGAGGGACTCCAGATTCCAAGTCTGGAGTAGGTCCAGTAGAGAAACGTTTTCTGGTCAGATCTTCAGTGAGCTAATCTGGAGAATGCTCCAGATTACCTATACAAGTAAATGCTCACTAGTCTTCAATTATTTTTGGACAAATCTTTAGAGGGACTCCAGATTCCAAGTCTGGAGTAGGTCCAGTAGAGAAACGTTTTCTGGTCAGATCTTCAGTGAGCTAATCTGGAGAATGCTCCAGATTACCTATACAAGTAAATGCTCACTAGTCTTCAATTATTTTTGGACAAATCTTTAGAGGGACTCCAGATTCCAAGTCTGGAGTAGGTCCAGTAGAGAAACGTTTTCTGGTCAGATCTTCAGTGAGCTAATCTGGAGAATGCTCCAGATTACCTATACAAGTAAATGCTCACTAGTCTTCAATTATTTTTGGACAAATCTTTAGAGGGACTCCAGATTCCAAGTCTGGAGTAGGTCCAGTAGAGAAACGTTTTCTGGTCAGATCTTCAGTGAGCTAATCTGGAGAATGCTCCAGATTACCTATACAAGTAAATGCTCACTAGTCTTCAATTATTTTTGGACAAATCTTTAGAGGGACTCCAGATTCCAAGTCTGGAGTAGGTCCAGTAGAGAAACGTTTTCTGGTCAGATCTTCAGTGAGCTCTAGTAGTCGGGTCTGGAGCGAGACCAGCAAAACAAGTTTCTTAACAAACCTAAATAAGGTTCCAGTAGTCCAGTCTGGAGCCAGTCCAGTAAGTCTGGACTAACAAATTCCCCCTATTTGTTTAGAAATAATGCAAGTGTTTTCAGACTTATAGATATACAAATTTGTATGTCTGGAAAACACTTGGTCGATTTAAGTCTAAAAAATCTAAGTTACTGGAAAACACTTTATAGATCATGAGTGTTTTCAGTTTCATCTTTTAAGTTCTAACTTAGACTAAATCTGATCATATACTTGTATGAAATTTAAAAATTGCAACTAAATTTTACTTTCATCAACTGGAAAAATAATTACAACTTTCATCAAACAATTAAATATAATAAGTACATGATAAAAGATTCAGGCCCTTCTTCTTGATGAATGCCCTGGTGCATCTTCAGTGGCCTTCCTCTTTGGAGATGGAGATGATGGAACAGACACTGGTGGTCTCAGACCCAACACAACTTCCATTTGTTGAATTCTCTTCCAGACCTTCTCAATCCTCTTCATAAAGGCCTTCACATCTGGAGAGAGATCAGTCTTACCCTTAAAAGTCAACCCAATCTCCTTTAGTTCAGTCCATCCAAAAGCTTGGACTGAAGTATCCTTTCTTTCATCAGTAAAGTTACCTTCTCTGGTCAACTTCACATTAAATCTGGTCATACCTTGATGATTTTCAGCCAGTTTGATTTCAGCATTTACAATCTTTCTTGCATTGGCCCTGAAATTCATCATTTCATCATATTTAGCCCTCTGCTTAGCCAACTGTACCATTTCTTCAGTATCCCTGGATACACCACTCTGTTGTCCTTCAGTGGACTGGTGATGTTGATTAATTCTGAGAGTAGTATCCAGAGGAATAAAGGTGCTAAGATCACCATCTTTTATTGCTTTCAGTTGCTTGGCAGTAAGCTTTGGTAGACCAGTTATCCTTTTCCTGTATTCCAACTCCAGAGCACCAGCATTTCTTCTTATCTTTTTCTGGAGGCTTACCAGCTCCTCCTTTCTTTGTCTGATCAACTCTGGAATTGTAACACCATATATCAATGAGTCATATACCTGTTCTTCTTCAGCATAGAACGAGCGTATATGAACATCATTCAGTGCATCAAGACACTGATGAACTCTTGGGTCATCTTTCATCCTTTTGAAAACTTCAATATTTACGCCTAACCTGCCAGCGTTGTAGGAGTCCAGAGTACCCATTGTTGCCATATCCCTATGATGGGCCAGCAGTTCATCTCTTTGATTATTCTTGAATATTTCAATCATAATGCACTGTTGTTGTAACTTCCTAGATGTTTCATTGTCAACATCTTCAGTCTGTTCTTCTTCTTCACCAGATACAACCTTTTCTTTTCCTTTAACCGCCTTCATTGTGGTAGGAATATCTGGGAAGCTTTCGAACTGGGGCTCACTGGCTTCAGTACCAGCAGCCTCTTCCAAAGTTCTCTGGGCTAAACGTGCACTGGCATCAGTACCAGTCACATGCCTCTGTTGCACAACACTTTCAGTAGCAACTGCCCTTACAACTTCTCTTTTCTTCCTTGTTAACTCTTGGTCACCAGTTGATGGAACTGACAATTTTCCCCCTTTGGAATGATCTCTAGTCCTGGACTTCAGATCATTCCACAACTCTTCCATCATATGCCTGTCTAGTGAACCAAAAGTTCTTCTTTGTTCTGGCAAGGAAGCAGTCATACCAGTCTTGAGTGCCTGGACTTCCCTTTTAATATTTTCAATTGCTTCTGGCAAGTCCTTTGGCAGCTCAACCTCAATCATCTTCACAACTTCTGGCAACATAACATCCTGGAATGATCTAAGGATAGATCCAGATATTTCTTCAGTGATCTCTTTCAGCATATCACCCTTAAGCTTTCTAACAACTTCATCAGAAAGGGTGCTGACCATATCATTCTGATCAAATGTTGGCCTGCTCTCTAGTGCACCAACTCTTGTAACCAGCTTCTCCATCTCTTCTTTAAGACCTGCCAGTGGTTGTAGAACCTTACTTTCCACTGCAGTCTCAATAGAACTTACAATCTTCTCTTCAAACCCTTGTACTGCCACCCTTATATTTTGAGAATTGAGATTTGTGGCCAGTACCAGCTCATCCAGTTTATCAAATACTAACTTTTCATTCCCAGCAAAAAGGTTCATTTCTGACGCTAAATTGTTTGACAGTATTGATTTGAAGTCAGAAATAACCTGGGAAGATGACTGGAGTGATCTCTCCAGGTCCGCCACCTTACTAAGAAGGCCTTGGACCTCGGTTGAAGAGGAAGTGGAGAGACCAGAGGGTTGTTCCAGATGAGAAGTCAATCTGGTCATCATAGGTACTTGTGCCCAGTCCTCTTCAGTTTCAACATTTGAGACTGGCACACTTTGTTCGGTTGGGTTTACTGGTGGTGATTGAGTTTGTGTTGGTTGAATGAATGGTGTGAAGTATGGAGTTGATTGAGGAATTGATGGTGGTGGTGGTGGTGGCATTTCTGGTGTAGGAGTTGGTATTTCTGGTGGAGGTGTTGGCATTTCGGTTTCTGGAGGAGGTGGTGGCATTTCTGGTGAACTTTCAACTTGTACATTTTCTTCACCCAAAAAGTCCATATTTACATCAAAATTCTGACCTCCAGACATAGGAGAGTCAGCCTCATCCCAAAACGATGCACCAACAATATCAACTTGTTCACCAACATCAACATTGAGATCAATCTGGGCTTCTTGTTCGCCAGATGCTTGTTCTTCAGTCTGAACAACTTGCTCACCAGCTTGAGCCACATCTTGTACAACAGCCTGGACTTCAGTGTCCACTCTCTGTTCAGATTGTACAGTAGAATCAATATTCTCCTCTTCAAAAATAGGAGACCCATCTATATTCATTATATCACCAGGATGGGTTGATGGATTTACCTGGACTCCTCCCCTCATTAGACGCCTATGAGATCTTGGTCGTCTGGAAAGCTCAACAGTGGGTTGCAAGCCTTCTTCAGGAGCCACTTGACTAATAGGTTGAACCATTTCAACAATTTCAACATCTTCGCTACCAGTAGGTACTTCAACAACTTGGACCCTGCCTGGTGCCACATTCTCTTCTATTCTTTGAAGTGACAACATTGCTTGAGGAATATCCACCTCACCATCTCTGGACCTTAAGTTGGTCAGATCTCTCATGTACTCACTCATAGAAAAATGAGTGGTTTCAAAGTCGTACTGGGCTCCAAGAACGTTCTTAAATATGATTGAAAGAAAACGAATGTATGGTACAAAGGGCTTTCTACCTTTTACCTTTAAACGCTCTACCAGATCGTCAAATAATATCTGGGCAAAATCAACCCTTAGCCCAAACCACAAACAGTAGGCAATCTGGAGGTGGGTTTGATTGATCTGGTCTAACCCTCCAGAACTACCTCCAAGACACTCGACAATGTGTGTGAAGAAATATCTCCACGAATCCGTCAGTCTGCTCATATAAATTGTTCCTTTTCTTAGTAACTGACCATGCTCATCCACTATCTCTGTATGCCCCATCAATCTGCATACCTCTCTGAAGTTGATACCAGTAGGGAGTGGTATTGCCAACTCATTCTCATCCAGATAGCCTAAATGAAGAGCTGCTCTGAGAGAATCTACTGTAAAAGCCAAGGGTCTGGTCCCTTGCTCAAGAGAATATTCAATAGATGAATTCGCTTCATTATATTCGGCTGTGTACCAGAATTCACACAAATAATCGTGATACATCTTTTCTGGATTTATTGTTAAAGCACCATATAGTGGACATGAGAGAAAAAAGGTATTTAATCTCCCAATGATTGATTGTGGATCATGGACACTGGATAGCGAGAGTTTTTCCATCCAGTTATTCATATTCATCCTTATAGCCTTTGCTTCAAGGGTGATATGAGGTGCTCTAACGACATCTGCAGCCGGAACATATTCAGCAGATAGAAGATTTCTTGGTGAGTTTGATTGTCTAGGAGCCATTGGAATTATAAATGAAGATGAAATTGAATGATTTTAGGGTTTATGATGAAGAATTTAATGAATTGCAGTTAATATAGGAGTTATATGATTGGAAAATGAATGAAGAATTTAAGGAATTGAATGAAGGAATTTTAGATTTGGGAGTAAATGTTCGAAGTAAATGAAATTGAAAGTGAAAGTGGGTATTTATAGGAGAGGAATGTGGAACTCAAAACGATTAATTTGAAATTATCAAATACAATTTTTGATCGTTTTCTGAGATCCGCATTGATTACATCACATCACACATAAATGCATGACGGTTTACAGCCCACAAAACAGTAACAACTTGTACTTTTTGTTTTCCCAAAGTAAAAAGACCATCATTGCGTTTGAAAAATTTACATGCCACGTAGGATTTATAAGATAAATATCTTTGAAAAAGTTTGCTTACGTGGCACATACAAAGATCAAGTATTTTGAAAATATTATGACATATTTCAGTGCATCTGGAGGTTGACAGGACCGTCCAGTATCACTGGTGGATTAGTCCAGTGAACATGTACTGTTGGTACACTGGAGGGACACTCCAGTAAAGTACCAGTGAAAACCAATTTTGAAAGACTGGTAACCTCAAACTTGCACGTCAACTAATACAGACAAATGAGAGGGACACATTTACAAGGAGACAAAAGTCAACTCAAACATGCACTTCAACTTGTCCAGTTACCAGTGAGAGGGACATATTTACAAAGCACCAGTAATATTTTCTGAAGAATTTGTCCAGTGAGAAAATTAATTCCCCCTGAACTTAAACATTTTTAAGAGAAAATATTTTTCAAGTCTTCCCTGGAATGTTGATCCAGAAATAAAATTTTGAATCTTTAAATCAAAGATCCTTAGTAGTACACAATGGCGTTCAATACCAAGGTTCCAGATTTAAGGGTTTAACATTCCCAACTCACCAACAAGATATTCAAAAGTTTTTACATCCAGTGGTTTAGTAAAAATGTCGGCGAGTTGTTTGTCAGTGGGGATAAAATGGAGTTCAATGTTGTTTTTCATAATATGATCGCGAATGAAATGGTACCTTAGATCGATGTGTTTGGTTCTGGAGTGCATGACTGGATTGTTGGAGATTGCGATGGCACTGGTATTATCACAAAAGATTGGAGTTTTTGAATATTTAATACCATAATCAAGCAACTGGTTCTTCATCCAGAGTATCTGAGAACAACAACTGGCTGCAGACACGTATTCAGCTTCAGCAGTGGATAATGAAACTGAAGTTTGCTTCTTACTGGTCCAGCTGACCAGTTTGCCACCTAGGAAATGACATCCACCAGTTGTGGATTTCCTATCTATCTCACAACCTGCATGATCTGAATCTGAATAACCCATTAGATCCATGCCTGAGCCTTTGGGGTACCAAAGACCTAGACTGGGGACACCTTTAAGGTACTTCAGTATGCGCTTAACAGCAAGCATATGAGATTCCTTTGGATTAGATTGATATCTGGCACATAAACATGTTGAAAACATAATATCTGGTCTACTGGCCGTTAAATACATCAGTGAACCAACCATGCCTCTATAGACAGTGGTGTTCACTGGTTTGCCATCTGGATCCAAGTCCAGTGTCAGTGGTGCAGAAATTGGAGTTGGTTTGGATGGTGAAGAATTCATATCGAATTTCTTTAAAAGATCTCTAACATATTTTTCCTGATTAATAAAAATTCCATCTATGTTTTGTTTAATCTGGAGTCCAAGAAAATATGTTAATTCACCCATCAAACTCATTTCATATTCAGTGGACATGATTTTAGAAAATTTCTTGCACATTTTTTCATCAGTAGACCCAAAAATTATATCATCAACATAAATTTGTACCATTAACAGATTACCTTTCTCATGAAGAATGAATAAGGTATTGTCAATTGCACCTCGTTTAAAACCATTTTTCAACAAATGTTTAGTCAGAGTATCATACCAGGCACGTGGGGCTTGTCTGAGGCCATATAGCGCTTTGTCCAGACGATATACCCAATATGGATGCTTGTCATCAACGAAACCTGGAGGTTGTCTGACGTAAACTTCTTCTTCAAGCTTCCCATTCAAGAAAGCACTCTTTACGTCCATCTGGTAGACTTTGAACTGATGATTAGCAGCGAATGCTAAGAAAATTCTGATCGCTTCAAGTCTAGCCACTGGAGCAAATGATTCATCAAAGTCGACATCTGACTGGCAGTAGCCTTGTGCTACCAGTCTGGCCTTGTTTCTTATTACGTGGCCATCTTCATCTACTTTGTTTCTGAAGACCCATCTTGTTCCAATTGGTTCTTTCTTTCCAACTGGGAAAGGAACCAGATACCATACTTTGTTCCTTTCAAACTGGTGAAGCTCTTCTTGCATAGCAGTCACCCAGTTTGGATCTTCCAGAGCCTCGTCAATCTTCTTAGGTTCTATCAAAGATAGAAAACTGACGTATAAGCATTGATTACTAGAGGCTCTTCTGGTCTGAACACCACGACTGGAGTCACCTATGATCTGATCAATAGGATGAGCTTTTGTCCATCTGGAGTACTGACCAGGATTGTTACTGACAACAATATCAGTGCAAGAATTCAGTTGAGTCTCCTCTGGAGTTGATTCTGGAGGAGGGTCTTGCCAAATTACTTCAGTATCTTCATCTGAGTCATTTAAATCACGATTTGCATCATGAAATTCTTCATTTGAAGGCATTTCCTGGAGTACTGGTTCAGTATGAAATTCTTCATTTGAAGGCATTTCCTGGAGTACTGGTTCAGTATGAAATTCTTCACCAGAAGACATTTCTGGTATGTTCTCAACTGACACTGATACTGGAGGAGTAGTATGCACATCTGAACCAATATTAATTTCAGAGGGTAGTTTGAAAATAATAGAGGGATAGAATGGAGTACTACTGGAGAGTTTCTTTTTCTGAACAGGTTCCAGATCAGGATGACTGGAAGCTGAGTCTGGTGAATCTTCATTTTTGTCATTTATTGGATCAGATTCACAAAAGACAATTGGTGTTACTGGGGGAGTGTCAGGGACTGGCTTCTTGTTGATTGAGGCATTTGATTCATCAAATGTTACATGAATTGACTCATGAACCTTCTCCAGTCTCTTGTTATAGACTCTGAAGGCCTTGCGAATGGCTGAATAGCCTAAGAAATACCCTTCATCAGCTTTGGCATCAAATTTGCCTAGCTGACTGGAGTCGTTCAGGATGTAAACTGGACATCCAAAAACGTGAAAATAACCAATATTTGGTTTTCTATTTCTTAAGACTTCATAGGCTGTCTTTTTGTGTCTTTTGATGTACACTGATCGATTCTGGGTGTGGCAGCAGTTGCAATTGCTTCCGCCCAGAAACTGGTAGACAGTCCAGATTCAGCAAGCATACTCCTGGCAGCTTCTATCAGCGTTCTATTTTTCCTTTCCACAACTCCATTTTGTTCTGGAGAGCGGGCTGATGAGAAATTCTGGGAGATGCCAGTGTCAGTACAGAATGACTCCAGAGTTGCATTCTGGAATTCTGTTCCATTGTCACTTCTTAACTGACACACTTTTCGACTGTACTTGAGCTCAATTTGCTTGATAAGACTGATGATTTCTGCAGCAGCTTCACTTTTGGACCTCAGAAAGATCACCCAACAATATCTGGAGAACTCATCTATGATCACCAGGGTGTATCTTTTACCAGCACGAGTCTGAACGTTCACTGGACCAAATAGGTCCATATGAAGCATGTGAAGAGGTTCAGTAATGCTGAAATTCTGTTTGGTCTTGAAACTGGTACGCTTTTGCTTACCCATCTCACATCCTGGACATGGTCTTTCCTTTTTGAAGGAAACTGAAGGTATCCCATCTGCAAGTTGTTTTCTGGACAACTTGTTAATGTTTTTGAAGTTTAAATGGGATAACCTTTTATGCCATAACCAGTTTGTGTCTTCATCAGCTTGAGTATAGAAACACTGCTCTGAAGGAGAGCTTTCCATATCCATCACGTACACATTCCCTTTTCTGGGAGCAATCAACACTACCTTCCAGTCCTTGTTGAATACGATGCCCTGAGCAACATTGAATAAGACTTGATAGCCATCGTCACACAGTTGACTTACACTGATCAAGTTATATTTCAAACCATTCACAAATGCAACTCGTCTGAACTTGACTTGTCCATTGTTCAGAACACCATATCCCTCAGTCTTCCCACAACCATCATTTCCAAACGTGATGGAGGGTCCATCAGAAATGGTGAACTCCTCCAGTAGGGTCTTACATCCGGTCATCGTCCTGCCAGCTGCACTGTCAAGATACCCGATAAGCTTCTTTCGATCGCCCTACACATACACCAGATATTGATCAGTTAGATTTGGGAACCCATCGACTGATGGGTTCACTGGACCCTCCCTTATAGGTCCCTGGGGCAATCTGGTCTAGTTCACTTTGTTCAATAGTGGTCTTAGAAGAAAAGACCACTGGGGTTGATGGTTTTAAAACCTTTTTCATTTTCTCAACTGGAGAAATAAGTTTGTCTGTCTTAGCAAAAGGTTTTATATTTTGTCTAGGGCCAGATGAAGTACCCTCAATAAAGTTTAATCTTGCATTAAAACTTTGTGATTGACGAGTCAGAATTTGAATCTGGCTCTCTATCCTGGACAAAATATTTTCTTCAGATGATACCTTAGCCTTTCCAGTCAAAGGCTTTGGTAAGGGATTGGTCTGAGGTAAAGGTCTATTCTGCTTCACCTTTTTAACTGGAGCAGTCATCTGGACAGCTCCAGTCTTAACCTCTGGGGATTGAACTGGGTCTAAAATGGTCTTGGGTGTTACAGGCATATCATAAACAGTTGTGGGCCTTAACACCTCTGGTAACCGATCGATTACTGGTATTAATGATGCAACATTAGTATTTCCATCTAAATATGCACGTTTTTGAGCAGGAAATTGTTTAACTGAAGCATCATATGGCTTTTTGGTTTCTAGCCATGACTTATTACCAGTTTTTCTTTCTCTAAAATGATCTCAAGATCTTGCTTTTCTTGAATCAATTGTTCAGTTACCAGAACCTGGGCTTGAAATGCCAGTTCAATGTCTTGAAGCTCTTTTAATTTTGATTTTAAAGCATTTATTTCAGAAGAATCTGTTTCTAGACCATTTACACAATCAGATCTAACAGTTTCTACAAAAATCAAATCAGAATTTAAAGCTTCAGCAATGTCCAATTTTAGTTCTTGGTCAGTTGCATTATCATAATCACTAACCTTTTTAATAACTATGTCCACCCATCGTCCAGATGTGACATCTTCCTTCACCAGGTGCTCATCAACTTCCAGAGCCATGTAACAGCAATCTCTTTCCTCTTCTTCATCAGCGGATGATTCATCAGAAGGAACCCACTTCTCTTCAGTTGTTGCAATCATGCACTTATTATTGGTTTCCATTTGTTGTGCCATGAGAGCAATTTGGGCCTTAAGCTTTTTATATTTCAATTTATAGCTATCATCAGGCTTATTATTAGAAGAGAATGGACCAGGCTTGGATGCAAACTGGTTGGACCTGCACTCTTTCATGAAATGACCCTTTTTGCCACACTTAAAGCATGTCAAATTGGTCTTGTCAGTGGAAGAACTGGATGCAAATTGTCCAGATGGCTTATTTGCTCTTGCTTTGAAACGGTTAAACGTTTTAGCAATCATTGCAATAAGGTCATCATCATCAGTTTCATCACAACAGTCTGGAGAGACTTGACTGGACTCTCCAAAATCCATAAGTTCAGACACCATCTTCTTCATAGAAAATACATTCTCAGAAGATATCAGTGCTGTATTTTGTGGTTCAGAATAACTAACCACTTTAGGAGTACTGGAGGCATGGTTAAAAGCATCTTGTTCTGCAACCACTCTCTGAGCTTGATTTTCTTCAGTGTACCTGAAGGCTCCATATAGAGTTGAGAGAGTGTGTGTGTGCAGAGTTTTACCTTGTCGTAAAACAAGTATCATGTGAGACCATTTGGTGGGTAGAATGTCACAAAATTTCTCCAGAAGTATATCCTTGTCCTTCTCAACCCCAAGACCTCTCAATTGGTTTTATGATACTCATAAATCTGGTGTAAGTACCAGTGAGAGACTCGTTAGGTTGAGCAAAAAATGACTCATACCTCTTGTTTAAGGAGACCTTTCTGGTGACAATGGTGTCATCTCCTCCTTCATGTTGGTTAAGAAGCTCATCCCACATGGTTTTGGCACTAGGAAAAAGAACTAGTGTGGGAATTAGGGTTTCTGGAACGGCCCCGAGGATCATGTTTTTAAGGAGGGTGTCTAGATTCACCAATCTCCTCTCCTCTTCTGACCAATGTTCCTCCCTCTTTTCCCTTCCCTTCTAGATCCAGAAGGATCAAGAAGTGGATTGAGAGGTGATGTAGGTACATAAGGACCTTCGTTTAAAATCTTCATCATGTTCCTCTCAATACCAGTGACATGCAAAACCATCCTAGCCTTCCACGTACCAAATTCATCACTGTTCCAACTGAATTTAGGAACAGGATTATTTGAGTAGTGCACATGCACGTGTGGAGAAGCAGGAGTAGGAGGAGGAGGTGGAGGATTAGTGTTATTAACATTTTGTGGTTCATTTTGATCATGAATATTTACATTAGGATCGGGACCAAGACTAAAACCTTGTGTATTTTCTTGGTTAGCCATCAAGAACAGATCTAGGCAATGATTAGCCTTCCGCTCTGATACCAAATGTGAGTCCCTTTAACTTCGAGATGGTTAACCAATGAAAGTGTAAAATACAACAAGTCTAATAATCACTAGATTTGGACTAGTATTACTTGTAAATAAAGATGCAAGATATATAAACAAAGTAATACAAGACTTAAAGCAATAAACAAATAAAGTGGACCATTATGTATGTTTCATGGGTATTTCATTTATTGATGTTTAAATAAAATACAAGGTTGTTGCGGAATCAAGATAACACAATTAAGTGTGTATCCTAACAACCTATGAGTTACAATATGATCTATATTTGTCAAATAGCTCTTTAGGATCGAGATACTTAAAGTTGTGAAGTATCCCTGTTTAAGATCAAGAGTATTTGGACAAATTCACTTAAATGCAAAAGGAATGCTTAAAAGTATTTTTGTCAAGGAAATGACTTTGTATTTATAGGCAACAAATTCACCAGTGAATTTGTGCCGTACAAATATGGTTGGCATACATTTAATGATCCGACAAGAACATTAAATGTATTGGATAAGGAATAAGGATAAAGTCACATCAAGTGCAAGTGTATCCTTTTATCCAACCACCTTAACACACGTATACTTTGTTAAAGAACAGGTGGATTGTTCTTTGGAAAGTGTGTTAAAGGCAAAAGTCAATCCTTGATATTAGTGTTCAGACTTGCAGGATCTAGAACACTAACAATCCTCCAGTGTGCAGATCTGGTAAGACTTCCAGTGGACTCCACCATTTGTCAGTCTTCTTTCTTCAGACTTCAGTCTTTGACTTCAGTCAGAATGTCTTCAGTAGAGTAGATCTGGACTGGGGTGAAGTCTTCAGTGAGCTAATCTGGAGAATGCTCCAGATTACCTATACAAGTAAATGCTCACTAGTCTTCAATTATTTCTGGACAAATCTTTAGAGGGACTCCAGATTCCAAGTCTGGAGTAGGTCCAGTAGAGAAACGTTTTCTGGTCAGATCTTCAGTGAGCTCCAGTAGTCGGGTCTGGAGCGAGACCAGCAAAACAAGTTTCTTAACAAACCTAAATAACGTTCCAGTAGTCCAGTCTGGAGCCAGTCCAGTAAGTCTGGACTAACAATCAGTAAATGTGTAATAAGTATGCACAAATGATGTAAATATCAATGTAAGTGCTGAATGCATAAAAGGCATGACCAACAATTTGGCATCAGATAACGCATCCTAAGAGTACCATGACAACAACAAAACCATTACCAACACAATATTCTCAAGTCTAACAACTTGGTAGTACGTCGTACATTGCGCGATCTCAAGTGTACGACACTTGGAAGTACGTGGAACCATTCATCAAGTAAGTATACTTGGAAGTACATCAACCAATCAATAAGTACAAAAGCATGTTCTCAAGTGTAAAGCACTTGGAAGTACATCAACCAAATCACAAGTCTATCGTACAACAAATCATCTAAAACTACAATGCACATACATTTCATACGACTTTACATTTAAGGAATCATAGATGCTTATATATAGGGTCACCCGCAGCCTTCCCACCACATCTACAATTTATTAAAGGTATCATCGTCTTCCATGTATGTACAACTAACCTAATCATAATAGCAATTCGTTACAAGATCATAAGCGCAAAGTAATTGCGTATAATAAACGAGCACGCGAAATATTAGCATCAAATCATGTATCATACGTATGTAAGACCACAACGTATATCAAATGCGCGTCAATAACGTCATCAATGCAACAATAAAAGTATGCTTGAGTGTGTACCGTACCAGTCAAGTATAACATGGCGTATATATCCGTTCCAAACACATTCCCAACATCCATCAATTCCTCTCAACAATGCGTACATACACTTCGGAGGATTCTACTTTCATCAAGTTCTAGGTGCTTATGTATAGGGTCACCCGCAG
>CM067171.1:117082652-117110017 GCA_034093135.1 Erigeron breviscapus
GATAGAGAATGGCAATGGCAGAGAACCCAGTTGACATTCTAGTCAGTTACAAACTGGAGACCATAATAAGCCTTATCTTATTATTTAAATATAAAAGGTACATAAAGGTGGTTAAGTAAAGTTGCTTTCACGTACAACTTTACATAGTATTTTAAGGAATTAAATGCTATTCCTTAAATGCTCTCAACCACATTTGTACGGCTAAAGTTAACATCCCAATGTTAACTTTGCCTATAAATACAAGTCATTGCACAACAAGAATAATAAGTGAAATCACAACAAAATTCACACTTTGCAAACCTGCAATATTCTTGGTGAACTTGTGCAATATTCTCTAAATCGCTAAAAGGAACATTTCACAACTTTAAGTGTTTCGATTGTCTTGAGAAATTCCGAGTGTAGATCAATTGTATTTCATAGGTTGTTAGGATATTTACATTCTTGTATTATCTTGGTTCCGCAACAACCTTGTAATTTTGTTAACATCAATAAATAAATTACACATTGAAAAATACATATTGTCTCATCAAGTTATCTTACAAGTTATTTGTATTATTGCATTGTTCTTTACTTATTGTCATTTATAAGTAATCTATCTAGAACTTGGTATATACACACTGCAACTGGTCGTCTCCAGTTCAGCGCATATATTGCAAAGTAACTCCACCATCGACATAGATGGTGTCTTCAGTAGTACCATCTAACGAGTTGGGACTTACAAGTGGTATCAGAGCAGAAGGCTAATAAACTTGCCTAGATCTGCTAAGATGAATACTACTGAAGGTGGAGATGGTTCTGGTTCAGGTGAAAACCCCTAGAATACAAATGCACAACCTTTCAAAATGTTAACACCAAACCCTCCTCCTTCTACCCCAAACCATGTCCATGTACACTATTCTAACACTCCTGTTCCCAAATTCGATGGAAACAGTAAGACTTTTGGTACATGGAAAGCTAGAATGCTGTTGCATTTTGGTGGTATTGAGAGGTATATGTTGAAAATCCTTAAGGATGGACAATATATACCCATGTCTCTTGGGGTGAGTCCTCTTCTTGATCCAACTGGAAGAAGAGGCTCAAGGAAAAGCCAGAAGACCATTGGTCTGATGAGGATCGCAGACTGGTGGACTTGGACACCAGACTGAAAAACATGATCCTTGGGGTTGTCCCTGAAGACCTAATTCCAACACTTGTGTTGTTTCCCAGTGCCAAGTCTATGTGGGATGAATTAGTGATTCAATTTGAAGGAGGTGATGACACAATTGTCACCAGAAAAGTTGCCTTGAACAAGAAGGATGAATCCTTCTTTGCCTTGCCCAATGAAAGTCTAACTGGTACATACACCAGATTTTCTAGCCTAATCAATCAGTTAAGAGGCTTGGGTGTAGAGAAGGATAAGGATATTCTTCTTGAGAAGTTTTGTGATATTCTTCCTTCCAAATGGGAAAACATGGTTCTTGTCTTGAGACAAGGTAAAACCTTGCACAGCCATACTCTTGCATCGCTCTATGGAGCCTTCAGATTCACTGAAGATAATAATGCTGCAAGACTTGTGGCTGAGCAAGATGCCATGAACCATGCCCAGAGTCCCAAGGTTGCTAGTGTAACTGAGTGACCTTGTGTTGCTTTAATGTCTGCTGAGAGTGTCCAGGTACACTCGATGAAGGAGATGTTGAACAGTTTCTTAAACTCTGGACTGACCACTGAAAACAGTGATGGTGTAATGAAACTGACGATGATGATCTGGTCGCCATGATTGCTAAAACCTTTAATAGGTTTAAGCATAAATCCAAAAGATTTAATGGCCCCAACAATGCTTCTAGCTCCAGCTCTCTGGATAAGACCAATCTTACATGCTATAAGTGTGGCAAGAAAGGTCATTTTATGAAGGAATGCAGATCTAGTCAGTTGAACAACCAAACTGGCCCCTCTGTCCCTAATTTCAATCGGCCTGATGATAGCTACAAAGCTAAATACAAGAAGCTTAAGGCCCAGATTGCCCTCCTATCCATGGAAAAGAAAAAGGATCAGTGCTTAATGGCACAAACTGAGGGAAAATGGGAATACTCTGATGACTCATCTGATGATGAAGAAGAGGAAAGGGACATGTGTTTCATGGCCTTGGAAGATCAACAACAGCAGCATGTGGTGAAAGAAGATGTCATCTCTGGAAGATGGGTGGACATCATACTGAAGAAGGTATGTGACTATGACAACCAGGTTGACCCTGAACTAAAACTGGACCTGGCTGAATCATTAAGTGGTGATTTAGCATTTGTGGAAACTGTAAGAGCTGATAGTGAAAGATATCTTGACACTATCCTAATTGAACTGAACAATGTTAAATCACAACTAAATGATTTACAAAGTGTCCAGTTGGCTCTCAAGGAGTCAGTTTTAAAGATTGAGGCTTTAGAACTTGATAATCAAAAATTATTTTCTGATTTTGAAAAAGCACAAAAGATTATCAAGTCATGGGTAAAAGCATCTGGCAAAAACTATGATGCATTTTCAAGAACTATTGATGCCAGAAAAATGCATGGAAATCTGAAGATCTGGAGATGGCAGCTCTTATACCAGATCTTCATGCATTGCCTCCAGCTCTCCAGGTTGAAACACCTTATGATCAACCTGAAGCTGTTGAAACTGAACCCAATGAGACCACCCCCATTGAGGTTAAAACTGGAGCCAAACAGGCTAAAGCTCCAGTCAAAAAGGCCACTGGTAACAAACCTTTACCTCAAAAGTCTAAGGTGCCCAAGACCCGACAGACTAAAGCACCAGTTGAACCAAGGTCCAAGGTTCAACTGCCTGAAGAAAATAATATTTTGGTTAATCTGGAAAGTCAACTCCAACTTTTGTCTCGACAGGTTCAGAGTTGTACTGCCCGGATTAACAATCTGGAAGGAGGTTCACCACCTCCAGTTTTAAAACAAAATGTTAAACCCTCCCTTTCTAAACCTAATCAAAAGAATGTTCCATCTGGAACAAAATCTGGTAAAAATAAAGGGAGTAAGTATCAAATACCAATCGTTTTTACTTCTGCACCTGGATCTGGTGAAATAGGTCCAGATGCAACCTCCAGTTTAACACCTCAACAATCAACTGTGACTTCTGTAGAGAAGTCCAGTGGACCCATCAAGAAAAGATGGGTTCACAAAAAGAACTAATGATTTTTGTGTGTGTGTAGGGCGATCAAAAGAAGAATATCTGGTATCTGGACAGCGCTGATGGCCGGACTATGACCGGATGTAAGCCCCTACTGGAAGAGTTCACTGTCCAAGATGGACCGACAGTGACGTTTGGTAACGATCAATCTGGAAAGACTGAAGGATATGGTTTGCTCAATAATGGACAAGTCGAATTCAAAAGAGTTGCATTTGTGAATGGTTTGAAATACAACCTGATCAGTGTCAGTCAACTTTGCGATGATGGCTTCAGAGTATTGTTCGATATTGCTCAAGGTACCATATTTAACAAGGATTGGAAAGTGGTGATGATTGCACCAATAAAAGGAAATGTGTACATCATGGATATGGAACCAGCTCCAAAAGAGCAATGTTTCTATACCAAAGCTGATGAGGACACCAACTGGCTATGGCATAAAAGGTTATCCCACCTTAATTTCAAAACATTAACAAGTTGTCTCGCAAACAACTGGTTGATGGGATACCCAGATTTCCTTCAATAAGGAAAAGCCATGTCCAGGGTGTGAGATGGGTAAGCAGAAGAGAGCCAGTTTTAAAACTAGGCAAAATTTTAGCATCACTGAACCTCTTCACATGCTACATATGGATCTTTTTGGTCCAGTGAATGTTCAAACTAGAGCTGGAAAGAAGTACACTCTAGTTGTGGTTGATGAATTCACCAGGTATTGCTGGGTGGTATTCATCAGATCCAAAAGTGATGCACCTGCTGAAATCATCTCTCTTATCAAACGAATTGAGCTCAAATATACTCGAAAAGTTTGTCAGTTGCGAAGTGATAATGGTACTGAATTCCAAAATAAAGTACTTGAAACATTTTGCAATGACACTGGCATCTCTCAAAACTTCTCATCAGTTCACTCTCCAGAACAAAATGGAGTTGTGGAAAGAAAGAATCGTACACTGATAGAAGCGGCCAGAAGTATGCTATCTGAATCTGGTCTTCCCACCAGTTTTTGGGCTGAGGCAGTTGCAACTGCTTGTCACACCCAAAACCGGTCTGTCTACATCAAGAGACATAAGAAGACTGTCTACGAAGTACTCAGGAATCGAAAACCAAATATTGGATATTTCCATGTATTTGGTTGTCCAGTTTATATACTGAACGATTCCAGTCAGCTTGGAAAGTTTGATGCAAAAGCTAATGAAGGAGTATTTTTAGGCTATTCAGATATTCGAAAGGCCTTTAGAGTTTATAATTATAGACTCCAAAAGGTTCATGAGACAATTCATGTCACATTCGATGAATCAACTGAAGCAATCAACAAGAGACCAAGCCTTGATATTTCTCCAGTCATTCCAATCAACTTTGGTGAAACTGACCAAGTTCATCGGTCAGTTGTCTCACCTGAAGATGCTTCCAGTTACAACAAACTGGAACCAGTTAAGAAGAAGAAAAGCACCAGTGACACATCATTTTATCCCTCCATCAATTTCAACTTGCCACAAGAATTGGTGATTGGATCTGATGTACGTGCCACTCCAATATCAGCACCAGTTGCAAGACTTGAAGCCATAAAAATATTCTTGGCTTATGCAGCCCATCTGCAGTTCAAGGTCTTCCAGATGGATGTCAAAAGTGCGTTCCTTAATGGAACATTGGAAGAAGAAGTTTATGTTAAGCAGACTCCAGGTTTCATCGATGAAAAGCATCCACATTGGGTCTATAGACTGAACAAAGCATTGTATGGTCTAAGACAAGCCCCAAGAGCCTGGTATGATACTCTAACTAAACATCTTCTTAAAAATGGATTTCAAAGAGGTGCAATAGATAATACCTTGTTTATCTTGAAAGAAAGAGGTAATATCTTATTGGTACAAATTTATGTTGATGACATTATTTTTGGTTCAACTGATGATGCAATGTGTAAAAAGTTCTCTAAAATCATGTCATCTGAGTATGAGATGAGCTTAATGGGTGAATTAACATTTTTCTTAGGTCTTCAGATTAAGCAAACTGAAATGGAATTTTCATAAACCAAGGAAAATATGTCAGAGATTTGTTAAGAAAATACAAATATGATTCAATCCCATCGAAAAACACACCTATTGCAGCACCATTGAATTTGGACTCTGACCCAACTGGCAAAAGTTAACATAACTGACTATAGAGGTATGGTTGGTTCACTAATGTACTTGACTGCCAGTCGACCAGATATAATGTTTGCAACATGTTTATGTGCCAGGTTTCAGGCTAACCCAAAAGAATCACATTTGCACGCTGTAAAGCGTATCTTTAGATACCTGAAAGGGTGTCCTAATCTTGGACTTTGGTACCCCAAAGGTTCAGGATTAGATCTAATGGGTTATTCAGATTCTGATCATGCAGGTTGTAAGATAGATAGAAAATCAACAACTGGTGGTTGTCATTTCCTTGGAGGAAAACTGGTAAGTTGGACCAGCAAGAAGCAGACTTCAGCCTCTATGTCCACTGCTGAGGCAGAGTACATTTCTGCGGCCAGTTGTTGTGCCCAGATTCTCTGGATCAAGAACCAGTTACTAGATTATGGTCAGAAGTATACCAAGACCCCAATCTTTTGTGACAACACCAGTGCTATTGCTATCTCTCACAACCCAGTGATGCACTAAAAAACAAAGCATATTGACATCAGGTATCATTTTATTCGAGATCATGTTATGAAAGGAGATATTGAAATTCATTTCATCCCCACTGACAAACAGTTAGCTGATGTTTTTACTAAACCTCTCGATGAGAAAACTTTTAAACATCTCATCAGCGAACTGGGCATGTTGAATCCTTAACTGGAGCTTTCTTTGTTATTGAACGCGTCAGTGACACTGATAAAGTTCTCCAGTTGAGGAGGTCCAGATAATCTTTGCTCCCCAGGCTATCGAACGCCTTTGTGATACTATCTTGGCACTAATTGATTTCTGGATCATCATTTTAGGGGGAAAGACTCAAAATAATTTTCTGACTAAAATTCGTTTTGTTTGAAAATGCAACTGGAGAACTCTCCAGTTGGAAACTGGTACTGGATTGATCCTCCAGTTACCAGGTTCAGTCTTTGTCTAATTTTTTATAACGTTACAAATACTTGGTCAATTTGTGTGACACGTGATGATACTCGAGTGTTTTAAACCACTTGATATTGTGATCTGACGTGTTGAAACCATTTTTAGTACTTAACAACTGTTTGTATTGGGAAAACAAAAAGTGAGTGGGCGCGTGGGTAAGATAAGCCGTCGTAGCATTTAATGCTGACATGGAAGCATTTAATGTTTACATGGCAAATCATTATTTTATTCAAAATTCAAACCAACTTTTGTAAAAATATCTACAAAAAGGATTGCTTTTTATTAAAATATTATTTTGGTGTTTTATTGGGATCTTGAATCCCCTTATAAATATCCTTATTTACTCCGAACTCATTTACTTCTTCCTTATACATTCTTTCATTTACTTCCAATCATCAACATTGCTTCATTTTTCTCTTTGCTTCACAAATCAAAAACCCTAAATCCCAAACTTCATTTTCATTCTTCAATGGCTCCTAGATCATCTCGTTCAAGAGATGTAAATCTCTTGACTGTCCCATATAATCCCTCACCAGATGTCACACAGGCACCTGGTGCCCCTAGTAGTGCTTCGGTCATAAAACTAAATCCAAATAATCCTATGGCCAGCCTACGAGGATCTCAAGGGTCCGATACCCTTATTGGTAGAATTCAAAAGTTTTTTAAGAATTCTCCAATAGGACCCTCATTCTCTCTAAACCCACGTAAGATGTTTCACAACTACTTATGTGAGTTTTGGTACACTGCCGTTCTTTCTTCCGATTGTTCCTCCATCAGTTTCACTTTAAAGGATGGAACAATCCAGTGTACCTTGTCAGCTGATATATTGAGGGACGCCTTACTCCTCAATTACTGGAGAGAGGGTGAATCTCCAGTCGTCTTGCCCCCTAATATAAACTTTCGCCAAGTACTCCTGGAAATGAGACACAGGGAGTGTTTGGAGAATGGGGTGTTGAAGACAAAAGGTGCGATGACCATGAAGGGCCTTACACCTTCATGGAGGTACTTTTTCATCCACCTGGTGGAGAGCATGGGTGGGAGTTCTGGTGGACTTGACCAGATTAACTCCTCACAAGCAGAGATGGCTTATTGCTTGTGGAACGGATTGAGAGTGGACTTTGCAAATATTCTGTATAGAAGCCTAGTTCAAAAGCTGAAGGGCACAAGGGGTGTTTGTATTCCCTTTTCAAGGTTCCTCTCACTTTGTTTTAAGCAAATTCTGGGCAAGGAAGCATATAATAGTACAGATTCACCGTACACTGCTCCAGATATGCTAAGGAATCTAGACTCACTGGTATCTGAAGCTGGTGAGGTTGAAATTCCTGAACGAATGCTACTGGCATTCGCTTCAACTGATGCACCTCTTGTAGGTGAGTCAGAAAGGCAACTGGGCGGGCCTCAAAATAATGAGGGACCCTCCAGTGTGTCTAATGTTGTGGTTGAGGATAGAGCAACCATAACTGAAGCAACCCCCATCACATCTATCCCTGGTGAAGATACTTCGGTATTTGATCCACCAACAGATGTACCCATCCAGGAAACTGGGGAAGGTCATCTGGAGCCTGACCAGGTAACTGGTCAGCCCTCAGTTACATTCATGGATCTGGACATGGGTGTTAATGACGAGGAAATCCTTATAGAATCTTCGGATTCTGAAGGTACTGAAACAGACCAGGAGATTCTTGATGCTTCTGTACAAGCTCAAGACCCTTCATCTCCAGTCTTACCTCCAGACGCATCAATTTCACTTTCACCACCTGAACAAAATGTGCCTATAGATATATCTTTACCAATATATACCGCTCCTTTACCAACTGGGCAATTCTCACTTGCTCGAGAAATGCCCCACCACCGTCGCCGTTGTTCACACCTGAGCATTCTCAGCATGAACAACAATTTGATTTTCCAGTCCTTTCTTCAACCACCACTCCAATAATTTCTTCAACTGCTGGCCTGACAACTGGGGAGACTTCCATCAGTTTGCCTCCTCCAGTTGCTCCAGTAGTAACTGCTCGTGGTCCAGTGACACCTTCTCCTTTGTCACTGGACAGTCAAGTTGTCTCCATACAATCCGATCTCCAAAACCTTCTAACCAGGGTGGAGGAGATTCAGAAGATACTTGATAAAAACACCAAGTCTTTCTCCAGATACCACAAGGACTCTTTGACAAACATCAAGGTGGTTGATCTGGGGATAAACAAGTTTTCATCAAATGAAGACTTGGTGTTCAACAAATTGAATGAGTTGGTCACTGGCTGTAACAATCTGGCTGGTACTCTAAAGGAAGCCTTTGACCTAACTCACTCCAAGGTCACCAGTTCCATCTCAAATCTACTTGGCAACACTGTTAGAACTTCTGAAGTAGATCTGAAGGAAATTGAGAGGCAGGTCAAGGAATTAGTTGAACGACCTGGCCTAGATGTAACTGGCCTTGGAGAGCAGTTGATATCTTCAGTTGGTCAGAAGATAGAGGATACGTTGGGTGCTAGGGAAGCACATTTGATAGAAAGGGTGATGTCTGAGATCACCAGGCTGGCCACTCCCCAGGTTGATCTGGCCCCACTTACCAGTGAGATCAATCAGTTGAGGGGCAGCATTGAAGGTTTGAGCACCCAAGTATCTCTACATACTGAATCATTGAATAAACTGACCAATGAAGTGGAGAATTTGAAGAAGAGGGATGATGAAATGAAGGAAAAGGTGGTTGCTGGTATAGATGAAGAATCTAAAATCTTAAACGAACTTAAAACTGGTCAAGAACAAGTCAGTGCAAATGTCTTGACCCAGTCCAAAGAAACCAACCACCTTTGGAGGTCCTTCAGGATGATGTGTGGGATCTTCAAAGAGTGCAAGGATATGCAGTCATGGCAGCCTCTTGACCGGTTGCCATCACACCCCTCTGAATGGGAAGGAATTAGGGCAGGTCTAGATGCTGCCAAGGGGGAAAGAAGTGCAGTCCTTGCACCACCAGTTGTACCTAGAAGGGAATTGATTTTAGCTGCCAGTACTGAAGCTGGTGAGCAAACTGG
This sequence comes from Erigeron breviscapus, assembly GCA_034093135.1. Taxonomy (NCBI): domain Eukaryota; kingdom Viridiplantae; phylum Streptophyta; class Magnoliopsida; order Asterales; family Asteraceae; genus Erigeron; species Erigeron breviscapus. Next base: position 117,091,924 of record CM067171.1, read on the forward strand.
TGGAGATGTTAGTGTAAGGGGGAATGTGTTGGATAAAGGAAAGGGTAAAGCATCTGATGAAGCCCAGCCGGCCACTGAAATGCCAATGCTTGAAACTGGTAATGCTGATGTACTGCCTCCAGTTTCAGATAGTGATAGTAGAAGACTGGCCAGACTTGGTAATGACATTAAAGAAAGAAAGAAAATGAAACAAAAGAACCAAGCTGAAGCCAGGGCACATCTCACACAATTAAAGTTGCTTGATATGAGTGATGCCAATCTTCTGGGTATCACTAAGGAGGAGTATGTCAGGATCAAGAATGATCCTAGGATAGTTGACCAGTTAAATGAAATGCTAGATGTTGAACTGGAAAGACACTATCATGAGGATGAGGCTGAATTTGATGCCAGAAGCTTGAACATTTCATTGGAGAAGGCTAAGGAGTTAAGGGCCAGTGGTATTCTAAAAAGAATTGCAAATGTTAAGAAGGTTGTGAAGGATGTATTGAATCCACCAAGAAGAAGGATTCCACAACCAAGAAGACCACTGACAAGAGTTGCAAGAGATGCTGACCTAAGCACATTCGTTGAACCAACTGGCGAGGTTACAAATGAAGACATTAAGGCTGCTGTACTGGCTGCTGGTGCTGGGAGTATAAAAATCACTAATGAATCTGAAGCTCGAAGTTATTACTCCCAGATCATGTCAACCAGAAGACATAGTGGTCCTATTAATAGTGTCAATGTTACAATCAAGCCAGGCACCAAGGTTTTTCAAATCGAAGTTAAGTATGCTGGTGGGCCACTGGTTAGAACTGATGATCCTGGTGCGATGCAATATGGGTTCAGCGAATGGGTCGAGATGGTGAATGTGCTGGATGCTAAGGCACAAAAGAATAGGTTTGAGAAGGCATGGGCAAACTTCTTAAGGGGCAAGATTCAACATAAGGAAAATCTGGAATTAAAGCTGAATATTGACCCTGAAGACACTCAACCTATTTCTTCAGTTGCCAAGAGAAGAAGAACTGGCGAAGGGCCATCTGTTTAAGTTCTTTCTTCAGTTATCTACTTGTAATTTGTATTTACATTCTATAACTTGTATAAATTTCATTCCCTTGTATAAATGAAGTTACCAGTTTGTAACCACAAGGTAGATAATAGATTAAAATCTAACAAACATAAAAGAAAAACCTAAGGCATTTATTGATCTATAAAAATGCCTTAGATAACTTAGATAGATTTAAATCAAACAAGTCTCTATAGTTCACACTTGTACAGATACAAGAACTAGAAAAGACTTAGACTATATTTCTAGACAAATAGGGGGAATTTGTTAGGACCAGTTCACCTGGAACTGACCAGTCACCAGTTCACACTTGCCAGTCACCAGTTGCATCTGGAGACTAGTGAAACTGGTAACCAAGATGATTTGTCGAGAAATATATTGAAGTCCAGTTGCACCGTACAGTTAACGCAACTGAAGACTTCCTCCAGTTGAGAACTGACCAAGTTGAAGAAAGCATTCCAGTTTAAGTCGAAGACAACAAATGGAAGATAGAGAATGGCAATGGCAGCGAAGCCCAGTTGACATTCTAGTCAGTTATAAACTGGAGACCATCAGTGGAAAGCCCTTACAAAGTTTTACACTGATTACGAGGAATTGACTTATATACTTTATGTACCTTTACCCGGATAATAAGCCTTGTCTTATTATTTAAATATAAAAGGTACATAAAGGTGGTTAAGTAAAGTTGCTTTCACGTACAACTTTACAATGCTCTCAACCACATTTGTACGGCTAAAGTTAACATCCCAATGTTAACTTTGCCTATAAATACAAGTCATTGCACAACAAGAATAATAAGTGAAATCACAACGTGAGAAAACTTCACACTTTGCAAACCTGCAATATTCTTGGTGAACTTGTGCAATATTCTCTCAATCGCTAAAAGGAACATTTCACAACTTTAAGTGTTTCGATTGTCTTGAGAAATTCCGAGTGTAGATCAATTGTATTTCATAGATTGTTAGGATATTTACATTCGTGTATTATCTTGGTTCCGCAACAATCTTGTAATTTGTTTAACATCAATAAATAAATTACACATTGAAAAATACATATTGTCTCATCAAGTTATCTTACAAGTTATTTGTATTATTGCATTGTTCTTTACTTATTGTCATTTATATAAGTAATCTATCTAGAACTTGGTATATACACACTGCAACTGGTCGTCTCCAGTTCAGCGCATATATTGCAAAGTAACTCCACCATCGACATAGAGGTGTCTTCAGTAGTACCATCTAACGAGTTGGGACTAACACTTACCCATTTCACAACCTGGACATGGCTTGTCTTTATTGAAAGACATTGAGGGTATCCCATCAACAAGTTGTTTTCTAGACAACTTATTAATATTTTTGAAGTTCAGATGGGATAATCTCTTGTGCCACAACCAGTTTGTGTCTTCATCTGCCTTTGAGTAGAAACATTGTTCAGAGGTAGAAGGATTCATATCAATGACATAGATGTTTCCCTTCCTTGGTGCAATCAGTACCACCTTTCCATCTCTGTTGAATATGGTGCCTTGTGAAATATCAAATAAAACCTTGAAGCCATCATCACATAGTTGACTGACACTGATCAGGTTATATTTCAAACCATTCACATATGCAACTCGTGTGAATTTGACTTGACCATTATTCACCACACCATATCCCTCAGTTTTCCATTACCATCATTTCCAAAACTATTGAGGGCCCCTCTTGCACCCTATATTCCTCTAGCAGGGTCTGATAACCAGTCATGGTTCGGCCAGCAGCACTGTCCAGAAACCATATATTCTTCTTTCGGTCTCCCTGCACACAAACAAAGATTAGTTCTTTTTGGAACCCATCTTAGGATGGGTTCACTAGACTCTCCCTTAGCAGTCTCAGATTTCTTTGGTTCATAAGGAACAGAAGGGTCAAAGGGGATTTCAGTCATTATTTCAGATGACACAAAAGTAGTTGGTTTGATGGGGTTTTCAACCTTTTTCTTTTCAGATTTCTGCTTGACTAGCTTAGAAAAAGGTTTTGTATTTTGTTTAGGTTGAAGAGGAGGAGTTTCAACATTTTTTAAATGTGCATTACAACTCTGCACTTGTCTAGCCAATAGTTGAAATTGACTTTCTAACCTTAACAAAATTGATTCTTCATTAGACACCTGAGCCTTACCAGAATCTGAGGTAGATGGCTCAGTAGGGGAGTGGTTTTTGTTTTTCTTCTTCTTTAGGTCTTTAGGAACCTTAGATGAAGTCTGAGGGGAAGGCTTTTTGGATTTAGCCTTCCTTTCTGAAACAGTTGTCTGAGCTGTTTCAGATTTATCCTCAGATTGTTCCTTGGCTTTATTAGTTGCAGTTTTCTGCTTGCCAACTTTAGGAAAAATGATTTCAGGTTTTATTTCCTTTGGAAGTGCATCTAAATCAGTGATTATGGATGCCAAGTGAAGATCACCAGACTCATATGCTGCTCTTTGTGATGCAAAAGTATTTTTAATTGCAGCATCTGGCCTTGGTGCTTTCATCCAAGATTTGATAATAGCTTGTTCTTTTTCAAGGATGGATTTTAATTCTTCCTTTTCCAATTCTAAAGTTGCAACCATGGACTGATAACTTTTTAGAGCCAAATGAACATCTTTCAGTTCTTTCAATCTGGCATGACTGGCGTTCAGTTCAGAAGCATTATTTTCAAACATTTTAGGCTTTCTGAACGCACTGTCTCAACAAATGAGATGTCAGCCTCTAAAAGAACCAAAAGATCCAGTTTGTGTTCCTCATTCTTTTCAAAGCCAAAATTACTGACCTTTTTCATTACAATATCCACCCAGCGACCAGATTCAACATCGGATTTGACCAAATGACCTTGATCTTCTTGTGCCATGAAACACATGTCCCTAACTTCTTCTTCATCATCAGATGATTCATCAGAGTCTTCCCATTTTCAGTTTTGGCAATCATACAACTGTTGCTTGAGTTGTCTTGTGCCATAAGAGCCATATGTGCCTTTAACTTCTTGTATTTGGCCTTATAGCTGTCATCAGATTTCTGAAAAATAGAATGGTTAGGAGCAGATTGTGATGATGATGGTTGACTAGATCTGCATTCCTTCATGAAATGTCCTTTCTTGCCACATTTAAAGCATTCAAGATTAGACTTGTCAATAGAAGCGCTGGAAGCAAAAGGTTTGCCAGATCGATTTAATTTGGCCTTAAAACGATTGAACGTTTTAGCCAGCATGGCAACCAGATCATCATTGTCATCCTCATCACAATCATGAGTAACATTACCAGAGACACCAGTTTTTAACATTTCAGAAACCATCTTCTTCATTGAGTCAGAAATGTCACTCTCAGAAGATAGTAGAGCAGTACTATGTGGTTCAGAATACTGAACCATACCAGAACTGGTAGAAACATGATTCTTGGCATCTTGCTCAGCCATAGCTCTCTCAGCTTTGTTCTCTTCAGTATATCTGAAGGCTCCATAAAGGGAAGCAAGAGTGTGACTGTGCAAAGTTTTGCCTTGTCTCAAGACCAAGATTAAATTTTCCCATTTAGAGGGTAAAATATCACAAAATTTTTCCAACAAAATTTCTTTGTCTTTGGTTACACCTAGGGCTTTCAGTTGATTGACCAGATTTGTAAATCTGATGTAAGTCTGAGTTAAAGTTTCCCCAGGTATAGCAAAGAAAGACTCATATCTTTTGTTTAAAGCAACTTTTCTTGTGACAATAGTCTCATTTGTGCCTTCAAACTGTGTCATTAGTTCCTCCCACATTAATTTGGAATTATCAAGTAAAACAAGAGTGGGCATGAGAGTTTCAGGAACTGCATATAAAATCATATTTTGTAACTTAGTGTCAAGGTCTACAAGTCTATGATCTTCCTCAGACCAATGATCCTTCTCCTTAGGTGACTGCCTAGGAGTCCCATCGGTATTTCTGACAACAGTAGAAGCATTCATGGGGACAAAGGGTCCTTCTTTTAAGATATCTGGTAAATGTCGTTCAACACCAGCAATATACTTTAACATGCATGCTTTCCATGTTTGAAAGTTTTCACTGTTCCCATCAAACTTGGGAACAGGATTGTTTGGAAAGTGTACGTGTACATTATGCGATGGTATATTGTTGTTTATGATGGGTGGAGTAGGTGGGGTAGTGTTATTAGGGTCAGGACGTTCTTGTTGAAAGTCAGCCATCTATGCAGATCAAAGGTTAAAGAATTGATATAATTCAACCTGGCTCTGATACCAATTGTGAGTCCCAAATATAGATGATTAACTAAACCCGACTGGCAAGTACAACTAATCTTGATGGATAAGTTAAGTTTACGATCCAGATATGGATAACAAGAAACAATTGACTTAAAGTAAAATGCAAGAACTAAATGGCAGAAACTATATAAAGATATATATAATTATAATCAAGTATGTAGCATTGAGACACAATGTATTTTTCAAGGTATTTGATTTATTGATATATAAACAAATACAAAGGTTGTTGCGGAACAAAGATAAACACCCAAGTGTAAATATCTAAACAACCTAGAAATACAAGTGATCTAAATAACTTGGAAATACTCATAAGTTTACTTAGAGTATATCTCACAAGTTGCAATGCTAAAGTTTCAAGCAATTTGCAAGTTGTGAGAAGACTTTGTATTTATAGACCAAGTCTATGATGACATGGACAAGATCATATAAAAGTGGTTGTGAGCATTTAAGGAATTAAACCTAATTCCTTACATGCTTGTACTAGGAAGAGTATATAAGTCAGTTGATGTGACTTATAGTACTATGTTCCCAACCTATACTTTTACCTTGTACCTTTTGTTAATAGATAAATCTATTAACTGGGTAAAGGTATGTAAAGTAAAAAGTCTTCCTCGTAATCAGTGTAAAGTGTTGTAAATACTTTACACTGAGATGCTTCAGTCTTCGATCTGGTAGAATCACTCTTTGCTCGCTTCTGAGATGATTCTCTTCTTCATACTTCAGTCTTTGACTTCAGAATGAATGCTTCAGATTTGTCTCGATCTGAACTGAAGTGAAGCTTCAGTGAAGGAATTCTGAGACGGCTCAGAATTCTGTACAAACGTTTTCACTGAACTTCAAGCTATTTCTGAACAAATTATACTTGGTCGATTTCTGACCTAACATCTGTTGATGAATATTCAAGATATACCTGGGTTTTCTTTCTAAAACACAAAAGTGAGGCTGCTGACAACATTATTCATTTTATCAAGCAAGCTGAAGTACTTTACAAAAGGCCTGTTAGGCAATTAAGAAGTGACAATGGCATTGAATTTAAGAATGTCACTCTTAGTGAGAAGGGTATTTCATAAGTCTACTCAGATGCCAGAACTCCTCAACAGAATGGTGTTGCAGAAAGAAGAAACAGAACTTTGATTGAAGCTGCAAGATCTATGATGGCACAAAACAATGTGAAACCACACTTCTGGGCCGAAGCTATTCACACAGCCTGCTTCACTCAAAACTGATCTCTTATTGTGAAAAGGCACCAAAAGACTGCATATGAGCTTCTTAGGGGGAGAAAACCAGAAATTGGTTTCATAAGAATGTTTGGTAGTCCTTGTTACATTCTGAATCAGAAAGACCATCTTGGAAAGTTTGATGAGAAAGCAGATGAAGACATACTACTTGGTTCTGCTACAATGATAAAGGCTTACAGAGTTTACAACAAAAGAACTAAAGTTATTGAAAACTCTGTGAATGTAAGCATTGAAGAAGGTTGCTCAGAACCAGTTAGTACACCTCTTGAAGATGATGATATCAATTTTGAAGAACTGGCCATCCCTGAGAATGAACCACCAACTAATCCTCTAGTTGAAGCTGATAGTGCTCAATCTCAGGGGGAGCAATCTGTTATTGAAGATGAAGCTGAACCAATCTTTGAAAATGTGCAAGTTGTTCCAACTCTTGTTGAAGAAACTCCTTTAAATCCATCTAATGACTCCCAAGCTGAATCAGATCCTATACTTCCAATCCAAACTGATCAGCTATTTCCACAAGTTGATCATGCTGGACCTTCAAGTCTGAATCAGCCCATTGTCCAAGAATCAAACGATACTCAACATGTTACAAAATGGAGAAGGAGTCATCCAATCAACCAAATCATTGGTGATCCACTCTCTGGTGTGAAAACAAGAAGAAAGGCAACATGCAATTTCTGCATGTTTGTCAACTTTGTAAGTAAGATGGAACCAACTGAGGTTGCTGAAGCTCTGGCAGATCCATCATGGGTTAATGCAATGTAAGATGAACTAACACAGTTTGAAAGAAACAAGGTTTGGGAACTAGTTCCAAGACTAATCACAAAAATGTGATAGGAACCAAATGGGTCTACAGAAACAAAATGGATGAAAAGAGAGTTGTGACAAGAAACAAGGCAAGATTGGTAGCTCTTGGTTACAGACAAGAAGATGGGATTGATTATGATGAGACTTTTGCTCCTGTGGCAAGATTGGAAGCCATAAGAATGTTCTTGGCTTATTCTGCTCACAAAGGTTTCAAGGTCTATCAAATGGATGTGAAGAGTGCATTTTTGAATGGGAAATTGGAAGAAGAAGTCTATGTTGAACAACCTCCAGGCTTTGAAAGTTCAAAGTATCCATATCATGTTTTCAAGCTTGATAAAGCTCTTTATGGGTTGAAGCAGGCTCCAAGAGCATGGTATGATACTTTGTCCAAGTTCTTACTTGCAAACAAGTTCAAAAGAGGTAATGTAGACAAGACTCTATTTGTGAGAAAATACAATGGTGATATTTTACTTGTGCAAATATATGTAGATGATATAATATTTGGGTCTAGCAGTGAAAGACTTTGCAAAAAGTTTTCAGAACTAATGTCTAAAAAGTATGAAATGAGCATGATGGGAGAACTAAACTATTTTCTGGGTTTACAAGTTAAACAGACTAAAAATGGAATTTTTATAAACCAAGGAAAATATGTTAAAGATCTTTTAAACAAATTTGGTTTTAGTGATTGCTCACCTATGAAAACTCCTATGGGAACTGGTGATAAGCTGGGTGAAGATAAAAATGGAAAATCTGTTGACACCACAGCTTATAGGGGTATGATAGGATCATTACTTTACTTGACTGCTAGTAGACCAGACATTATGTTTGCTACATTTCTTTGTGCAAGATATCAAGCTAGTCCTAAGGAATCACATCTCAAAGTTGTGAAGAGAATCTTCAGGTATCTTAAAGGTAGTCCCAATCTGGGTCTTTGGTATCCCAAAGACTCAGGATTTGATCTAATTGCTATTCAGATTCTGACTTTGCAGGCTGTAAGATTGATAGAAAAAGCACATTAGGAGCTTGTCAATTGCTTGGCAATAGACTTGTAAGCTGGTCCAGCAAAAAGCAACATTCAGTTTCCATTTCCACTGCAGAAGCTGAGTATGTTGCTGCAGGAAGTTGTTGTTCACAAATTTTGTTGATGCAATATCAGCTTCAAGACTATGGTGTCACTTCCTTCAAAACTCCAATCTTTTGTGACAACACAAGTGCCATAGCAATTTCCAACAATCCTGTGCTTCATTCAAGGACTAAGCACATTGATATAAGATATCATTTCATCAAATCATGTGATGAAAGAAGATGTTGAACTACACTTCATCCCAACTGATAATCAACTTGCTAATTTGTTCACAAAGCCTTTGGATGAATCAAGGTTCAGTTATCTTATAAGTAAGATTGGTATGTTGAATATGTAAGATGTAGTGAGATAAGTAATAACAAATCTGACCCCTTGAATTTATCTTCAAAATTTAAGGGTAAGCTGTGTCCAACCCAGACTGCTCTCTCATACTTGGTATTTTTCCATAAAAAGGAGAGCAAGCTGAGTCTGACCCAACTTAGTGGTTATTTTTGTTATTAAATATCTCAGTGCGTTTTATTATTTTCATTAATTTATTTAGTTTACTTATTTATCCATTTTCTGATAATTGGTGAATGACACGTGTGGAGGCAACGGTTGTTTCTGCAAAAAGTACCCCCACTAGTTGTTATCCCACCAATCAAAATCTTTCTCTCTCTTCCCTCTCAAACGGTTATTGAAATATATTTATTATTAAGGTATATATACTCATTTTAACCTAAATCCCAAATCAATTGCAATTTTTCTTCATTATCTTTCAATCTCTTTCTCTCAATTATGTGCACTGTTTTATTAGACTCAATAAATTTTCTTCCATAATATTCTATTTCAATGGCTTCATCATCTGCTTCTACTCCATCTGCTAATAACTCTAATAATAATTCTTCATCGGAATCTGAGGTCCAATACCCAGCTCCGATCAGCGCGAATAAGCTTTCACCTTATGAGGTGGGAAGTGATGTGTTGTGGTCCCGGCTGATCTTGATACTCCCGTCTTTGCCAATATTATCCTCCTTCTTGGGCAAAAGGATACGATGAGATTGTTGGCCTTCTTATGGCATCATCCGTTTGGTAAGATGATGATTGAAAAGCCAGAGTGGATATTTCAAGATGTGCTTTGTGAATTTTGGGCAAGCTGTTATGTTGGAGAGAACAAGAATGGTGAAACTGCAATCTATGGCACAATCCTCAACGGTAAGAAACAGGTATATATTACTCTTAAGAGGATTAGGTCTGCTTTTGAACTTTCTTATATGCCTGAAGATGATTATGAAACTGTTGCCACCCATGCTGAGGCCAAAAATGTTTTGTCATTAGTTGACTACTCAGGTCCGCTTGCTTCAATTGTTAAAATGAAATCTTTAACTGGCATCTGGAATTATCTTTTGAGTACAATATGCAAAACTTTACAAATGAAGGCAGACAGTTTTGATCAGCCTAATGTCTTAGAATTGCAAATATTTCATGCAATGGTCACTATGACCAGAGTAGATTTTGCAGGACTTGTTTTTGGTGATTTAGTTGGCCGAGTCAGGAATAAGGGTCTTATCATACCTTATGGTACGATCCTTGCACTTATCATTGAAGCCATCCTTGATGGTGATTTTAGTTTGGCAACTGGCCAGACTGTTGAATGCAAGACCATCAACACTAACATCTTCAATAGTCCCAAGGTAACTGCGCAGGGTCTGACCCAAGCAATTCAAATTTACCTTGATTTTTGCAGAAGAAGAGAAAGGGAACAACAAGCACTTGAGGAAGCTGTCTCTCCTTCAACGCGATCTGAGTCCAACACTCAATCTGCCAATCAGGAGAGTCAAGGTACACAAGCTTCTAAATCCTTAAACTCTTCCAAATCTACATCTTCTTCTTCTTCAAAAGAGGGTGAAGGGTTGGCCACAACATCAACCACCCTAGCCACACCCTCATCCACTATTTCTAAATCCGCTTCTAGAAGACCCATTGTTGAGGACTTAGTGCCTCACAGTGCTAAAAAGAAAAGAACCAAGCTATCTGTATCAGCTTCAGGGGTTGCCACATCAACTCTTATAAGACTTAAAGTCCCCCTTGGTGCATTGGAAGCTGAGAAACGTTCCGAAGCTGACTCTGCCACCCAAGCTGATATGCCGAAATCACCACACCCATCTGCACTCTCCCAAAAGAGTGTAGACGAGACAAAAGGGACACCTGATACTACCCAACCCTCTAAAAAGGGTGAAGGTATTGAAACAAAGACCTCCTCCCAAGGTCATACTGTGAGTCCACCAATTCACCATCATCAGCCTCCCAAAAGGTTGATGATATCACAAAAGGGACAACAGTGGATCCAGCCCAGATCCAAATAGAGTCAGAGTCTTTCCACATCATTTCTGAGGATGATCAGCCAAAGGATGCAAGTATCGAACGCCAAGGTGACACTGCTTGTATTCCCTAAGCTGGTCATCAGACTTCTTCTCTCTTACACTCTGAGTCTGCACAGGCTGCCAATGCCCCTTCTAGATCATAAGAAGGGGTACAGGCCTCAATTATTCTCCCTGAGGATACCCTGGTGCAACAACACACCTTGGTTGAAGGGCAATCAACTCCACAAAACATTACACCCGCAGGATCTGTGTCTGCCTCTGTCCTTGGACCGATAGATCCTGTAGGTTACATGACTCTTTTTAGGGAGGTCATGTCAGCCCCAAGTGCAACCTTGGAAACTACTAGTTGTCCTCACGACTCTAGTGAGAAAATAGTCACTATCTCTGGAAGTGACTCTTCATTCGATGATGTGCTTGCCCATCCATCCTCAAGGGATGATCTGATGGAAGATGCCAGTGGAGGAGTTGATCAACATCAAGATCAACATATTCTCACTGGCCCACAATCTAAATTACAAGTCAATCCTTCTCAGATTGTTAAGCACATCATCACTTCTGCCAAATCTGCTCATAAGACTCACTCTCATGAGAAAATTCACCTAAACTCCCTTAGCCTCCACCCCCTTTGATATGAGCCAATTGACCCTGATTTTAAGGATTGCAGGCTGCTCTTTCTAGAGTCAGTGGCCTTTAGGCTAACTGCAAGTTCTTCCCAAGCTCCCATTATCTCATTTTCAGATGTGGTAAATCAGCTCACTGAGTTCACATCAACCCACAAGGTTGAGAGCTCAAAGCTGATTGAAAGCTTGTTTAAGATCCAAAAGGATCAAGAATTGACGGATAAGAAGGTGGAGAAGATGTGCCAAGATCAGAAAAAAATGGAAGAAAACATAATAAAGGCACTTGATCTTCTACAAAAGAATCAAAGCAAGCTGACAGAGTCTCTTGAATGTCTTACAAAGGCACTAAATGAAGAAAAGAGAGACAAGAGCACTCTGAGTCAGTTTGAGAAAACAGCCAACAAGTTCACTAGAGATGTCACCATTGAGCTAAAGATGCAAATAAGTCACAAGCTGACTTCAAGAAAGAGCTGGTGGATGTCTCTAAAAGTGTCAGAAACAACATTGGTCTTCTTCATGATGATAATGTTGACTTGCACAGAGTTTGTGCAACCAACAACTTCATACTAGACTTGCTGAATCACAAATTAAGAGGTGTATTTGCAACTCCTGTCAGCTCCTTCCCTGGTGATGATGACAAAAAGGGGGAGAAGACTGAAGCTGAGATTGAGCAAGAGAAGTTGGAGAAAGAAAGAGAAGTAGCTCAAGTAGAAAAGGAGATTGCAAATTACCTTGCTAGATTAAAAGTAAAGCAAGAGAAGGCTAGAGCTGATAGGGAAGCCAATGATAGAAGTTTGGTCATATTTGGTTCTGATAAGGAAGCTGAGGTGATAAAAAGACCAGAATCTGAGTCTGGTGGTGAAAAGGATGGAGAAGTGAATGAAGAGACTGAAAGGAAGAGTGATAAAATTGAGGGGGAGGCTGGTGGTGATTTGAAAACTGTTGGAGAGATAAGGAAGGAAGTTGGAGTTGAAGAAGCTGGAGACAAAGGAAAATCTTCACAATCTGACCCTGCACAAGCTGACCCAGCTCCAGAATTGTTGCTGATTCATCTTCTAGTGAAGACAACATCACTTTGGATCAATATATGGTGAAGAAAAGACCATCCGGAGAAGGATCAAGTGGTGTCAAAGTCCTAACTTAGGAAGAAAAAGACTGGGAGCTTGCTGCAATAAAAGCCAAAGAAATGGCCCTTGGCCTACAAGATGATTGTGGAAGATAAGCTTGAAAGATTAAAGATCTCTGCTGTAGTTTCTGATCCTGAGCTGGCCAAGGTTGTGCAAGACCAATGGAATGAAGAAGAAGATCATTTGGCAGCTGTTGGATCAAAGAAGAAAGGAGTGAGCAAGAAAAGAAAGAAAGTGGTGGTTCACACTAAGCCATCACAGAAAGTTAAGGATGTAAAGAAAAGTGTTGAAGCCCATGCTGGGTGGGAAGCTCTGGATATAAGGAAGACAAAAGAAAGAATGAACTACAGAAGACATCCAGAGCCAATCACCCAAGTTATTTTGAAAAGAAGAAAAGGGCAGTCATTCCTAGCATTAGATTTACAAGAGAAGGTTATGAAACCAGCTGGGAAACTCATGATCTAGATAAGCTGTTTGATCTAGGTTATTCTGAGTGGGTTGAGTTGCATGACATTATTGTTGGTATGCCTGGCATTCATAAAGATACAGTCTTGGAAGCCCTTGAAAAGAAGTGCTATTGTTGTGAAAAACAAGATTGACATCTCTGGCCTTCCAAAACCAAAGTATTATGATATGAAAGATGAAGATGAGTCTAAAGAGCCTCTTAAAAAGAAAAAAAGGTGACATGTCAAGCTTGATGGTCCTGAAGGTGATCACACATATTTCATCAAGAACTTGAACCCTTCAAAGCTACTTGAGCAATTGGCACCTGAAGCTCTTGACAAACTTCTGAGCCATCTCAATCTGTCTTTGCCTGATGGTGTACAAAATGCAAGGTGTGGAATGCACATTACTGAACCTGTGCATTGGATGTACTTTATAAATGCAAGAGGGCAACTTGTCATCCAGAGGACTGCTGAGATAAAAGAGGTACCAACAATGCACCTTTTTACCTTGTACAGATTCTGTGTCAATTTTAGTGAACAAGGTAATGGGTATGAGCAGATTCTCATTAATGAAGGGTTGGATAGACAAGTAGATGTTAGAATTGCCCCATTTGAAGTTAAACAGAAACTGTTGATATATTAGGGGAACAATAAACTATGTATGTAATATGTTTCTCATTCCTCTATGTATTAAAGTTTTGTACAATTCTGTTTTCTTGTTAAAACTTCATATCAGATTAAAAAGAACCCAAAAGATTCAAAGGGTCACAAGTTGTTAGTCATATTTTACTTTGATTCTTTGTAAGTTGATAGTTAGAAGTGTGTTGGGTTTTGTCATCATCAAATAGGGGGAGATTGTTAAATGTAAATTTGGTGATGACAAATCTGATAGTTAAACACTTAGAAATCTTTTGGTTCTTGTAATCTGATCTGGGTCAGACTAAGCTGACACAGCTTGCGATTCTGTAACTGACCCAGATCATGCTTCATGCTTTGTAATTGTTTTATCTTATGGAAGCAAGGTTGTTCAAGCTGCATCAAATGGTTATAGCATTCAGTCCAAGTCAAAGAGGAGGATTGAAAATAGAAGACCAAGGTGTTAGTGGAAGACAACTTAGGATTAGCAGTCAGCTTGGGAACACTTAGACAGATTTGTGCTTTGACAAATGACCAATCTGTGTCTGACAATCAAGTGAAGATAACCACCTGGATTGAAGATAAGGACAAATGACGTGACTAGGAAGAATCCTAGGATCCAGGTTGGTGGTGGGATTTACATATGCGTGTCCATACTCTTATTGGACGATGAAGAATGTGCAGTTGTACGTGGGGGACCACAAGTACCATGAAGGCACGATTGATTATTCCTTTGATCGTCCAACATGTGAGTCCCTCGATAGCTACGGATCGCTCTCGAGATCGTCTATGTTATGTCGTGAGTGCGGAATCCTCACGAGATAACTAGTTTGATTAGTTATCGTATATATTGCTAATTATCTCAATATAATCAGCCTTATGTGATCTATCTTCGTTTTCTATAGCTTAGAAACGAACTTAGTCGCCTATGGTGTATGTAATATGAACTGGATCGATCATTTAGGGTTTCCAATCGTTTATATATGTTCACGATCGATATTGGGCTTGCTGGGCTTTGTTCTTACGAACTTAGCATCCCAGCCCATAAAACGAAGATTATCTTCGTTAGTTCCTAACGAAGATTATCTTCGTTAGTACTAAATACCATCAACATCTATGCTTAGTTATTTTCCAAGTACTTTATGTACAAGAAACCTAACATATACTATGTTTGTACTTGTATGACATACATAACAAACATCATATATAAACATATAAATAACACCAAAACATGTAATCGATCATTACTAAAACACGAAGTCCATAATCTATCAATTACATATAAATGAATAAGACATAATCAAATCTAAGTTGCTGTTGTCACATCAACATGCATCAACAAACTCCCCCTTGACAGCAGCATCTTCGATTTCTTCAGTCTTCAAAAATATCTTCATCATCCATCAAATAACAATCGTTTGCTATTTGCATGAATATTTTCATGTAAGCATACTTGGAGAATCTTACGATATCGATCTTCTTCATTCTTCCAAAATGGTAAAAATGAGCATTCAGTATCGTATAATTTTCTCTGATCATTTCTTGAGAAGTTCACCAACTGCATTGGATCATACATCCTTTCTCAACAATATCTTCTTCTTTGAGTCTGCATACATCTTGGCTTCACCAGAATCTCGATCAATCTCCCAATTGTCCATTTTATCCAAGACATCTTGTGCCCATTTCTTGGCAGGGACTTTGATCATACATTTGATATCACGTTGAATATACTCAACACTTTTATCTGGCTTCACCACCTTCTTCTTTCGTCTTGGTTCAATATGAAACTTTGGTTTTTCAGAGTCTTTCATATTTGATCTCAACTTGAAATCTTCATGAAGATTCTTACCAACCACATCTGCAAGACCATAACCACTTGGATTGATAATCCTATTATTTCCTAGTTCATGTAAGTCTTCTTCACACAAACTTCTGAAATGTCTCTCACGCCATGCTAGATATTGACAACCTTCTGGTCCTTTAAGAACAAACAGCTTCAGTTCTTCATCATAAAACCAACTCAGATTATTGTCTTATATCTTGCAGCATCTTTATCTGAGATATGCGTCCAATACATGATGGGTTTCATAGTATCCCATGTGACTATATAATCATTGATTCTTTGACCAGGCACAAGTCTATCAATCTCATGTAGTGAATCATCTTCTCTGAGAGGTACGATAATTATTTGGATTAAAAGGTCTTGTCAAATTGATTTCCCAGTGAAAAGGAATCAATGCATCATCAATCCTAGCATATACCACGAAGTTTAAAACTTTAGCGGAGCTACTATTGAAGTTTGAAGCATTCTTTCCTTAACTTCTTTCCTCTTTATCTCCAACTCTTTTCTTTCTTCCCAAAGATGGGTCTTCAGGAGTTGAATCCCAAACATCATCAAACCCATAAGGTTTCTTGAATATATTTATATCCGGTTCAGGAACAAGCTCACCCTCCTCAAGTTCATCACCATCGAAGAGTAATTCTGTATCATCTGTATCATCTATTAAGATTACACAAAATGAACACCAGAATACAATGAATAATCATGATAATAATAATAAAGATGAAATATAATTGCATGAAATAAGATAAATTACATTCACATGTCGTAAACTTATTACATGCAACCTAATATACACTTTATCAATCTTTATCAAAATCATAAGTTGAATCAGAATCAGAATCAGATTCCAAGGCTGTTTGCCTTTGAATCTGTAATTCTTTTTCTCTTTCAGTTTCTGCTTCTTGCTGTTTATCTAATAAGTTATCAAATACAGAATGAAAAGCATTTTCTTCGGTATTATAGTCATGTCCAAATTTTGCCTTAACTTCACACTTTAATCGTTCAGTTTCAGCTTCAACTTGATCATCACTTAAATAATCAACGATTTTGAAGAATTACCTGAATCAAGTGCTTCAATAACTCAGCATCACGAGGAGCACTTGATCCACCCGCACCAGAAGTACCAGTCTGGGTAGTATCTCTTCCTGTCTCCCCCTGAGTCTCAACCCCTTTTCCTTTGTCAGAAACTGGGCGAGAATCACTCCTATTACCAGCATTATCAGCATCATCATCATCATTCTGACGTCTTGGCTGAACTTCTGATAATCTGCAAACTTCTTCAGGAACTTCTCCCCCTTGATTCTTGACCCAGTTGATTAAAAAGGTCAAAGTACCTCGAACATTCGTAAGATCAGACTCTAACGTATCAACACGAGTCTGAAGAACATCTATACGCCTAACTAGGGAGTAATCTGAAGGAATAGGAGGAAAAGTAGGCAATCTGGGCAATATTGATCTGGCAGGAGGCAAAAGTGGACGTAACGGTACACTGCCAGCAACAGTAGGAACTGGTGCTGTTGAGACAGCAGGAATATCAGCAGCAGCTGCAGATACTGAAGTATCCTCAGAAATTCTTGCACGCTTAGCTCTGCGATAAGTGTGAGTAGCATCCAGTGTCCTCTTTGGTCCAACAGTACTTGTACCTTCATGAAATGGATTCACTTCTTCTTGAGTAACATGTTCATCATGAACGGATTGATTCGTTTCAGAAAGAACCGGTGAAGAATGACATGCCTTACTCCGACGCTCTCGGCGTAAAGCACCAGGTACATCTTCTCGAGAAAAGTGATATGAATTATCACTTCCTGAAGCAGCAGGTACATCATGAGCCATCTTAGTTCGATGCTCATTACCAGAATCAGCAGCACACTATCATATTCATCTGTGTCTGCTTCAACTACATCAGCATCACCATCATTCCCACTATCAGAATCATCAGAATCACCATCCGAACTATCATCTGAACTCTCTTCATCCTCATGATCAGAATTGTCTTCATCATCCACTAACATATCATTCTCAAAACGAGATCGATAATTTGGATTAATCAAGTGACCAAACAAAGGTGGATTATTTAGACCAGCTACATTTCGAGTATTGGAATCTAAATCAGCAAATATACGTAAAGGCCAAGCATGTGGTACATAGCGAGGACCTTGATCAAATACCAAGTTCGGACAGAAATGTCTAACTATCGCCATAACAAAACGAGGATATAAGAGAAACCTATTCTTCGCCTTGGCATTGATTTGACCAATAAACTCATGAAAGAAGTATGTTGAAAACGGATAAGGTCGATTATAGACCAAAGCAACCATCTGCGAAGAAATCTGAGCAGAAAGCTGATCAAATCCAACCTTACGATTGCTCAGACTTACTAACAACACGTAAGCAAGGTATCTCCAACGTCCTTGAAATCCACTCTTATCAAAAGGAAGCTTTATTTGACCAACATATCCCATTCTTTGAAAACACCTACGAATAAGGTCAAAATCATAAGCTACATCTACTGCGTCGTCTGATTCGTCACCCAAATGTAGAATTTCACGAAGCTTCGCAGCATTAAAATCAAAAGTGATTCTTTCGACAGTTGCTCGAACAAAGCTACGACCATTAACCATGACTTGATGAGCAGT
>CM067171.1:117111017-117211565 GCA_034093135.1 Erigeron breviscapus
AATATATAAACTGGACAACCAAATACATGAAAGTATCCAATATTTGCTTTACGATTCCTGAGTACTTCATAGGCAGTCTTCTTATGTCTCTTAATGTAGACTGACCGGTTTTGGGTGTGACAAGCAGTTGCAACTGCTTCAGCCCAGAAACTGGTGGGAAGACCTGATTCAAATAGCATACTTCTGGCTGCTTCTATCTGTGTACGATTCTTTCTTTCCACAACTCCATTTTGCTCTGGAGAGTGTGCTGATGAGAAGTTTTGAGAGATGCAGTGTCATTGCAAAATGTTTCAAGTACCTTATTTTGAAATTCAGTACCATTATCACTTCGCAACTGAAAGACTTTTCGATTGTACTTGAGTTCAATTCTTTTGATGAGAGAGATGATTTCAGCAGGTGCATCACCTTTGGATCTGAGGAATACCACCCAACAATATCTGGTGAATTCATCGACCACAACTAGAGTGTACTTCTTTACAGCTCTAGTTTGAACATTCACTGGACCAAACAGATCCATATGAAGCATGTGAAGAGGTTCAGTGATGCTGAAATTTTGCCTAGTTTTGAAAATGGCTCTTTTCTACTTGCCCATCTCACACCCTGGACATGGCTTTTCTTTATTGAAAGAAATCTGTGGTATCCCATCAACCAGTTGTTTGCGAGACAACTTGTTAATATTTTTGAAATTAAGATGGGATAATCTTTTATGCCACAGCCAGTTGGTGTCCTCGTCAGCCTTAGTATAGAAGCACTGCTCTTTTGGAGCTGGTTCTATATCCATGATGTACACATTTCCTTTTCTTGGTGCAACCATCACCACTTTCCAATCCTTGTTAAAATATGGTGCCTTGAGCAATATCGAACAAAACTCTGTAGCCATCATCATAGAGTTGGCTGACACTGATCAGGTTGTATTTCAAACCGTTCACAAATGCAACTCTTTTGAATTCGACCTGTCTGTTATTGAGCACACCATATCCCTCAGTCTTTCCACTTTGATCATTACCAAACGTCACTGCCGGTCCATCTTGGACAGTTGAACTCTTCAAGCAGGGGCTTACATCCGGTCATAGTCCGGCCAGCAGCGCTGTCCAGATACCAGATATTCTTCTTTTGATCGCCCTGCACACCCACAAAAATCATCAGTTATTTTTGTGAACCCATCTTTTCTTGATGGGTTCACTGGACTTCTCTACAGAAGTCACAGTTGATTGTTGTGGTGGTAAACTGAAGACTACATCTGGATCTTTTTCACCAGATCCAAGTGCAGGAGTAAAAACGATTGGTATTTGATACTTGCTCCCCTTTTTCTTATCAGATTTAGTTCCAGATGAAACATTCTTTTGTTTTGGTTTTGAAGGGGTTTAATATTTTGTTTTACAACTGGAGGTGATGAACCTCCTTCCAGATTTTTGATCCGGGCAGTACAACTCTGAACTTGTCTAGACAAAAGTTGGAGTTGACTTTCCAGTTTAAACAAAATATTGTTTTCATCAGGCTGCTGAACCTTGGACCTTGGTTCAGCAGGAGTTTTAGTCTTTTGGGTCTTGGGCTCCTTAGACTTTTGAGGTAAAGGCTTGTTACCAGTGGCTTTTTTAACTGGAGCACTAGCCTGATTGGCTCCAGGTTTAACCTCAATGGGGGTGGTCTCAATGGGTTGAGTTTTGACAGTCTCAGGTTGATCATATGGAGTTTCAACCCTGAGAGCTGGAGGCAATGCATGAAGATCTGGTATGAGAGCTGTCATTTCCAGATCTCCAGATTTCCATGCATTTTTCTGGGCATCAATTGTTCTAGAAAATGCATCATAGTTCTTTCCAGATGCTTTTACCCATGACTTGATAATCATTTGCTCTTTTTCAAGATCAGAAACTAATTTTTGATTTTCAAGTTCTAAAACCTCAATTTTCAAAACTGACTCCTTGAGAGCCAACTGGACACTTTGTAAATCATTCAATTGTGGTTTAACATTGTTCAGTTCAATTAAGATAGTGTCCGGATATCTTTCACTATCTGCTCTAACAGTTTCCACAAAAGCTAAATCACCACTTAATGATTCAGCCAGGTCCAGTTTCAGTTCTGGGTCAACTTGGTTGTCATAATCACATACCTTTTTCAAAATGATGTCCACCCATCTTCCAGTGATGACATCTTCTTTTGCCACATGCTGTTGTTGATCTTCCAAGGCCATGAAACACATGTCCCTTTCCTCTTCTTCATCAGCTGATGAGTCATCAGAGTACTCCCATTTTCCCTCAGTTTGTGCCATTAAGCACTGATCCTTTTCTTTTCCATGGACAGGAGGGCAATCTGGGCCTTAAGCTTCTTATATTTAGCTTTGTAGCTATCATCAGGCCGATTGAAATTAGGGACAGGGGGCCAGTTTGGTTGTTCATCTGACTAGATCTGCATTCCTTCATAAAATGACCTTTCTTACCGCATTTATAGCAGGTAAGATTGGTTTTGTCCAGAGAGTTGTAGATGGAAGCATTGTTTGGGCCATTAAATCTTTAAGATTTATGCTTAAACCTATTAAAGGTTTTAGCAATCATGGCTACCAGATCATCATCGTCAGTTTCATCACAACCATCACTGATTTCAGTGGTCAGGCCAGAGTTCAAGAAACTGTTTAACATCTCCTTCATTGAGTGTGCCTGGACACTCTCTGCAAACATTAAAGCAGTACAAGGTCGCTCAGTTACACTAGCAACCTTGGGACTCTGGGCATGGTTTATGGCATCCTGCTCAGCCACCAGTCTTGCTGCATTATTATCTTCAGTGAATCTGAAGGCTCCATAGAGCGATGCAAGAGTGTGACTGTGTAGGGTTTTACCTTGTCTTAAGACAAGAACCATATTTTTCCATTTGGAAGGAAGAATATCACAAAACTTCTCAAGAAGAATATCCTTATCCTTCTCTACACCCAAGCCTCTCAACTGATTAATGAGGCTAGAAAACCTGGTGTAAGTACCAGTTAGACTTTCATTGGGTAGAGCAAAGAAGGATTCATACTTCTTGTTCAAGGCAACTTTCCTGGTGACAATAGTGTCATCACCTCCTTCAACTGAATAACTAATTCATCCCACATTGACTTGGCACTGGGGAACAACACAAGTGTTGGAATTAGATCTTCAGGGACAGCTCTAAGGATCATGTTCTTGAGTCTGGTGTCCAGATCTACAAGTCTACGATCCTCATCAGACCAGTGGTCTGATATGTCCATTTCTATGTATAATCCCATATTGTTTCTAAGTCGTTTTAAGCTTAATTGTATGCAAATTACATGTATATTCGATGCTTTGATGGTACTGTTAGTGATTGCAGGCTTAAAACAGGTAAAATGGTTAAAAATAGCTTGTGGATGGCTAAAAGATGCATTAGGATGGTTCGTGTACTAGTACGAGAAGAAACGAGTTGGAAATCATAAGTTTTGCGCTATGTTATCAATTTCGGTGGTATACCGGTGGTATACCGGTGGTATACCGGTTTTCGGTGAGTAGGTCTAATTTCGGTTTCATATACCGGTTAGGATTTCGTTTACGAGAAAACCGGTGGTTTTGACCGAAATTTGACCGAAATTCAAGCTTTCCAGTTTCGGTTATTTCGGTGGTTTTACCGGTCCATTTTTATGAGCCTAATTTAATAAAAAAGACCGATCCTTTTTTCTTTTTGATAGCCCATTATATCAATTAAGCCCATGAATAACAAAACCCACCTAAAGAATACAACCTAAATTCCTTAAAAACCCACCGATCGGATCAAAATGCTTCAATCAAAGAGCTTCAAGCAGCAGCAGCCACTAGGGCTTCAAGCAGCAGGCAGCAGCATCGACTTCAATTCAATCAAGCCCACCAGGTATTTTTTTTTCTTTCTTTCTTTCTATGATTCTATCTTATTTCTTTTTATGATTCTATCTTATTTACATATTTCTTTTGTTCTTCAAGCAGCAGCAGCATGTATTTTTTTTTCTTTCTTTCTTTCTATGATTCTATCTTATTTCTTTCTTTCTTCAAGCAGCAGCAGCAGTTTATTTAGTTATTTACTTATTTCTTCAAGCAGCAGCAGCAGTTTATTTAGTTAGTGTATAATTGCAATTTGTTTTTGGTAGGCAGTAGTTGACTTTGTTAAACTTTCACTTTAATGTTTGCTGCTTTTCTGTTTCATGTAGACATTCTGTTTTCTGCTTTCTGAATCTCTGTTTCTGTCATTTGAATTCTGTTTTTCTGTTTTCTGCTTTCTGAATCTCTGTTTCTGTCATTTGAATTCTGTTTTCTGCTTTCTGAATCTCTATCTCTGTCATTTGAATTCTGTTTTTCTGTTTTCTGTTTTCACTTTTCAGCAATCTGTTTTCTGTTTTCAGCAATCTGTTTTCAGCAAATTCTGTTTTATGTTTTCAGCAATCTGTTTTCTGTTTCGGCACTTCCAGGTTTCATCTTTTACTTATTATTTATGTATATATAATTATATATAATATATTATATAATAATATTAAAATTACCGAAATACCACCGACATACCACCGGTAATACCGGTATTTCGTATACCAGTCCTTGACCGAAATACCGAAATACGAGTCCTTAACTACTTAAGTTTTGCGGAGAAAATGGTTGAGTGCGTCGCATATATTGATCAGGAATTTGGCCAAAAGTTGCATGAATGGAGTGCGCCGCACCTCGTTAAGTGGTGCGCCGCATAAGTTGATCAGAAAAGTTGGAATTCTGAGAAAGAAGCACGGTGCGACGCACCAATCCAGTGGTGCGCCGCATAACGGGGTGGTTGAAGTTTTTGATACAATGCAGGTGCGCCGCACCTGGCAATTGGTGCGCCGCACCTGTAGGTCGGTTCAGCAAGGGCTTTTTAGTAACACTATAAATACATGACCAAAACTCTCCCATTCGATTCTTCTCTTCTTTCAGCCGATTTTAGGGTTCCTTGGGGCATTATTCAGCAGCTTTTACCTTCTCCAAGATCTAAGGGTTGCTCAAGAGTTTCAAGGCACTCAATCATCGATTTCTTTAGCTTTTCATTGTTTTTCACACTTTGGTACAAGATGTTTATTCTTTCTTTTGCTATTTGTGATTTATTTATGATTATGTTAGGCTAAACACATCATCATCTACTCAGATGAAATGACACGATGAATATTGGTTGCATATTATTTTGAATTCAAGCTGATTATTAAACGTTTCATCAAGATCTAAATGTATTGAATTCTTATTAATTATTCTATTGTTTGTTGATAATGTATAAATGGTTTTAATGGTAGTTAATTCCAGGAGTGCATTGTTCTAGTTGATTTGGTAGAATCAATAGGTGTTAATTCGTGGTAGCGAGTTGATAAACCACAATAGGTAAGAGAATTCATTATGTTTACGGTTTGGTAGAATCGATAGGTGAAATTGTTTAATCATAACAAAACAAATTAATCGGATAGGGAGATCTTAATAGGGAAGGTGGTAGCCGGATCTTTAGGATTGAATTAATTGGTTAATGAGTTCGGGTAGGGTAATAAGCTAGGAGGCCTACTAGTGAGTTTCTTATCTTAACTTAGTTATCGGAATCAACATATTTGAATTGGTTTTAACCTTAATGCAACCAAAATGAAATGTGTCATGGAGTCGAGGTAGATGATCTTTTAAATTCTTGTTTTAAACAACAAAAACTCTCTAGCGATTAATCCTACGGGATTACTAACAATTTTAACTAACTTTTGCAACGTGGCAATTCGGCCATAAACCCCCTTATTTTCTGTATCATTGAATTTAACAATTGCTTATAAAAGTCCTTGTGTTCGACCTCGTACTTACCAAGTAACTATATTGCATACGAACGGGTACACTGCCCGCAAGTGTGTAGTAGACAGTAGCTAGGTAGTTCGTGTTATAAAATTAAGACTCGAAATTACACATCAAGTTTTTGGCGCCGCTGCCGGGGACTTAAATTAAGTAGTTGTTGGTTTTGTGATTCGATCCTTCCTTGCATTCAATTGTGGGGAAGTTCTTTGTTTTTATTAGATAGATTTTTATTTTTGTTTTAGGTTTTTAATTGTGTTTTGTTTCGTTTTGTTCCAGGTACGTTTGACGTTTTGCCTTGTGGTGCTTGTGCAGGGTCTTTGTAGTTGATGAACACAAGAGCTTCCGGCAAACCTTTGGTTAGTCCTTTGTCAAATCCGGGGAAAGTCAGACGTCGCTTAATTCAGCGCAACAACACGGATACCTCTACATCCAACAAGATTGATTTTGGAAATTCAGACCAAGTCCAACAGGACTTTGATCTATCCTTTAAAACGTCAACATCAGAAGATCAAACCAAGAACTTGAACGATCCATCTTGGATTTTTAAATCAGGGGAAGATTTAGATTCAGACGGAGAAGAGGAAATTCAAACTCCACAACCGAACATTCCTCTCATTCCAAAGGTTAACATCAATCAACAACCAAGAGGAATGGGTGATCGAGGAGGACAACCAGTTAATCCCAACAACCGTCCTTACGGACAAAGAAGAAGGGAAGTACCGGCCAACCGTGGTACTCCAATTCGTGCTCCAACCATCGGAATTAACTTTAGTCTTAAAGGAAATCATTTGAAGAGTGTGGAGGAAGAGAAGTTCGATGGTGTGACAAACAGTGATCCTTATGGTCATTTGGAAAGGTTCGAAAAGATTTGTAGGTTCTACAATTATGGTGAAGGACAGAATGACATAGTGAAACTTGAGCTCTTTCCACTTACTCTTTATGGAGAGGCAAAAGCTTGGCTCAAGGAACAACCGGATGATTTGTACACCACATGGGCTGAACTTCGAGAAGGTTTCATTAATGAGTTTTATTCTATAAGAACTCAAAGACAATTGGAGAATAAGATAAGGGCGTTCACTCAATATGCGGAAGAAGATGTAGTTGATGCTTGGAAACAGTACAAGGAAATGCTTAGAAATTGTCCTGGGCATAATATGAATACTGAAGCAGTAGTTGAGATTTTCTATGATGGGTTGCTTAGGAAAACTAGAAGGGAACTTGCAGGTGCATTCGGGGGTAGTTTGAACAATGTAACTCCAAGTGAAGGTTACAAGATCCTCGATGACATGGCTAAGGAGTTCTTTGTTCGTGAAGAAACTCGGGATAGGAAATCTGGAGGAAAAACAGTCGCTCGGATTGAAGATGGTGAAGAATCAAGACTAGTTGCTGAAGTCAAAGCACTCTCAAAGCAAATGAATGAGAGGTTTGACAACCAAGATAACAGGTTCAAGAGTCTTGAGAGAGATGTTAAGGTTATGGCGGATGGGTGTGATCACTGTGGAGAGTTACATTACAGTGAGGATTGCCCGGACAAGCCAGCTAAGGATGTTCATTATATTCAGAATCAACCGCAGGGAACTTTCGGTCAGAACACCGGTTATCAAAACCGGAATTCAGGTACTACCTATCCCTCGTCTTCTTTTAATGCTAATAATTCTGGGTATGGTGGCAACAGGTTCAGCAGGTTTAACAGTCAGCAGAGCACGACTGCTGAATTGAGAGATATTGTTAAGGATTTCATCGGTGCTCAGAGACAAACCAATGAACACGTAGCTGCAGAAACTAAGAAGATGTATTCGGCATTGGATTCAGTGACTACTCGTTTGGATGGTTTGGGTCATAAGCTGGATCAAAGTACTAAGAGCACTCAAGCCACATTTCAGGATATAGAAGCTAAGCTCGAGAGGCTAGGAAATTCAAATAGACAGCTCGGGACATTACCGAGCAATACTCAACAAAATCCTAAGCCTCAACAGAATCCAAGGCTTCCGTCAAATGATAAAGGAAATTACAATCCTCCGAATGCTCGTAATGAGCAAGTGAACGCGATCACTACAAGAACAGGTAATACTTATAATTCGGCTAATCCATTACCTAATGATGTTACTCCTCTTGTGCAGGTAGAAGCTGATGATTCCGTTGATGAGGAGATTGAGATGGAGCCGAACCCAGCCGTGAAAACACCGGCCGTTCCATCCAAGATAGTTGAGAAACCAACCGTTGAGAAGCCACAGGTTAAGCCATATCAACCGCATATTCCATTTCCTCAACGATTGAAGAAAGCGAAGAGCAAGGAGAATTTCAAGAAGTTTGTTGAATTAATTCAGAATGTTAATATTACTCTTCCTTTAGTTGATCTTCTTGCAGGTATGCCTAACTATGCGAAATTTCTCAAAGAACTCATTTCGGATAAAATGAAGTTGGAAAAGGCAAAGACGGCAGTCATGAGTGCCGAGTGTTCCGCCATCATCAAGAACGAGATTCCCCCTAAGTTGGAAGATCCAGGGAGTTTTCTTATCTCTTGTTCTTTTGGTGCCTTGTTGTATAAGGCATTAGCCGATCTAGGGGCTAGCATTAATTTGATGCCTTATTCGGTTTATAAAAAGTTGTCTTTAGGTGATTTGACCCCTACTCGTATGAGCATTCGGTTAGCGGACCGATCATTCCAATATCCCATGGGGATAGCGGAAAATTTACAGATTAAAGTGGGTCATATGATTTTTTTTCCGGTCGATTTTGTTATACTCGAAATGGAGGCGGATGTAAATGTGCCTCTAATTCTTGGCCGACCCTTCCTTATGACCGCGGATGCTATCATCCGGGTTAAGGCTAAGGAGATTTCCTTAGGTGTCGGTGATGACCGAGTAGTCTTTAATGTTGATAAAGCTCTTAAACATCCTTATTCGTGTGATGAATCTTGTTTCAGGATTGATATTATGGAAAAAGAAGAAGAAGAGGATGCTTTAGAGAAGGAGCTCATGGATATCTTGGGTATGGAGGAAGGAGAATCATTGCTATCACTTAGTGAAGAATACCAAGAGCTTGATGAGGAGATGTTGCAAGAGATCATGGCCAAAAGTGTAGATGAAACTCCACCGGATGATGAAACATTTGAAGAGATCAAGAATGATCAAAGCACACGAGTGCTTACATCGGTTGAGAGTCCTCCCACCGACTTGGAGCTCAAACCGCTTCCGGATCATTTGGAGTATGCTTACTTAGAAGGTACATCTTTTCTTCCCGTTGTCATTTCGTCTTCTTTGATGGAGGATGAAAAATCTAGGCTTATTACCGTCTTAAAGGCTCATAAAAAGGCCTTTGCATGGAAAATTTCCGATATTCCGGGTATAAGTCCAGAATTTTGTAAGCACACGATCAATTTTATTGATAATTTTAAACCCATTGTGCAAAGACAACGAAGGTTAAATCCAAATATGAAGGATGTTGTTAAAAAGGAAATTATTAAGTTGTTAGATGCGGGAATCATATTCCCCATTTCGGATAGTTCTTGGGTAAGTCCGGTACATTGTGTACCGAAAAAGGGTGGGATGACCGTTGTTTTAAATGATAAGAATGAATTGATTCCCACAAGAACTGTCACGGGGTGGAGGGTATGTATTGATTATCGGAAATTAAATGATGCCACCCGTAAGGACCATTTCCCATTGCCCTTTATCGATCAAATGCTCGAACGGCTCGCCGGAAACGAGTATTTTTGCTTTTTAGATGGGTTTTGGGTATTTCCAAATACCTATTGACCCTAAAGACCAAGAGAAGACCACGTTTACTTGTCCCTATGGCACTTATGCTTATAGGAGGATGCCATTTGGTCTTTGTAACGCACCCGGTACTTTTCAACGTTGTATGATTGCAATTTTTCAAGACATGATTGAAACTTCCATGGAAGTTTTCATGGATGATTTTTCGGTATTTGGAAGTTCTTTTGAGAGTTGTTTAGAGAGTCTTGATAGGATGTTGGAAAGGTGTGAACGGGCACACTTGGTTTTAAATTGGGAAAAGTGTCACTTTATGGTTAAAGAAGGTATTGTTTTGGGACACAAAGTTTCTAAGGCGGGTTTAGAGGTTGATAAAGCTAAAATTGATGTGATATCTAAATTACCTCCACCCACCAATGTTAAGTCGATTAGGAGTTTTTTGGGTCATGCCGGTTTTTACCGAAGGTTTATAAAAGATTTCTCAAAAATTGCCCGGCCAATGACTAAATTGTTAGAGAAGGATGTCCCATTTGTGTTTGATAAAGAGTGTCTTGATGCATTCAACTTGCTTAAAGGAAATTTGACCAATGCACCTATTATGATTCCACCTAATTGGTCATTACCATTTGAGTTGATGTGTGATGCTAGCGATTTTGCCTTAGGGGCCGTTTTAGGCCAAAGGGAGGATAAACATTTCCGCCCTATTTTCTATGCTAGCAAGACCTTGAATCCAGCCCAACTAAATTACACGGTGACTGAAAAAGAGTTGTTGGCTGTTGTGTATGCTTTTGATAAGTTTCGTCCCTACTTGGTCCTTAACAAGACTATTGTTTATACGGATCATTCTGCCCTTAGGTACTTGTTTTCCAAACAAGATGCCAAGCCTCGTCTCATCCGTTGGGTCTTGCTTTTGCAAGAATTTGACATCGAGATAAAGGACAAAAAGGGGGCTGAAAATGTGGCAGCCGACCATTTAAGTAGGCTCGAAAACCCTCACCGTGAGGAGTTGCAAGAGCACGAGATTAATGATGATTTTCCTGATGAGTTTTTGATGCAGATAGAGGAAGGACCTTGGTATGCCGATATTGCTAACTATCTTAGTGCAGGTTTGCTTCCCGAGGAGTTGTCAAAGCAAGAGAAGAAGAAGTTCTTTTCTGAAATTAAACATTATTTTTGGGATAAACCATTTTTGTTTAGAGTATGTGCAGATGGCATGATAAGGAGGTGTGTGTCGGATGATGAAACTCGACAAATTCTAGATGCTTGTCACCACGGGCCAACCGGTGGTCATTATGGACCGTCTGTAACCGGTAAGAAAGTGTACGATGCTAGATTTTATTGGCCAACGATCTTCAAGGAGGCGCATACTTTGGTTGAGGTTTGTGATGAGTGCCAGAGACAAGGTAACATTTCCAAACGTGATGAAATGCCTCAAAACTTTATTCAGGTATGTGAAGTTTTTGATGTTTGGGGCATAGACTTTATGGGACCTTTTCTCCCATCGAATAGGAATTTGTATATCCTTGTTGCTGTTGATTATGTTTCTAAGTGGGCAGAGGCTAAAGCCTTGCCAACGAATGATGCACGTGTTGTCATTCACTTTTTGAAACAGCTTTTCTGTAGGTTTGGAGTGCCTAGGGCCTTAATAAGTGACCGCGGAAGTCATTTCGCGAATCACCAACTCGCTAAGGTGCTAAAGAGGTATGGTGTCACTCACCGTTTTTCAACCTCTTATCACCCGCAAACGAGTGGCCAAGTTGAAAATACTAATAGGGCATTAAAGAGAATTCTTGAGAAAACCATAGGAGATAACCCAAAGTCTTGGTCTACCAAGCTTGATGATGCTCTATGGGCATTTAGGACCGCCTACAAGACACCGATTGGGACTACCCCATTCCGGTTGCTTTATGGCAAGACTTGTCATCTTCCTATTGAAATTGAGCATAAAGCCTTTTGGGCGCTCAAGAATTGCAATTTGGACCTAGTGGAAGCCGGTGAGTTGAGATCAATGCAATTAAATGAACTAGATGAACTTAGGTTGCATGCTTATGATAATTCTAGACTTTACAAGGAACGAACCAAAGTTTGGCATGACCGTAGGCTTAGAAAGAAGGATTTTAAAGCCGGAGATAAAGTTTTGTTGTTCCTTTCCAAGTATAGGTTTAAGCAACCCAAGTTGACATCTAGGTGGACCGGGCCTTATGTGATCAAACATGTTTATCCCTCTGGTTATGTTGAATTGTTTAAATCGGATGGGACCTCTTTTATTGTTAATGGGCATAGGTTGAAGACTTATCATGAAGAAGAGGAAAATGTGGGGGTCGTCTTTGACGAGCTTCCATTTTTCGAAATGAATCAATAAGCATGGCATGGAGTCTAGCTAAAGACTCATCAATAAATTAAGCGCTTCTCGGGAGGCAACCCGTGTGTTTTCATTTCATTTTTCTTTATTTTGTTCTTAATATTGAAAAAAAAACCAAAAACATTTGAAAAATCAAAAATACCAAAAAGATTTTTGTTTTCTTAGTTAGGATTTGTTATTTTTCAGTTTTTATAGTTTTTAATTGAGATGTGCAGGTCCAGAGGTGTTTGAGATGCGTTACGGTAATTTAAAACGAGCCAAGGTAAGTGCAAATTGTGAAAAAGGCAAAGGTGCGCCGCACCATGTAAGAAGTGCGCCGCACATTGGATGTTATAAAATATGGTGAATTCTCTGATTGATTTGTGCGCCGCACCAAGTGTGGGGGTGCGCCGCACCTCCTGTCTTTTGCCCGATTTGACTTTGTTGACTTCTGTTGACTTTTGAGGATTGGGTTGAGATTTTGTGTAGGGCCGAAATATCTCTAGTCTATCCTTATACTCTGATTTTTCTCCCACTTTGTTTTGAACGACCCATACACACAAACACTTCATTGTGTTTTTATTTTCTCTCAAATCAAGAACCTCCCAACCTCAATTAACTTTTTAATTGATATATTTTCTTTGTTAATCTTTCAAGATGCCTAGATTCTTCTCAAAGGTATGTTTCTTTCCCATTATCTATCAATGTTCATGTATGTAATTCGAATTTAAGTGTTTTTTTAAAAATTGATGTGATTAAAGCAAAATTACTTAAATCTTATGAATGGGGTTTGTTTGAAATTGAGGATACTTAGTTTGTACAAGTAATTTTTGCTAAAAATTAAGAACTTCGGATTAGGGTTTTGAATTTACTTTAGGGGTTTTGATTGTAAAAGGTTTGGGAAGGTTAATTGATGTTTAATTTGGTCAAAATTAGTGTTGATTTGGATTAATTTTATGATTGTGGACCAAATCGTGGTTAGGGATTGTGGATTTTGAGAGTTGACTTGGGTTGACCTCTGATGTTGTTTGAGTTTTATATATTGTTTGAATTTTCGAGGGAAGATTGATCATTGGTGGATTAAGAAATCTAAAATTAATGAAATTTTCTTTTCTGAAAACCAGTTGGGTGCGCCGCACCATTTGGAAGGTGCGTCGCATATCGGGGCAGAATTTTTCTGAAAATCTTTAAGGTGCGCCGCACCTTGTTAGTGGTGCGCCGCACCAAGGCTACAGAATGATTGATCTTGTTTGTTTTGTTTCGTTTGTCTCACGTTTATCTTCTTTTGATGTTTTGTATTATAGAAACAGAAAGGAAAGGCAGTTGCAGAGACAAGTGGTAATGAGTTTGTTCCGGGAATTCCACGTGGATACAATTTTACCGAACCGGACCCGAATGACAACTACAAATACCGAGATGGTTCAGTTGTTTTGGGTGTGAAAAGCCACCCGGTGGAGCCGCATGAATGGTTGCAATTCCCTGGTGTGACGGGGAATGAACGAGTGCATTACTTGAATCGTCTTCAGGAATTAAGGTATAAACATGTTTTGGAACCAAAGGTTATATCGTGGTCCGATTTCGAAAAAGTGAGTCTAAAAGAACCAATTCAGAAAATGTTAACTTGTAAGAATAGGAATGCTAATGGTGAGATTAAGACTTACAAGATGTGGGAAAAAGTCTTTAGTTGTGATATGACACCGGTTAGAGAGTGGTGTCTTGAGTTTTTGAGTACCCTTCGGGTAGATACAAATTTGAAGTTTGATGATTTTTTTACTAGGAAAGTTATTCACTTTCGTGCTGGGGGTATTCAAAGGCATTGCACAGTGCCTGAGTTTGCCTATTTGACTGGGATGGTTTCGGGGGATGAGTTTAATGCGATTAATGCTTATGAGTTTTTGCGGGAAGGAGTTTATGATAAGGATGTGACTGGGTTTGGTAATGATAAGAGCACTAAGGATTTTTGGTTTGAGATTGGGGGTAGTGGTAAGTTGGCTATGACGGTTAGCAAGGTAGCGGAAATTCAGGTACCTATTCTGAAGGTCATTCATCGTATGATTACTCATTGCTTTTTGGTTCGTTTTGATCATAACGAGAAGGTGTCTCCTACTGATGTTTGGTTGATGCGATTGTTCTATGAGGGTGCTCCGTACACTTATGCCTGTGCACCATATGTTCTAGCTAAGTATCTTGTTTCCCATAAGGATCGTGAGATAGTTTGTGGAAATTTCATTGCTCATGTTTATGCTATGTTGGGATTTGATACAGCAAGGAATACTAGGGCTATGGTTAGGATACCTTGTGCTCGTTTTGGTTTGGTTGATTTAGCGGGGTTTGGTTTGATTTATGAGGTGGATGGTAAGGATGTTTTTGTTGGTGATTTGCCTGAAAATCAGAGGCCTGTTGGAAAAAGGCGTAGAGATGATGGTTCTGGTGTACCTCAGTTTGCGGGAGGTTCTTCTTCTTCATCTGCCTTTGATTTTTCTTCTATGCAGGGACAGATTTTTGGCTTGGAGAGTTCTACAGATATGTTGCTTGATAATGCACGTACGGCTAACAGTATGCTTGGTCGTCTGTTAGATCAGCAGGAGCATTTCCGCCCTATGTGGCAAAGGCAATATGAGCAGCAGCACCAGCAACAGTACGCAGACGTGGAAGAGGATGAGCGCCCTGAGCTTTCTACATATACTCCTCGAGAGGTTATACCTCCCAGTCAGGGTACTTATGATTATCTCTTTCCACAGCAGGGTTATTCTCAAGAACAGTACAGTTTCACCCCACCACCGTTTGATCCTTCCACCCGTTCTACTGGTTATGGTATGTACACCGGTGCTCCTCGATATGGAGGAGATTTCTTCAGTTATGATACACCGGTGGGAGATGAGGCAGGGGGTAGGTCTACCATGGGTACGCCTAACATTGTTCCTGGTGGTGACTGGTTTTCTGAGCCGCGTAATCCTGATGGTGCGTATAGCACTCCTTCAGTTTTCCCTCCTCCGTGATTATTGGTCTTACTTTGGTGATAGATGGTGAGTTTGTTGATGGCGGTGCCGGTTACCTTGGGCATTGAGTCATCATGGTTATATTGGCCTACTCTTGGAGTTTTGGACATCAGTGGTTTGCCTGTTTCATTGTATTTTGTATTTTCATTTGCTTTGTATCCGCCTTTGTTGGCGTTTAGACAATTTTCTTTTCCATACTTAGTTAGTTATTTGTGTTTGTATGGTGAAAGACAAGTATGGGGGGGAGGATTGGTATGCTTATCATGTTCTAATGGTCTAATGATGTTTTATTGAGTTTTCTTTTGGTTGTTTTATGCATTTAGAAAGGTAGCGTTCATGTGCATATGCTGGCAGTAAGTTCAGCGCCCATTCATTTTGTAACGATTCTACCGAGCATACAAACATTACCGAACATCCGGCAAGTTTTCATGATCTTTTCTTATTTTTATTTTTACTTTTACCTATTTCCCATAGATTGTCTTTAGTTCATTGTACATTGAGGGCATTGTACAACTTAAGTATGGGGGGGAGGTAATTAGGCGAAAGCCGGATGAATTTTGAGACATTTTTGAACTTTTGCTTGCTTGTCCATATAGTTGAATTACTTGTGTCACTTAAGATTTAATCATAATAGTAATTGAACTATAAATTCCTTGGGTTAACACTTTCTAAATTCGTGAAATGTGTTTTGAGTGATCGATTAGGAAAATCCTTTCTGGATTGATTACACGACTAGCACACTTCTTTCCCAAAACACCAAATATGTAAGGATCTTGATTCATTTATAGATTGGTTAGGTGTACGGTTTTGGTTTGGTTAGTCTTGTAAATTTGTCCCTCTCGTAGGCTTTTGGATTTATCCGGAAGTAAGGGTCTCTTTTAGAGCTCTGAGCTATGATGTGCAAGTTTGAGGTTAATTCATTCCATTTCCGTTTATTATTTCTTTGATATGAGTGTGCCGGTGATTGCGTTGATTCTAGAACTTGGCCTAGTTGATCGTTCCGTGGTTGCTAGATGATAAAGAGGTAAATTAGGATTAAAACCGTATTATCTTTGTTTATTCACCCTTTGTTATGTCATTATTGTTAAACCATGTTTGTGTGCATGTGTTTTTGTAGCTAATCACATTGGTTAGTGAATTTCCTTTGTTTAAACCCGTGTTGCACTCATTTTTAGTGCAAGAAACTTTTAGATAACCTGTTGCGCCTCACCTTTTCGTTTGTGTTAAATTCACTTAAATATTTAACCTTTCCTCTCCATACCGATAGTCGAAATCCTTGGTTGATCATTAGTTGCCTATGCTAGTTGGATGGTTTGAGGTTGTCTTGGTTGTGTCGGGTTGGTATATTTCCGTTTATTGGGGGTAGATTGATGTCGTCATGATTATGGATGAAGCCTAGATTATTCTAATTAGTAAGAGTTTTGATTTGTCAATATGTTTCAAAGTTATAAAAGGGGATACCAATTAGGCAGGGTAAAAGTAGTTCATTAAATAAAAGAAAAAAAAAAGAGAGAAAAAATGAAAAGATTGAATATTAAAAAATAAAAAAAAATTAAAAAACGAACTTGGACTGTCAGTTGGTATTTCCCTCAATTTTGTCAAATCGAGTTAAGTTGGTAGTTAGTTTAAAACCAACAAAAGGATTCTTGAAATGTTCATATTTTCGTTTGAAGTTGGCAATGTTCGTTTAAGCCAACATTGGTAAGGCTTGGTGGTTAGAAGTCGTTTGAAGGTAGTACACCACAATGGTGTCGGGTTTTATCGGTCTATTGGGGGAGTAGTGTCGGGAGAACGTTTTTTGGGCTTTTGATAGATGGCAACTAGTGATATGGGTTGTGTTGGACTAGACTATTTGTAAAACTTTGTTAATTGTTTGTGTTATCTCTTTTAACACCGATTATACCCCAAATTTCCATACACAATTGTTAATGACCCTTGTAAGCCTTCAGAATTGTACATTATAACCGTTTAATTACCTCTTTTGATAGACGTTTATGGTGCTTGTGCCGTGACGATGAAGGAACGATTCTAGTACAAGCCTATGGTTAAAATATATGCATCACGACTAGGCTTTGAGTGATTGTTATAATATTTCAACCCCAATAGTTTGTTAGTTGGAGAAAGTTAGTTGAGATGTTCTTATTTCATTTGATTAAAGTGCTTAGTCGTGTTCTCGAGGCTTGTAGATCATTCGAATATTGTCAAACATTTCAATTTTCATTTAAGATTTAAACTGCTTAACCACTCTTCCTTGTTTTCCTATTTTCGTGGTTTAGCTTCTTTTTGATTATTGTCATGTTTCTGCAATTGAAAATCAAGGGAAAGTTTGTTTTGAAATCTGAATTTGCTTGAGGACAAGCAAAGCTTAAGTATGGGGGAATTTGATATGTCCATTTCTATGTATAATCCCATATTGTTTCTAAGTCGTTTTAAGCTTAATTGTATGCAAATTACATGTATATTCGATGCTTTGATGGTACTGTTAGTGATTGCAGGCTTAAAACAGGTAAAATGGTTAAAAATAGCTTGTGGATGGCTAAAAGATGCATTAGGATGGTTCGTGTACTAGTACGAGAAGAAACGAGTTGGAAATCACAAGTTTTGCGGAGAAAATGGTTGAGTGCGTCGCATATATTGATCAGGAATTTGGCCAAAAGTTGCATGAATGGAGTGCGCCGCACCTCGTTAAGTGGTGCGCCGCATAAGTTGATCAGAAAAGTTGGAATTCTGAGAAAGAAGCACGGTGCGACGCACCAATCCAGTGGTGCGCCGCATAACGGGGTGGTTGAAGTTTTTGATACAATGCAGGTGCGCCGCACCTGGCAATTGGTGCGCCGCACCTGTAGGTCGGTTCAGCAAGGGCTTTTTAGTAACACTATAAATACATGACCAAAACTCTCCCATTCGATTCTTCTCTTCTTTCAGCCGATTTTAGGGTTCCTTGGGGCATTATTCAGCAGCTTTTACCTTCTCCAAGATCTAAGGGTTGCTCAAGAGTTTCAAGGCACTCAATCATCGATTTCTTTAGCTTTTCATTGTTTTTCACACTTTGGTACAAGATGTTTATTCTTTCTTTTGCTATTTGTGATTTATTTATGATTATGTTAGGCTAAACACATCATCATCTACTCAGATGAAATGACACGATGAATATTGGTTGCATATTATTTTGAATTCAAGCTGATTATTAAACGTTTCATCAAGATCTAAATGTATTGAATTCTTATTAATTATTCTATTGTTTGTTGATAATGTATAAATGGTTTTAATGGTAGTTAATTCCAGGAGTGCATTGTTCTAGTTGATTTGGTAGAATCAATAGGTGTTAATTCGTGGTAGCGAGTTGATAAACCACAATAGGTAAGAGAATTCATTATGTTTACGGTTTGGTAGAATCGATAGGTGAAATTGTTTAATCATAACAAAACAAATTAATCGGATAGGGAGATCTTAATAGGGAAGGTGGTAGCCGGATCTTTAGGATTGAATTAATTGGTTAATGAGTTCGGGTAGGGTAATAAGCTAGGAGGCCTACTAGTGAGTTTCTTATCTTAACTTAGTTATCGGAATCAACATATTTGAATTGGTTTTAACCTTAATGCAACCAAAATGAAATGTGTCATGGAGTCGAGGTAGATGATCTTTTAAATTCTTGTTTTAAACAACAAAAACTCTCTAGCGATTAATCCTACGGGATTACTAACAATTTTAACTAACTTTTGCAACGTGGCAATTCGGCCATAAACCCCCTTATTTTCTGTATCATTGAATTTAACAATTGCTTATAAAAGTCCTTGTGTTCGACCTCGTACTTACCAAGTAACTATATTGCATACGAACGGGTACACTGCCCGCAAGTGTGTAGTAGACAGTAGCTAGGTAGTTCGTGTTATAAAATTAAGACTCGAAATTACACATCAAGTTTTTGGCGCCGCTGCCGGGGACTTAAATTAAGTAGTTGTTGGTTTTGTGATTCGATCCTTCCTTGCATTCAATTGTGGGGAAGTTCTTTGTTTTTATTAGATAGATTTTTATTTTTGTTTTAGGTTTTTAATTGTGTTTTGTTTCGTTTTGTTCCAGGTACGTTTGACGTTTTGCCTTGTGGTGCTTGTGCAGGGTCTTTGTAGTTGATGAACACAAGAGCTTCCGGCAAACCTTTGGTTAGTCCTTTGTCAAATCCGGGGAAAGTCAGACGTCGCTTAATTCAGCGCAACAACACGGATACCTCTACATCCAACAAGATTGATTTTGGAAATTCAGACCAAGTCCAACAGGACTTTGATCTATCCTTTAAAACGTCAACATCAGAAGATCAAACCAAGAACTTGAACGATCCATCTTGGATTTTTAAATCAGGGGAAGATTTAGATTCAGACGGAGAAGAGGAAATTCAAACTCCACAACCGAACATTCCTCTCATTCCAAAGGTTAACATCAATCAACAACCAAGAGGAATGGGTGATCGAGGAGGACAACCAGTTAATCCCAACAACCGTCCTTACGGACAAAGAAGAAGGGAAGTACCGGCCAACCGTGGTACTCCAATTCGTGCTCCAACCATCGGAATTAACTTTAGTCTTAAAGGAAATCATTTGAAGAGTGTGGAGGAAGAGAAGTTCGATGGTGTGACAAACAGTGATCCTTATGGTCATTTGGAAAGGTTCGAAAAGATTTGTAGGTTCTACAATTATGGTGAAGGACAGAATGACATAGTGAAACTTGAGCTCTTTCCACTTACTCTTTATGGAGAGGCAAAAGCTTTTAGCCTTCTTCTCTGATACCACTTGTAAGTCCCAACTCAATAGATGGTACTACCTGAAGACACCTCAATGTCGATGGTGGAGTTACTTTGTAATATAAGCACTGAACTGGAGATGACCAGTTGCAGTGAGTATATACCAAGTTCTAGATAGATTACTTATTTAAGTGACAATAAGTAAAGAACAATGCAATAATATAAAATACTTGTAAAGTAAATTGGTGAGACAATATGTAATTTTCAAGTGTAATTTATTTATTAACTTTAAATAAATTACAAGGTTGTTGCGGAACCAAGATAATACAAAGTATGTAAATATCCTATCAACTTATGAACTACAATTGATCTACACTTGGAAATTCTCTAAACAATCGAAACACTTAAAGTTGTGAAATATTCCTTTTTACGATTGAGAGAATTTTGCACAAGTTCACCAAGAATATTGCAGGTTTGCAAAGTATGTGTGTGTTTCTTGTTGTGCAATGACTTGTATTTATAGGCAAAGTTGACATTGGGATGTCAACTTTGGCCGTACAAATATGGTTGAGAACATTTAAGGAATAGCATTTAATTCCTTAAAATACTTTGTAAAGTTGCAGTATAAAGCAACTTTACTCAACCAGCTTTATGTACCTTTTTGTACTTTATACATAGATAAATCCTATTATCCGTGTAATAGCACATAAAACATAAAAGTCTTTTTCTCGTAATCAGTGTAAAGCTTTGTAAGAGCTTTCCACTGATGGTCTCCAGTTTGTAACTGACTAGAATGTCAACTGGGCTTCGCTGCCATTGTCATTCTCTATCTTCCACTTGTTGTCTTCGACTTCAACTGGAATGATTCTTCAACTGGTCAGTTCTCAACTGGAGGAAGTCTTTAGTTGCGTTAACTGTACGTTGCAACTGGATTTCAATATATTTCGGACAAATCTTCTTAGTCTCCAGGTGCAACTGGAGACTGGCCAGTGTCACCGAAACTGGTCCTAACACTATGCATATTGTAATTGCGCACAAATTCCTCAAAGTCCTTTGAAAGAGACTTAAAGATCATGCCAATTGCAATAGGCGGATGATAAGCATAGTTCAACCTTTCCAATTGCTCAAAGTACCTCTTCATCGTGAGTACATGAGGGCTCACCGGTGTTCCATACTCGTGTTTCAAGTCATGAAGTGTTTCAACAAGTTCAAACAATCACACTCCAGCTTGCTTTTCATAGATAGACTTGAGTTCATTGATCATATCATACGGATTATAAGTCTCAAATTGCTTTTGAAGTTCGGGAGCCATGCTTCCAAGCATCAAACAAGCAACCTCATTATGTCTATCATACAGAGTATTGTATTCAGCCAACTCTGTAGTCGTAGCATTGGCATTCGGAACAACAGGCATCTGCTTTTCTGGGACATCCAATTTCTTCTCGGCTCTAAGAACGATTCCCAGCTGACGAAACCAGTCATTGAAGTTGGTTCCAGAAAGTTTTTCTCTTTCTAGCATCGACCTGAAAGCCGATTGGTGTATGTTTTGAGATGGATTTGTTGTTACCATCTACAAAACAGACAGAAGTTCAAAAATCAGTATTTTCGATAATAATCCTTAAGAAATATAATTTACCCATGTTAAATTCATTTAACAAATAATTTCATTAAGGCTAGGATCCAATTGACATACAATCATTTCATCAGTTGATCTGCTAGAAATGACGTATTCAAAAGGTAAGTGACGAGCAATAATTGCATTACAAGTGCAATTCCTAGATTTATGGGACTTACAACAACACTTTAAAGGGGTGTTAAGTGTTTTGTAAACATGTTTGTCCCATCTTATCCCACGGGTCAAGGTCTCACCACTTAACTCGCTATAAGTCGCCCAATTAAGAACATGTAAATAGTCTACCACCGTCTCACGATGAGTAGTAATTTACCTTGTTAGATACAATTCACCTACGGTCTCACGTAGAGCAAAAAGCACTTGCAAGTGTTCTTAGCAAAGTGGGTGGCAAAGACTTAACTTTGAATGATTTGATGTGAATCAAAAGTTTATGTATGAAGACTCATGCAAATCTTCATAACATAATGTTTAACAAAATCATTTTTATAGTCTTAGCAACACAAAAGAGCTCGGTAGCTCCATTTGAACGCACAAAGAAGCGCAGGAGCAAAGGTTTGCGATATACACAATTAAAAACCCGCTCCTTTAGGAGGCTAGCGCACCCCGACTTATACCTCTCTTAGAGTTTGTTCAAATGGGTGAGCCGGTGTATCTCTTGGTTGTAAGACTCCAATTTTATTAAAACAAAATCATATTTCGATAATTCTTAGTCAAGTTTATTCTTTTCAATAAAACAATTTTGCATCACCATTTATATTACAATAAAAGCAAAACAATAAACTTACTAACAATTAACTAATTAATCATGCAACGAGTTATGGTGGGCCACCTAAACATGGTCACTATGGTTAATGTATATGTCTAAATCGGCTCCCCCTTCAAAGAAGAGGACCACATACATCAAGTTATCTTGATTGCGTAAGCCTTTAAACAAACAATTAGCAAGTAAATACATATAAACATGCTGACTGGAAATTTCCAGCAGCTTCACGACCAGTTTAGACCTGTTTCCAGTCCGAATCAAGATTCGACCAGAACTACAAAGTTGTAGCCCTATGAGTTGGGCATCTACAGTCCAAAGGGAAACTTCTAACTCATTACGGTTGATTTTATATGAATTTTTTAGTAAACTGGTGTAAAGCAGAAAAATCACACGAAAAATTCACATAGTCACATAATTATCAAATAATTAACCCTAATTATTGGACTATTTAAGCTAAGCAATTTATAGCCATATATCTAAGTAATAATCATAAAGAATTTTGCATGAATTCCTTATGATTTTTACTTCTATTTAACAACATTAAATATAAAAGATACAAACATACAATTTATATCAAATAAACATGTCAATTCACATAATCAAAACTTGCATAGGAGGTTTCAATTAACCATTAATATAAAATAGGTTGAATTAATAAAACAAAACCCTAATTTTATTTTATTAAAATTGATTTTAATAAAAAAAATAAATAAAGAAAACGATTTTTAATATTTAATTATTAATTAAAACGAACCAACCCTAAACCCCCCTTCAAGTTTTGAACTTTGTAACTAATATATCACATATTAGGCTCGTGATACCACTGTTAGGATTCATGCACATAAACCATATAACAAACACGAGTACGCAGCGGAAAGAAACGTATATGCAATAATATTAATTAACAAAGTAAAGAATCGGACGTGTACCTTTTAGCTTAGCTTCCAATAATATTAATAATAAGTTATTATTATTAGTTAGGGTTTAAAGTAAAACCCCTCTACGATCGCACACTTGACACCCCTATGAATGTATGCTAGTACCCGATCACGAACTCACAAACCCGGTTGTGTTTAATCCCTAAAAACCGAAAGCTTCAAAACCGAAAACCCTTTGAGGGTTTCGGCCGAACCAAAGAGAGGGAGAGAAGGGAAGGGTTTTTTTCCACAACTTAATTGTTATGAATGAGTAAGTAAAACCTTAAGCCTTAACCCCTATTTATAGGGATTTAATTATAGGGTTTTATGACTTGGTGACCAAGTTTGAGGGTAATAAGGAAACCCTCAAATTTCGGCCCCCATATACAATTAGGAAACACACACTTTCCTAATTTCACTTATATCCTTCTCTTTTAATTAATAAACATTATTTTAACATTAAACTTATGTTTATTAATCATTTCGTGAACGTATTAATCAATATATTACATTTAACATATTAATTAATTACATAGAGTATACGTGTCATTTTGTGTGACCCCGTAGGCTTAAATAATTTTCGGACATGCGTTTATTTAACGTGATCATATTCCAACAATTTTAAGGTTTAAAATTTTATATAGATTATTTGCCATTTCACCAGGTTTGATGAGATCTCTTTTACAATTTTTGAGCTTCGAGTTTTATAATCACGTCAACAGTCGAGCTCGAGCTTTATTAGTTATCACAATATATATACTCTATATATATATATATATATATATATATATATTTATTTATTTATTTATTTATATATATAAGCTTCTTTTTAGTCATATAATAGATATCCTATAAATCAATGAGGACTATTTATAATGTATAATTATAAGGGTTTAGTATCCGGAGTGTAAGTAACTTTGCAACTTTTTCTATTGTGTGTATGCATCAAAAATTTTGAACATTTTATGTAAGTATCTCGCTAAATTGAACACTTAATGTAAATTTTTTACGTTGACCAATGAAAAACTTTTACGTGGGCAGCTCATATAGTTGCCACGTATACATTTTTACATTATGCATTCAATTTAGCGAGATACTCAAATTTTTTGATGCATACACACAATAGAAAAAGTGGCAAAGTTACTTACACTCCGGGATACTAAACCTTTTGTGTTAACCCATTCCGTATAAATATCATTCTTGTATTCCTTTACATTTGACAGCAATGAAATAATTTTTCCACTTACACACAATGGAAATGATTCGGTTACGACAAAAAAAAAAAGCATGGTCTTCCTCATCTGGAATTAGTACAATCATTATATACAATTCTAGCACATTAATGTGTACTTTCTAGTCTTAAAGTTATAAACACAAACTACGTGGATACTGATTACTATACATTCTTGGACAGTGTATCCGTTCGTAAGCAACATAGTTTACTTGGTAAATCCTTGATCAAACAAAAAAACTATTGTTTAAGCAAATTATTGAAGTAATGCAATTTAGAGTAAAATGGGGGGTTCGTGACCATGTTGTCACGTTGCTTTTGAAAATCAGTGAGTAAAATTGAAAGCAAGTTAGTAAAATTATTGAAGTAATACAATAGAGTAAAAAAAGGGGAGGGAGGGGGGGGGGGGGGGGGGGGGGGGGGGGGGGGGGGGGGGGTGACCATGTTGTCACGTTTCTTTTGAAATCAGTTAGTCAAAATTGAAAATAAGTTTAAGAAAATTATTGAAGTAATACAATGCAGAGTAAAAAAAGGGGAGGGAGGGGGGGGGGGGGGGGGGGGGGGGGGGGGGTTGAAAGCAGTTAGTAAATTGAAGCTAGTTAGTAATTCCAAGGAATTAATCGAAAAGAGTTTTTGTTTTAAACAGAAATTAAAAGTCATCTACCTCGAATCCACTCGACAACAGTTCGGGTTGCACATAATTAAGCTCAAATCCTATTAAGTTGACAATGATGACCGTGATCAAATAAAGACACAAACTGGTACCACCAACGTCTAGAAATTCATTTAAATCACATAATTAATCAGTTCATTTTTAAAAGCCGGTACCACTAATGCTTAAAACATTTTCCCTAACCAACTAGTTTGTTTGACTATCCAATTAACAATTGTATCTATTTGAAGATAACGTGGTATCACCAACCAATCAACAGTTGACAAATTAATTCTTATTATTAAAATAATATTCACTATCATACCATGAACTAGTGACAATTGCTTACAGATAAACAATTGAAATTACACATATATTCGACTGATACCACTAACGAAGAACATACATTTCACCAACATCACAATATCAAATGATAAAGAATCAGTTTATCAAGATCTCGGCACAAAGATAATTTAAATCAACATTAAATTAATAAAATAGTGCAATCGTCATATTGTCTCACTTTCATCAAGATGGATGAAGAAATGATTAGCTACTCATACTCAAAAGATAATTGGAATTATATTGTATCGAATGAGGAAATCAATCCAACAAGTGCTAGAATCGTAATTCAAATGATGAGAATAATCCAAACGTGTTTGTGATCTTCAAGATATTGAATGTGATGAAATATGCCTTGAAAACCTTCAAATTCGGCAAGATATGGTTTTGGTTTGAGTTGTGCAAGGTATTTATAATCTAAGAAAAAGTCATCCTTTTCCAATGCAGCACTCCCACTTGTTTATAAGGTGCGGCGCACATTTGGTCTTCCTTCATCTTTGAACTTTGAGTGTGTCGCACCTCACACAGCACCTCTTTTCGACAGCTTTGAGTGCGGCTCATCCATTGATGAGGTGCGGCGCACCATCTGCAAATCTTCACCAAATTTTTCATGTTTGCTTCCAAGCCTTGCTTGAGCCATCCGTAAGCCGACCTGTTTTTAGCCGTTATCCACCACAAAACCTGCTAGGGACCTGAAACACTTGCACATAGCATAAAGCATCGAAAGTGGATACAAATGATAACAAAATCAAGCATAAACGGCTTAAAACTATGCGGGTAATATGCATAATATCGGACACATCACGCATATCCACTAACTACTAACAGCCTCATTTAGGTATATCTATAATAATGAATAGAAAACTAGAAACCCCAAACAAAAAGTACTATATACTAGTATATAAAATCCATTGGTTAATACTACAAATTGCAAAACATTTCCAAAACAAACATGTAAAATGGAACGATAAAAAATTACTTACTTGCTAATCTGGAACTATAAAGGTCATCTGCATTGAACTTCTAGAGCTCAATAACTGCTCCAAGTTTGGTGTAGTCATGCTTACTCTATTTATTTTTAGTGACAAGTCTATAATAGTCGGTGTTGTAAAATTCGGCTGAGAACACAGGACTCGGGATTGCCTCCTCCACGTGTCGAGTTCGACTGGATCGGACTAAAAATCGGTTTACATACAAGACTCGGGTCAAATTTGGTCAAGCTCGGCCAACTCAATCAAAATTCGTCTGACTCGGGTCAAAACTCGGGTTTAAC
Source organism: Erigeron breviscapus (assembly GCA_034093135.1). Taxonomy (NCBI): domain Eukaryota; kingdom Viridiplantae; phylum Streptophyta; class Magnoliopsida; order Asterales; family Asteraceae; genus Erigeron; species Erigeron breviscapus. The sequence goes on from CM067171.1 coordinate 117,137,415, forward strand.
TTTGGTAAAAGTTTTTAATAAAAACTCATAATAAAATCCTAAGTTTATTTTGTGTTTCCAAACAATCTAGTTTGAACTTTGGAGTATTATGTTAATGTTTCTAAACAGTTATATTATAAGATTAAAGTTTATTACATATAATTTCAAAAATTATAATTTTCTATATAAAACTCGATCCAGGTTCTCATCAATTCCGATCCGAGTTTCTAAAAACTTCTGACTCCCTCCTCGCCGATCCGATCCCAAGTTACGAGTTCTCTAACCTTGATAATAATTATGTACAAAATATAAAACACAAGATTAAAATAAAAATTACCTACATTGGCTACAATGTACCATAATTTCATGTGGTCGAAGTTCCTACAAACTTTTTCAGCGGTTCTTTCAAAAGCACAAAATCTCATGTGCTTGTGACAGTCTCAACAAGTGCAGCGGCCATTCCCTGCCATAAAAAAAATCAAAAAGCTTTTCATAAAGTAGTAGTTAGAGATGAAAAAGAATGTACCTAGATATCTCTATTTGTGCACCGAACCGGGGTTAGGTTAAAAATGGGATGATAGGTGTTTTGGGGTTGTTCGTTGGCGGTTCCCCGAAGGTAGGGTTCTAGCCTCTTTACGCCAATCGAACAGATACGTGATCTATGTTTGATCAAGTGTGTGTGTTATGCCTTTGAAGGTCTTTACGTCCTCCTTTTATAGAAGAGGATTATCTTGGAGAACAAGTAGGCCTTTTTAAGATTTCCTAAGTCTTAGGCCGGGATATCACTTCCTTAATTATCAGTTGGAAATGATAAGATCAAATCCCGAGTTTTTAGGGGAGCAATTCTTATCCCTTTTATTTTACTGCGGAAGCCTTCGTTACGGAGAAGCCTTCGTGTAACAGCGTGTTACTGCCTCTCTGTGTGGCAGGTGCTGCGTGCCGCTGGGAGGGTATATCGTCAAGCCTCCCAGTCCAAGGTGAGGATTTTTGCTAAATAAGCATTGCGTTGGACTATTCTTGTCCGCTTCGTGTTTCCCAGGGGTGTGTCTTGTAAATTCTCTGTACCGGCATAATTAAGTTTGATTTGAAAGATAATTAAGGGGGTAGATGGGCACGTATCTCTAGGTTAAAATCGACGGTTGTGATCCTCATGCAGCCGCTTATATAAATTCAATTTTGTCCTCTTTATTCTTTTTGTTTCATTCGTTCCAAAAATAACCCGTTCTCTCCTAGGGTTTCTGTTCGTCATCGCCTCCGATCACACTATTAGGTACGTGTTTTCTTTCCTTTTCCTTCTACTTTCTCTTTGGATTTTCCCTTTCTAATGTCAAAAGGAGGTTTAGAAACCACCGAATCGACCGTCATTCGGTCAAAACTCACTGATTTTTTAGACAAATATTTTCCTGGAAAAATATCGTCTTTTAGGATTCCGTCCGACGGGGAAACTATCTTGACTCCCCCAGAAGGGTATGTAGGTTTTTATCTCAAATCCATGACTGAGGGTAATGTTAGATACCCTTTTACTCCTTTTCTGCTTGGTGTCCTTGACTATTTCAATATCCATATCTCCACTATCAGCCCTCTTTGTCTATCAAGAATAGTAGCCTTTGAAGTGATGTGCAGGGCATATGGCGGTGAGCCATCGCTGGATCTGTTTAGGTATTTTTGTCAAACCTGCCCTTCTGGTGATTGGGTCACAGTAGGTAACCGTTCGAAAAGTGGTTGTTTTCGAAGGGATGGACTAGATATTCGTGAATGGAAAAGTGGTTTTGTTTTTATGAAAGCTTCCTTGATTCCTGATGGCTATGATTCTGTAACTGATAGAGAGTTGTTGTGTATTCATAAAAAATACGAGAATCCTTTCCCTGATTATGTTGTTGATGATTTGTGTCGAGAGATTCGATGTAACCCCATAAAGGTTGTATTGTATCCTGATGTTATTTTGTATAAAGCCAAAGTGATTGGTGTCCTGCCTGGTGGTGCAGACATTCATGGTAAGGGTTTTTGTATACTATATTTGTGATGTTTTGGCAATTGATTTTGATTGTGTTGTTGATCATTGTTTTGTTGCAGATATGACTTTCAGAAAGTTCGTGAAGAAGGGTGTGAAAGAAGTAACCGTTGTACCTCGTCTTGGGGGGCAGGGGAGTGGCGTTGCCGATACTCCTTCTCAGAATGCTGGTTCTTCTGGTCTGCGTAACGAACCCCCTGAGGTATCAAGTCTTGCGAATCCCACTATTTTAAATGTTGATATGTCTGAGGCTGAAGTTGTTGAGGTATCTGCTACTGACAAGAGGAAAAAGAAGAAAGTTGGTGATGATGCTAAGTCTGCTGAGTTCTGGGAGCCTTCGGCTGCAAAGACAGGTTTGATTTTCCTTTGTCTTCGCTCATATGTTTTTATTCGATTTTCTGTATTATTGTGCAGAGGCATTTGTTTATATATGTTGCTGACTGTAGGTCTTCATGATCAAGAGATTTTCGGTTGGCTAGATGGTGAAGACATAAATGCCGAGGATGTAAAGAAAATAGACAACATGGATAATGAGACATTCTTGCGTGTCTTCAAAAAAGATCGCCAGTTCCATTCTTATCTTGATGAAGTTGTTGCTAGGCGTTTCTCCAGGATGTCTGTTGATCTTAGGTCCAAGAGTTTGGAGGTTCAGTATTTGTTGGCCACCGTTGAAGATCTTAAGGCTAGGGAGGCCAGATTTGTTACTACTGTTGAGTCATCTGACATTGTCCAGGATTTGAAGCAGATAATAAATGTTTTGAAAGCTGATGTGGTTGTTCATGAGGAAGCTGTGCTAAAGTTGCAACAAGATTGTAGTGCAGAACGTAAGAGCAGCAGGTTGTTGCGTGAGAAGGTTGACGTGTTGAAGCATGATCGAGTCAGGTTGGTTACAGAGGTGATTCCACATGTGAGCAGGTCCTTGTTGTATAGTGATGAAGTTGGGCAGCTTTTGGGAGAGATGATTTCAGCTGAAAGGGCTGATGAGAGGTCTACTGTTTTAGAAGAGTTTGCTGCTGAAGGTAAATGTGATTTGCAGTGTAGGGGAGATTTTATCTCGAATGCCTCTTATGACCTTGATGTTGCCGACCAGAAGTGGAAGGATGTTGTCTTTCCTTACCTGGAGAAGGTTATGGTTGACCCCAATGCTGCTGTTGATGACCTGCTCAAGATTGTTCCTGACGTGATTCAACCTGAAGCTACTATCGATCCTCAGTGATATTGCTAGCGTATAATGCTGCTTTGGACAATTTACTTTTTCTTGTAACTGTCGTTGAATATTTTCTTTTGATGGTTTTTGGTGATTGCAGTCTTAGAGGCTGTCTTGTGAATATTATGCAGCTTAATAGCTGTTGTTATGGATATTTGCAGCTTAAAAGCTGTCTTTTAGTTAGTCATGACTGCCTATTTCTGCACTTTTATCGCGCTTTCAGCACCTACTAATTTTCATGCTTATTTTATGGATATATTCGTTTTGCAGGTGTCTGATGGACTTTATATTGGTCCTTTTAATCTCCGGAGGCTAGTTATATGGGCGTCCCCATTTCAATGCATTTAGTATGCATATTGTGTTTCGTATATGTTTTATATATATATATATATATATATTTATTTTTTGAAGAAAATGTATTGATAAAAATCACAAGTCTTTATTTAATAATATAAGGGAGGTTACATACCATATCCTCTAGGTTTTCTTAGAATAATGAAAGATTAATACGTCCTGTGAATGAGGCTTATTTTTCGGGCAGATCACTATCCGTCCAAGCGCCCATAATAAGGTCCTTCTCTCCATGAAAGCCAATGGGGGCCATCCTGGCCTTCTTCAGATAACTTCTTTGCCTTCGTTACCAAGGTCCCTATCCCTCCGTCTGATTCGTATTTGATTATTCCGTGTACCACCGACGGGATCATTTCAAATTTCTGGATTTCTGGTCTTCCTAGGATTGCTTGGAAAAGCGAGGTTCCACTGACCACCAAGAACGTTACCTTCTCAGTCCGTTCCCAACGTCCTTTTCCAATTGTCATTTTTACTGACAGCTTTCCCATTGGTTTAGCTGTATCCCCGGAGTACCCTTGTACCGAAGCTTCGGTCCTTTTGAAATCTATACGTGACACATGATGTAACTTCCAAAATGTTTTTTTCGTACAGGACGTTGCATTCGCTTCCAGTATCTATAATAATTTGCTTAACCTTCGATATTTCCAAAAGTGCCGAAATTAGCAGGGGGTCCCTGAAGGTAGTGCTGTTACAGATTGAGGGGAACGTGATTCTCGTCATATATCCTCTGTAGACCTTCGGAAGCGAGCGTCCTGTTCCAGGTTTGTTTTTTATGATAGTATAGATGGTTTTCTCAGGACCCTTCTTCTTTTCTTCCGATTCATCCTCTTTCTTGAAGCCCTGCTGTTGCCTGACGCTTTTCACCAAGTGTGACAATTTTTCTTCGTTAATTGCTTCTTCTATTGCCTTCCGGAGCTGCCAACATGCGTTCGTGTCATGGCCATTGTCTCTGTGGAATTCACAGTACTTCTCTGGATCTTTCCTGTTCCTTCCGCTTAATCTGGGTGGTGTGGGGAAAGTCTTTGCGACACTTTCAGTAAGCAATATCTCTTTCGGGCTCTTGTGCATTTCCGGAAGGTTAACCTTGAGGTACCCTTTGTCGTCTTTGTAGTATGGATTATACCTTGATTTTTCCTTATCATTTCCCCACTTTCCTCTTCTGCTTGTCGAGACTTCTTTTTCCTGTGGGGGGCTGATGTCCCCTTTTGAGGCGGTGTCCCTGGCATCCAAATATACATGAGCTCTCTTCTAGACCGCTTCGTATGTCTTCGGGAGGTCCCTGTATAGGAACTCGACCAATCCTTTGCTCCGGAGGCCATGTAACAGTCCCGATATCCTATGTGACTCAGGGAGGTCCACAATATCCTCTGTTTCAGTGGTGAATCGATCAATAAATGTCCTGCAACCCTCCGTGTCTCTCTGTTTTATCCCATGAGCTGCCAAGTGGATTTTCTTATGTTTCTTTTGTTAGCTGAAACGGGCCCTAAATTTTTCTTTTAGGTCATCGAAACTGGCGACAGACCCCTTCGTTACATTTTTCAGCCATTCCCTGGCGTCTCCCTTAAGTGCATATCTGAACATTCGGCACGCAACTGGTACGTTCCATACCTTCATTTCTGCAGCTCCTTCGAATGCTTCCAAAAAATCGTCTGGATCACTCTTCCCGTCATACGTTCCCAGATGTGAGGGATACTTTAGATCTTTCGGGACGGGATAGTTTTGTATCCAGGCGACAAACAGGGAATTCTCGACACTTCCTCCAACCATTTGTAGTTCCAATATGTTCTGATACACATGAGCCCCCCAATTCTGAGGGCCGTACGATCCTTGATTTGGCGCAGACCCAGGGGTTTGTGTGACGTACTGCGGTCCTCCGACGCCCTGCGGGGCACCCTGGACCGGTGTAGCATACTGCGATGCATAGTACTGATGGCCCTGTGCTTGTCCTGCTGGTTGATTGCCATGCGGCCCTCCCTGCGAATTGCCCGGAGGCTGGGTTCCATATTGTTGGGAGTGATACTGTTGCGCTCCTAGTTGTGGCCCATAAGTGCTTCCATAGTTTTGGCCCTGAGGTCCTTGATAACTTCCTGACGGGAAATTGTATCCGGCTGGAGTGTTGTACATCGGATTGGTGTTGTTCCCTCCGGTACTTACTAGGGCGTACTGGGTATTCTGTGCGGGGACAGATCCCGCCTAGGGTATGTTGGACTGTTGACCCCCAGGGCCTGCGGATCCTGGGGGAACATTAGCCTGCGTGTCAGCCCCTGAGGGGACTGTATTCTCTGGTCACGAGGCTTCGTCTTCTTCTGGTTGTGTTCGGTGCGGAGGTGTTCGGGGTCGGAAGCCCTCGTTGTTCAACCCAAAGCCATAATCAGTTCTGATCCTGGACTTCGAGTCTCGCGGGTATCGTCGGAACCCCCTTGGGGGAGTTTCCGCATCGTAATTGTAATCCGTTTCATCGTCAAAGTTTAATACCCTACTGGTGCTGCCCGGTGCTCCGATCCTTCGTAGATGCCTCATGGTTTCCTGGATATGACTATAATTTCGGAGAATATAGTCTGGATCGAACAATTGTGGGGTCCTGGATGGGGACCCTCGAGTGAACCCGCCTTGTCCACCCGGTATCTGGGTTGACCGCTCTGAGTTTTCGTCAGTTCGGCGATTCGCTTGTTGATCGCCACTGGTCGGCGCTTCAGTTGTTGGCCTAGATCTGGGCGGAGTGTTTCCAGCAGGCTCATTGTCAGTTGTCTGCTGGGGATTTTGCTCAAAACCTGGTGGAACATCGGCCATTTTTCCTAGTTTTGATTCGACGCAGAAAACAGAATCGAGAGTGGTTATGGGATCCAAATGTGGGGTCCCACGGATGGCGCCAAATGTTTGTGCGCCGAACCGGAGTTAGGTTAAAAATGGGATGATAGGTGTTTTGGGGTTGTTCGTTGGCGGTTCCCCGAAGGTATGGTTCTAGCCTCTTTACGCCAATCGAACAGATACGTGATCTATGTTTGATCAAGTGTGTGTGTTATGCCTTTGAAGGTCTTTACGTCCTCCTTTTATAGAGGAGGATTATCTTGGAGAACAAGTAGGCCTCTTTAGGATTTCCTAAGTCTTAGGTCGGGGATATCACTTCCTAAATTATTAGTTGGAAATGATAAGATCAAATCCCGAGTTTTTAGGGGAGCAATTCTTATCCCCTTTATCTTACTGCGGAAGCCTTCGTTACGGAGAAAGCGTGTTACTGTCTCTCTGTGTGGCAGGTGTTGCGTGCCGCTGGGAGTGTATATATATCATCAATCTCCTTTGACTGTCGATCTTAGAATGGACTGGTCTTTAAAAACCAATGAGTGAATTGAGAAAATGGTCGAAACATCCTAAATCATCATCATCAAACAATTCCCAGAGTAAGTTAAGCTGGGTCAACTCACACTTTTGACCAATCCATCGGAACAAAACAAAGCCTTCGATATATATATACAACCATCTAATCTGACAAATCATGCTGTCTACAAATGAAAACCATTTGGCAATATATTGTTTTTTAATGACAGATAAATTGATCTTCAAGGACAGATTAAGAAACACGTCAAAATATCCTAAATCATCATCAAAATCAGTCAAAATCATTTAGCAAATAATAAAAAAAGAAAAGCTTTCAACTTGTTTCCCACTTTTGATTTGACCTTAGTTAAACTAATAGATAATAAGTATGGATTAAAGAGATAAGAAGCATGGATTAATTGGTCCCTGATTACCTTTTGAATTAAAAAAAAAAAACTATATATACAACAACATTTAAAAAATCTTAATAAAAAATGAACTTTCAATCAATTATATATACATCAGATTTATTTTGTTGTTTTTGTAAAAAGAATGATAATGATGATCGATTGAAAGTCCATTTTTTATATATTGCTATTGTATATATAGTTTTTCTTTTTTTTTTTTTAATTCAAAAGGCAATGATACTGATTAATCTTTCTTTTTTTATTCAATTTAATCCATACTTTTTTTCTGTTAGTGGTTAGGGGATGTGTGGTGTTTAAACTAGGTCAAATCAAATGTGGAATACAAGTTAGCAATTTGTCGAAAGTTGAAAGCTTTTCTCTTTTTATTATCTGCCTTCGAATGTTTTTGATGGGTTTCTTCATTTGTTCTAATAGATCAATTTATCTATCCTTAAAAATTAATTTATAGCCAAATGAAAATACCTATAGACAGAAAATGTTGATTTGTACATAAGCTTTGTTTTTATTCTAATGGATTGGTCCAAAGTTTGGGTTGTCCCAGCTTAACTTGTTCAGCGAATTGTTTGATGATGATGATTTAGGATGTTTCGACCATAGATTTCACTCCGACAGTGAGAACATATACGAGAAACCAACAAGTCAAAGGAGATGTCCAGGCGCAATATTTTTCTTCTCTGACGCTACCTTATGAAAAGTTTTTGATTTTTTTTTCATCGCATAGAATTGCAGATGCACTTTTTGAGGGTGTACCCAAGCACCTGAGATTTGGTGCTCTAAAAAGAATTGCTGAAGCGGTTCACAGGAGCTCCAATTACAAGAAGTTATGGTACATCGTAGCCTATGTAACTAATATTTGTTATAATCTCTTATTTTATATTTTATACATAACTATTATAGACTTGTCACTAAAAATAAATAGAGTAAGCATGACTACACCAAACTTGGAGCAGTTATTGAGCTCTAGAAGTTCAATGCAGATGACCTTTATAGTTCCAGATTAGCAAGTAAGTAATTTTTTATTGTTCCTTTTTACGTGTTGTCCTGAAATTGTTTTAGAATCAACAGTATTACTATTAACCATGGATTTTTCTATATTAGTATTTAGTATTTTTGGTTAGGGGTTTGTAGTTTCGGTTCATTATTATAGATATATTTAAATGAGGTTGTTAGCATTACGTGGATAGCACTAGAGTTGTATATTATGATCATATGATTATATTAGACTAAACGGAGTGGGTAAAAAAAGGGCGACCCCGCCTACGTGGCACGAGGTTCGCCCCTCTTCCGCCCCCAACACCGCCCCCCTAGGGCGAACCGGGCTTTGAGCGACCCTCACATATATCGCCCAATTTTGCATTGACCCACACACTTTCTCACCTCCTTTTCCGGTCCCCCATGCAACGGCTACTCTATTTTTTATTTTATTATTATTATTTTTTTTTTCTTTCCTCTTCCTATATATACTCGTCTCTTTCTTATCTTATCTTAATTTATTGAACATGTTGGAACCACGTTAGTGTGACCGTCACTGATCATCTATCCTTCCTGATATGATAATTGACGATAACTGAAATCCCTATGTCTAGTAAATATTCGATGGACGTATTTACTCTTAAAAGACATATTATAGGGTTTCCCATTAGGTGATTGGACTTCAGAGGACTAATGAGGCACGAATTAAACACCAGAGGGACTAAATGTGAAAATACTCTCCTTATATAAATAGAGAGTAATTAACCTAATTTTAGGTTAATCAACACACATAATCACAGCCTCCTCATATCTAATTTCGTTCTTCTTCTCTGTTGAATTCATCAAAACCGAATTCATTATTCCATCCTAATTCAATCATCTTATTTTGGGAACCCGAATCAATGGCATCAATGTTTAATGCCCTCACAGGTTCCACAGGATCAACCGGTACGTTATTATATGGATCGAATCATGTTTTATTCCAACATGTGGTATCAGAGCCAGGTTAAATCGATTCCCCATTGATTTGATTCGTTTTCGTACCCTAATTCGCGAACTGAAGAATGCAGAAGCTTAAGTTCGTATGCTTCTTACGAACTTAAAGTTCGTTTGAACTCTAAATTCGTTTGAACTCTAAGTTCGTAAGACCACTCTAAGTTCGTAAGGCTTATTTGTGTACGAAACTTCTGCTCATCTTCGCACTTACTGTTTCACGAACTTAAACCTATCTTCGTACAACTATTTTCGTACAGCTATCTTCGTTCAGTTAATTTCGTAAAGTATCTTCGTACGAACTTAAAATTTTAACTTACGAAGATACTATAACTTACGAACTTAAATTATAACTTACGAAGATACTATAACTTACGAACTTAAATTATAACTTACGAAGATACTATAACTTACGAACTTAATGTTTAACATGCGAAGATATAATTCGTGCTTATAATTTTACCCTTAAATTCAATGGCAAAATTAACCCTAATTTTCAGAAAATAATTTTTTCTGAGGCGTTTTCGACCCCAGCCAGGGGCTCTGCCCCTTGGACCCCGCCAGGGGCTGCCGCCCCTTGGACCCCGCTTTCCAGGGGCGCTGCCCCCGGACCCCCGTAATGTGTGGGGGCTTCGCACTAATGTACATGGTTTCATCATTTGTGCCCAAAGGTCAGATGTGATTCTCATGGTGCGTTCTTTTCCTTTTGCATAATGAACACTAAGTATATTGATTCTGCCCAAAGGTGATTTAATATACTTTGTGTGCTTAAAGGAACTTTTTTTTTCATGCATAAAATACACGATTCTTAATTTTGTGCCCAAAGGTCAAAAGATAAGCGTTGTGTTGCATGACCTAATGCTCATGTTTGCTTAGATCTTAGTTACTTCTGCCCAAAGGTGATGTAACATCTAAGTAGAGCCTTACTTAGCTTATTGTTTTGGTGTTTACAATAGGCTTACTTATCACTAGCTTCATTACTATAATGGTCATAGTCTTATTACTCTAAGGAACAGTACTAATAGGCCTACTTATTTTAGTCATTACTTTAGTTCCATTACTTTAGAGACATTACTTAGGCTGCCTTAGATAACTTATCATCTCTCTATTACTATTGGGCCTACTTATTCTAGGCATTACTCTAGAAGAGATTACTTAGGCTGCCTTATATAACTTATCATCTCTCTATTACTATTGAGCCTACTTATTTTAGGCATTACTTTAGGAGAGATTACCTTGTCTGCATAATACAGCTGATAATGTCACTATTACTATTGGGCCTACTTATTTTAGGCATTACTATAATAATCTTCTATCGCTTATGCCCTAAATGTACATCCTTCTTATTTCCACAGTAGTACCTAACCTTGGCCTTATGACGCTCAATGGTACGAACTATGCTTCATGGAAAAGTCACTTAGATCTGACTTTGGGAATGTATGACCTTGACCACGCTATTCGTCATGATGAACCCGCTGCCCTTACTGCTGAATCCACTGCTGATCAGAAGGCGAACTTTGAAAAGTGGGAGAAGTCGAATCGCCTGTCGCTAATGTTAGTCAAGAATTCCATTGATCTGACTATTAGAGGAGCCATCCCTGACTCTGAAAAAGTCAAGGATTACCTCAAATCTGTTGAGGACCACTTCAAGGGATCGTCTAAAGCGCATGCAAGTAGCTTGATGTTGCAGATGCTTACATTGAAGTATGAAGGAACTAGCGGTGTCCGTGAGCATATTATGAAGATGATGGACATGGCCAATAAGCTTAAGACTCTAGAGATGGAAGTCTCCGATAACTTTCTGGTGCACTTCATCATGACCTCCCTGCCTGCTCGTTTGACACCTTCAAGGTTAACTACAATGCTTTGAAGGATAAATGGTCAATGAGTGAACTTATTGGGCACTGTGTCAATGAGGAGGAGCGTCTTAAGCTGGCTCAACCTGAAGCTGTTCACCTGACCACCACCGCTAACTCCAAGAAGAGGAAGGGAAGCAACGGTAAACAAACTGCGAACAAAGTCCAAAAGACTAATCATTGTGCAGTTGCCTCTGGCTCTAATTCCTCGACTGGCAAACTTAAATGCAATTTCTGTCGTGACAAAGGTCACCGTCAGAAGGATTGCCCTAAGTTCAAGGAGTGGCTAGCTAAGAAAGGTAACGTACTTTATGTAATATTTGATTCCTTTACTACTGATGTACCTGTTAATACATGGTGGGGTGACTCTGGTTCTATGGTTCATGTGACCAACTCATTACAGGGGTTCCTTACAATCCAGAAGCTACCAAAGGGCCAAAGAAAGCTTAGAGTTGGAAGTGGTGATCTCTTAAATGTCGAAGCCATTGGAACTTATGTTTTACATATGAGCACCGGAAAAGGCATTAGACTAATAGATACCTTATTTGTACCGAGAATTACTCGGAACCTTGTATCTATTTCTAAACTAGACCTTGAAGGTTATGTAACGATTCATGGTTTCGGCAAGATTGCCATAACTCGTAATAATGAATTGCTTGGTCGTGGTTTTTTGGATGGATTGCTGTATAAGTTAGAACTAGATCATAATTTCTCACATTCTTTGTTATCTCTTAATGTTGATGATATAACTAAAACAAAGACAAAATCACCTAAACGAGAGAATTCCTCCATGTTGTGGCATAAACGTCTTGGCCACATCTCACGAGATCGCATGACACGACTCGTAAAGGATGGAATCTTACCCTCTCTTGATTTTAGTGATTTTGAAACATGTATATAGTGCCTCAAAGGGAAGATGGCTAAAGGGAATAAGAAAGGAGCCACAAGAAGTTCCAACTTGTTGGAAATAATTCATACTGACATAAGTGGCCCCTATCCCGCATCCATCGCGGGACATACATCATTTATTACATTCATTGACGATTATTCTCGTTACATGCACCTGTATTTGATCAAAGAAAAATCTGAATCCTTACAAACTTTTGCTGATTTTAAAACTTTGGTTGAAAACCAACTTAATCGTAAAATAAAAGTTGTGAGATCAGATAGAGGAGGTGAGTATTATGGTAGACATACTGACATTGGTCAAGCTCCTGGTCCTTTCCATAATTTTTGTAAGGAACATGGCATTATTAACCAATACACCATGCCTGGTTCTCCTCAACAAAATGGTGTTGCTGAAAGGAGAAACCGAACCTTAATGGATATGGTGAGAAGTATGCTTGCCAACACTAACCTACCTACCTTTCTTTGGACTGAGGCCTTAAAAACAGCCGTTCATATACTCAATAGGGTTCCATCAAAATCTGTCCCTAAAACTCCTCATGAGATCTGGACAGGTAAGAAACCGAGTCTAAAATATATGAAAGTATGGGGCTGCCCTGCCGAAGCAAAAGTCTATAACCCTAACTTAAAGAAACTGGATCCTAAAACGATTTCATGTTCCTTTATCGGTTATCCTGATAACTCAAAAGGTTATCGGTTTTACTGTCCTTCCCATACTACTACCATCGTTGACACGCAGCATGCGACGTTTCTCGAGAACTCAGAGATCAGTGGGAGCACAACAAATCCTAATTTCGATTTGCATGAAGCACAAGAAGCAGGGGGGAACCACTCGTCGATCACTATTCCTCCGATAATTCCTCTTGTACACGATGCTGCTCCTGATGTCACTGATCCAAATCCTCCTAATCAAAACCATGAAGAACCTCAAAACCAAGAAGCACCTCATGTTGCCGAGCCTCACGTTGCTCAACCCCAAAATCAACTCAGGAGATCATCAAGGGAACGCAGGGCCACTAATTTTGATGATTTCATAACTTATCTGACTGAAGTTGAGGACATTGGAAAGCTTGTCGATCCCACCTCTTATCGAGAAGCCATTAATAGTGATCAGGCCACTCAATGGAATGAGGCTATGATTGAGGAGCTAAATTCCATGCAGCATAATGACGTTTGGGAATTGGTTGAACTTCCTGAAGGATCCACAACTGTCGGTTGTAAATGGGTCTTCAAAACCAAATTAAACCCAAAAGGAAACGTCGAACGCTATAAGGCCAGATTGGTTGCGAAGGGCTATACTCAAAAGGCTGGAATTGATTATCAAGAGACCTTTTCTCCTGTCTCTCGTAAAGATTCCCTAAGGATTGTTATGGCACTTGTAGCTCACTTTAATCTTGAGTTACATCAGATGGATGTCAAAACTGCTTTCTTAAATGGAGACTTGCAAGAAGACGTATACATGCGGCAACCTGAAGGATTCATTCCTAAAGGTAAAGAGCACATGGTCTGCAAGTTGAAGAAGTCCATATATGGGTTGAAGCAAGCCTCACGGCAATGGTACCTTAAGTTTGATGAAGTCATGAAAGAACAAGACTTCTTAAAGAATCAAGTGGATCAATGCACCTATCTCAAGATCAGTGGGAGTAACTTTATAATCCTTGTTTTGTATGTGGATGACATTCTGCTTGCAAGTAACAACTTGGATATGCTGCATGAGTCGAAGCGAATGTTTTCGCAGAATTTTGACATGAAAGATCTCGGTGATGCCTCTTATGTCATAGGTATCGAAATACACCGGGATAGGCGTAATGGTGTTCTGGGTCTTTCTCAAAGGGCCTACATTGACCGCATCTTAGAACGCTATAAAATGCAATCATGCGCACCCACTGTAGCTCCAGTAGTTAAAGGAGACATGTTTGGTACTTTCCAAAGTCCAAGCACTGAAGTTGAGAAGGAGCAAATGAGGATGATACCTTACTCGTCTGTAGTTGGGAGCATTATGTACGCTCAGGTTTGTACTCGACCAGATATCGCTTATATCGCCGGTATGCTTGGGCGTTACTTATCTAACCCAGGATTAGCACACTGGAAAGCGGCTAAAAAGGTTCTACGATATCTGCAAGGGACCAAAGACTACAAACTAACGTATAGAAGAAGTGACAATCTAGAAGTAGTAGGTTACTCTGATTCCGACTTTGCTAAAAGCAAGGAAGATAAGAAATCTACTTCTGGGTATATTTTTATGTTAGCTGGCGGACCTATCTCTTGGCGGAGTCATAAGCAGAAACTGACTGCAACGTCCACCATGATGGCTGAATATATTGCTGTTTACAATGCCACTTGTCATGGGATGTTGATAAGGAACCTGGTCGGTGGACTCAAAATCGTCAACTCTATTTCTAGACCATTGAAGCTTTACTGTGATAACTCAGCTGCCGTAACTTTCTCGAACAGTAACAGTTCGACTGGCGCTGGTCTGTATCTCGATACAAAGTATCTGTTTGTACGCGAACGAGTTGAGGAAAATGTTCTTTGTATTGAGTACATAAGTACAAATGATATGCTAGCGGATCCAATGACCAAAGGTCTTCCTCCTAATGTCTTCGTAGGACACGTGTCGAAGATGGGGCTTACAAAGGACTTAATTTAATAGCATATTGTACTTTTACTGGTCATTATTATTATTATTATATTAATGAAAATTTTCCTCCTTATTCAGATTTTGTTTGTCTATTAGTTACACTTTGAGCTCATAATAGTGTAAAGACGTTATATAACAAAATTTGTCTCAGTCAATTGATCATTGCTTATTAGTTTTAAATTTGAGTCATAGTTTGACTAGTGGGGGTCCTGAGTTGATGTTCTTCTCTACGACTGTACTTATTGGCTATGATTTCGGTTTAAAACAAAAATGAGTATTATTCCGGAACTTATTTGAATACTCATAGATAAATGATCGCTCGGTCAAGTGGGAGAATGTTGGAACCACGTTAGTGTGACCGTCACTGATCATCTATCCTTCCTGATATGATAATTGACGATAACTGAAATCCCTATGTCTAGTAAATATTCGATGGACGTATTTACTCTTAAAAGACATATTATAGGGTTTCCCATTAGGTGATTGGACTTCAGAGGACTGATGAGGTACGAATTAAACACCAGAGGGACTAAATGTGAAAATACTCTCCTTATATAAATAGAGAGTAATTAACCTAATTTTAGGTTAATCAACACACATAATCACAGCCTCCTCATATCTAATTTCGTTCTTCTTCTCTGTTGAATTCATCAAAACCGAATTCATTATTCCATCCTAATTCAATCATCTTATTTTGGGAACCCGAATCAATGGCATCAATGTTTAATGCCCTCACAGGTTCCACAGGATCAACCGGTACGTTATTATATGGATCGAATCATGTTTTATTCCAACAGAATACACATAGGACCAAAGTAACTGTCGATTGAGAACATATACGAGACAACCACACCACCTCCGTGAACAAGTTAGGTTGTCCCAGCTTAACAGCCACTGTCGTGTATAGATTTCCCGATCACCCACCGTTATAAACATTGAATTGAGTAACAAGAGAAAGGATAAAAGGAAGAAGGAAACATCTTTTTGATCTATTTGTTAAATTAAAAGATGAGTTTTGGAGGCTGTGAACTTTTGATCGGGGAAGACATGGTGTAAACTAATGAGTTTGGGTGGGTTGGTAGGTGGGGAGGTATATATATATATATATGGGAAAAGTGAATATAAGGTTGTCCGGCACCTAAGCTTAGGTGTGGAACCCCTCACATACTAATTTTTTAATAATTTTTGTTTAATGAATAAATGCTTGACCCCCCATAAATTTTATGGATTAAAAAATAATATGTGAGTGTTCCACACTAAGCTTAGGTACCTAACAGCCTTATAACCATCCCCATATATATATATGTGTATGTGTGTGTGTGTGTTATATCAGGATTATGTGGTATATGATTAATTAATAGTTATATAAATACTAGCCTTTTTATTAAATAATATAGAGGTTTAAAAAAAACATTCAAACATTCAATCATTGAAAGTGTCACATGGCGCAAGTCACCCCCTTTAAAAACCCACTCATTTTCACCTTTTATGAGGGGAAACTCTTTCCACCCCACATGCCACATGCCGCAAGTCGCCCCTCCCTCCCACTATCACCACTCCTCTTAGTCTTAATTCCAGATGAGGAAGATCACGGTATTTTTTTGTCGTCACCAATTCATTTCCGTTGTATGAAAGTGGAAGAAGTATTTCATCGATCTCAAATGTGAAACGAATACAAGAAGGTTACTTATATAATTAGGTTACACTCGGTAATCATGATACTAATGGGTAACACCTGGATGTCGTTTGAACATTGTGGTGGCCTAATTAACCACCTTGACACATGAATGCTCCAGGGTTGGGTTATATGTATTTTAAATAACACCAATGAATCACTATTTAATTGTCTAGTCATCAATTTCAGGTGTATGCTACGCAAATGGTCCTTAACCAACCTATACACATTTCAGACGTAGTTAATCAAATGTCATAGTCAGAACTTGATGTAGTAAATTGTTGTAGATACTGTTACCCGTGATTAAGGTAGTTCTATGAATCTTGTTGCTTCTAATGCTTCTTGTGTTATTGTTGATTCCTTTTAATAGGTTATATAATATAATATAATATAATATAATATAATATAATATATAGAAATATATTATTATAATGATACACTTTGTAAGATTTTATTGATACATATATATATAGTAGGGGTTGTTTGAAAACTCCTAAAAAAAAACTCAAGAACTCATCTCCACCCTTAGATCAAAAAAACTGGATGGATAAGATTAAAAATAAAACCTCTCTCAACACTAGAGGGGTATTTTCGTCAGCTCCCTCTTTTTTTCTCTCTCTTACTTTATTAAATTAATAGAATTCTATCTAATTCACTAAAAAACTTTTATCTCACAAACCGTAAATCGTTAGACAAAAAGAAAAGCATGGGTAGTCTTAGAATTTCGTCCTCTTTCATTAGAGATGCGATTCGATATACTTTTGACGACTTTTTAAATTTTGGTTTTTTTTTCATCACGTTCATCTTACACATGTGTAAGTTATTATTTTTTGATGTCCTACACATGTGTAGGATGAACTTTTTAGTGGTTTCCACTTGTCCTACACATGTGCAGGATGAACATTTTAGTAGTTTCCACTTGTCCTACACGGGCGGAGCCCGTACGGCTAAGGGCTTCGCCCGTACCGTATCCAACCACCACCATCTCATGGATCGCCGCCCATCAAATCCAAACCATTCTCATATGCGTCCGGCTTCCAACCCCTTTATAAATGCCTCGAGGTAGCCTACCGAGAAGGGCGAAGCCCCCCTGAACGGGCAACGCCCGTTCGACTAAGGGCTACCGCCCGTACCGTATCCAACCACCACCATCTCATGGATCGCCGCCCATCAAATCCAAACCATTCCCAAATGCGTCCGGCTTCCAACCCCATTATAAATGCCTCGAGGTAGCCTACCGAGAAGGGCGAAGCCCCCCTGAACGGGAAACGCCCGTTCGACTAAGGGCTACCGCCCGTACCGTATCCATCCGCCCTCTGAATTAAAAAGTCGTCGAAATATATATATTAAATGAACCTTTTAGTAGTTTCCACTTGTGCTACACATTTGTAGGATGAACCTTTTTGTGGTTTTCACTTGTCCTACACATGTGTAGGATGAACCTTTTAGTGGTTTCTACTTGTCCTACACATGTGTAGGATGAACGTGATGGGAAAAAAACGACATTTAAAAAGTCTTCAAAAGTATATCGAGCCGCATCTCTAATGAAAGATGACGAAATTTCAAGACTACCCATGCTTTTTTTTCCGTCTACGATGTACGGTTTGTGAGATAAAAGTTTTTTAATGAATTAGATATTTTTATTAATTTAATAAGAGGAGAGAGAAAGAGAGAGAGCTGGACAAAATATTGATTTTTCATAATGACAAACATGTCCTTCCTGATCTTGATGAATAGAGGGTTGAGATTGGTTCTCGCGTTCTTTTTTTTAGTGGTTCTCAAAATAACTCACCCCTATATAATATATATATATCTGGGGGAAACCCAGGTTCGAATCTTGCCAAAGGCAGGATTAAATTGTGATGATAACCTTGACACTATCCTTGCTGGGGGTTATGTGGGTACCAAAAAGGTACATGGGCCTAAGGGGTTCCCATCAATTTACCCTTTTTCAATTAAAAAACCTCACTTAGCTGAAATACTAGTAGTTTGTCGTAGTACTATATATTATTGAAAAAACCTCACCTAGCTGAAATACTGGTAGTGTGTCGTGGTACTACTACATAGATGGATCTTCTCGATCAAGGCCTCCAGTCTCTCCTTGTTATATACGTCTCCAAACTTAGCAAAAGAAGATAAAAAAGGAAATACTTAGATATCACAACAAAAAAAACAGAAAGAAAAGCGTATTAATTAAGAAGTCAATATATAGGAGTTGTTTGTAACTCGTATGTTTTGTTAAGTTAAATTAGTGACGGTGTCACACGGTATTACTAACCTTGCGACATCGCATGGTCGGGTGGGTGTGGTTGTACAATGCTGGTGAGATGTGGTGGTGCTATATTTACATACATATTTGAAAGAAAATGTAGAGTTATGGAGGATGTGTGTGTGTTAATGTTTGATATTTGAGCTGGAATATATACATATTGTAGTGTTTTTTGATTATTTTGTGGTAGAAGATTTTGATAATTTGATATGTTTTGAAAATGGTTAAAGAGAAAATGGGTACGTGGTTTTTGATGTTTATAAAATGAAATTTTTAGTTTTGTATAAGATTACTATTACCAGTACCATTGTCTTATAAGGTGATCAATGACTAAAGATGAATTATGTGTATATATATACATAAACTAAAGGTACCGGGATGCATGGCATTTTTGTTATTCTTATTTTTTAATTTCCCATGCAATTGAGAAATAGTATCATTTTTATTATATATTTTAAATTTTGTTAAAGACAATTAAAAGGAATGGTCATTTTCCTTATATTTTTAAAGGAAAAATTCATAAAAGGTAACTTTTTTACTCAAAATTCTAATAAGGGAAACTTATTTTGGTTTCGTCTATTAAAAGGATTCCATTTCTAAAAAGTTCTCAATAAAGATAATGTCGTTAATTTTTATCGTTAGTTACTCGTTAAGTGTCATGTCGACATGCCACATCACTAAAAAAGCCCACAAGGACATACGATGGCATTATATATTCCCCAAAAATCAATCATTATCAATTATACATCTATCTACATTTGTATGTATATATAACCTATATATTTATTATACAACGAGAATTTTAACCCGGGCGACGCCCCGGTATAGATAACGATACATAAAACGTACAATGGAAACAATATATGATACTCTATCTGTTAGTCGGTGATTAACTGTCTGTTAGAACTTTTAAACTATACAATTAAAAAATTTAGCATTTTTAAGATACATTAAAAAAACCTTTAGAAGTTGACTCTCTTCTTCATAACAATAGTACAATAGACTGTGATGGTTACATGGTTATTGACGGGGATAAGAGGTTATCTGTGAGAGTTACAACTTTTGCGGTCTAAACATACACTACAACAAAAATGTCATTTGTCCACGCATATTTGTTCACACTTTTGATGAAGTGTGTAGAAATTTGTTAATTTATTCACATTTTAAGTTGTGTAGAAAAAGTTCATATCTAGAAATGTGAATAATTTTCAAAAATCATAATTTCTACACATTTATAAATGTATTAACAAAATATTCACACTTAAAAGTGTGAAGAAGTGTCAAACATTTTCACACTTAAAAGTGTGAAACTTAATTTGTAACACCTAATTTCTTCACGCTCCCCCTAGCGTGAAGAAATTTAGTGTTACAATTTGACTTTTCACATTAGAAAATGTGAACAATTAATATATTTTTACACACTTTCAAGTGTGAACTTATTTTTCCCACATATATAAGTGTGAAAAAACTAAGATTTTTTAGATTTTTACACACTTTTAAATGTGGGTTATTTATATACATTTTGAAATGTGAAAAAATTTACAAATTTGTTCACGCTCTTTCAAAGTAATGTGGACAAATGATATATTTGTTGTAGTGATATACACTCACAATACATTAAAGCTGACTTATTTATCTAAAGCAAAAACTAAGTTGAAAATATTTTTTTTTTTAAAAGGAAGAAAAAAAAAAAAAAAAATGCTACAGTACCGAGTTGGTACAGTGCCGAGTTGCTACAGTTCGATACTGTAGTGGCTACAGTGTACTCGCTACAGTGGTCTGTGAGAGAGCACCGACATTTATGTTTTGTTATATATAATAATAATTACTATGCTATATATTATCCTTTGAGGAATGTCACCACACATTCACAGACACCACTCGGCCACTCCAAATAGCATAAATAACTAGATAATAAGAACATGACAGTCATATAACGTTTGTAAATTTTGTGTATATATCCGAAATTTGTCTACTTTGTGTTTACTTCACCACCAACCACCCTCCTTGTTTTGGTGTCATCGTTTAATTTGTATATATATATATATATATATATATATATATATATATATATTATATATATATATAATATATATATATATATATATAAGATCATCAATCATCTCCTTAGGGATCGTTGTAGTGGCCAAATTTTAATTTAACGGCGACGTCGTCATTGGCCGGATTTGGTGGTGATGATTGTCGGTCAGTGGCCGGATCTAGTGGTGCTAGTTTCCGGATTTGGTGGTGATGATTGTTCATTGTTGTGGAAATAAGAGTATTTGAGAATTTTTTTATCAGTTTCCAGACATACGGTATATGTATATGTGCAATTGTTCCACGTCAGCTTTTTTTTGTGATGTGGCAAGTTGACATGACACTTAGCGGAGGCCTCACGATAAAAACTAACGATATTACTTTTATTGAGAATTTTTCAGAAATAGAATTCTTTTAATAGATGAAAACTAAATATGTTCCCCTATTAAGTTTTGAGTAAAAAGATTACATTTTTATGGATTTTTTCCTTTTTTTAAAGCAATTGAAAGAAACAATTTTTTTTTATATATAATTAATTTTTATGATGGTGGAAAGGAACAATTGAAAGAAATGACTGAAAGGAACAATCACTCCTACCATTGTCGTATAAGGTGATCAAGAATGACTAAACATGAATTTGAATAAAATATATATTTTTTGGAACATTAAGTCGGGTATGTGACATCAGGGAAACCTCACCGTATAATAGAGAAACCTTGCACGTACCATAGATAGCGAGATGTTGACCATGAGCTGTTACAAGTATTCGGAGGGAAAAACGACAAGGCTTGCCGTCCATGAGGATCGAACTTAAGACCACGGGTAAAACTAGAAAGTGTCTCTAACCAGCTGGCAGACTATTATTAACTATTATTAACTGAATAAAATATAATAAACGGGTCGTACAAGTGGTAGGTATAGAAATTAAATGAGAGTATGATCGATTACAACCAGCTAGTCTTTATTAAAGTCGGCCATGTACCTTTGCCATCTCCATTCCACCACCCCCTCATTTGATTTGCCCATGTGAATCTTTCGTCCTTAATAAATGAGAAACATAACCAAGTTCACATGCCTTATTAAATGAGAATTCATAGTTGTTCATCTTCTTTATCAAAGGAGAATCAACAACCACAAAAATACATCAGTTTTTTAATAAGAAAGATAAAAACACTACTGACAGCCAAAGAGTCTTTATTAAAGCTGACTATGTACTTTTGCCATCTCCACCACCCCCTCATTTGATTTGCCCATGTGAATCTTTCGTCCTTAATAAATGAGAAACATAACCAAGTTCACATGCCTTATTAAATGAGAATTCATAGTTGTTCATCTTTTTTATCAAATGAGAATCAACAACCAGAAAAATACATCAGTTTTTTAATAAGAAAGATAAAAACACTACTGACAGCCAAAGAGTCTTTATTAAAGCTGACTATGTACTTTTGCCATCTCCACCACCCCCTCATTTGATTTGCCCATGTGAATCTTTCGTCCTTAATAAATGAGAAACATAACCAAGTTCACAGCCTTATTAAATGAGAATTCATAGTTGTTCATCTTTTTTATCAAATGAGAATCAACAACCAGAAAAATACATCAGTTTTTTAATAAGAAAGATAAAAACACTACTGACAGCCAAAGAGTCTTTATTAAAGCTGACCATGTACTTTTGCCATCTCCACCACCCCCTCATTTGATTTGCCCATGTGAATCTTTAGTTGTTCATTTTTTTTATCAAATCAGAAACAACGACCACAAAATACATTACTTTTTTAATAAGAAAGATAAAAAATATTACTGATGCACAAAATATATAGTTTTTTTTTAAGGCAGAGATGTCTGGTGTGATGTAGTTCCCATGGATGCATGTCATTTGTTGTTGGGTAGACCTTGGGAATATGATCGTGATGTAGAACATAATGGGCGAAAAAATACTTATAGTTTTCTGTTTAATAATGTGAAGATCACTTTGTTGCCTAGTAAGCCTAAGGTTGTAGCCACCAAACCCACTGGTACCCTGTTAACTCTTTCTCAGTTTGAGGATGAGTTGGAGGAGGACGATGATATTTTTGTGTTGATAGGTAAAGAAGTGATTGAGGATGGCAATGTTCCTGATGCCATGGTTCCTTTACTTGAGGAATTTTCTGATGTTTTTCCAGACGAGTTGCCTGATGGATTGCCACCTTTGCGTGACATCCAACATCATTTGGTATTAGAGCCGAAAATCCTGATCAAGATCGCAACCCGTATATGATGAATACAAGGATGAGGATTGGTATTCTTGGATGACCGACTCTGCGGTTAAATGCGGTCCAACAGGAGATGTCTTTGTTAATTCGAATATAAATTGTCTGGGATTTAAAATTTGTGTTATGAATACGGGTGATAAAAAACTTGTTTTGAAAGTTCCAATCATGTTGGAAGGTGGAAATTGTGTTCCCATGCGTAATCTAAAAATTGTTGAGGTAATGTTAGGAGTCGATCGTCTTGACATGATTAAGAGCATTCAGCAAAAGGTTTTGGCATTTGAAAATTTCCTAAAAGAAAATCTAGATTTGCATGACACAGTAATATTGCTTCATATTGTCGTGCAAACAAGGAATGATGTACTTAAGTATCAAAAGCTTACATGTGAAGTTCATGAATTAATTGGCAGAATAAATGGAAGATGTAAGAGCCTCACAACTGTTCTAATTCATAATTTGGTTCCGTCGCTTCACTTTCATGGGTTATGTCAATTATATGCCAATAATGATGTGGCTCTTATTACATCATTAAAGAATGGAGAAAATACGTGTAGGACTTTTGAGTTTAATTCTTTTACTAGGCTACCTTCTATGCATGAGTCATGTGACATTGCGTTTAAAATATACGATGGGCTGCTTAAAGTTACTAGCAATCAAGACTATGTCGGGTTCAAAATTGTGAATATGAAACGATCCGATATCCTCTTCAGCCCAGGTGGCTTGATCCAAAGCAAAACTCGTGGACGAGTTCTTTTAAAAGATGGGGAGAATGATGCAGAAAGCATCTAGATATTATTTTTTTTATTTTGACTCTTTAGTTATCTACTCTATTTAATTTAGTTTTAAGTGTTATGGTTCTTTTGTTAGAAATTCCAACTATAAATGGGACCTATAATATTGGTTTCTAATCAGTTTTTCATGTATCCAAAAATCATTTTTCCCTAAACACATGTGTGTGTTTGTGTGAATTTCCTAATTTTCGGTATTCTCTTTGAATCAATGAATTTTAGAAGAATTGTTCCTGACATTCATTTGAATCAACAGGTTCAATTATTTATCCTTTTTTCTCGCTGCATCACATCTACAACTAGCAAATCGCTAGCTAGGCAGAAAAGAATACACGGAATACATACAATAAAAACAAAGACTATGAGATCTAAGTGTGTATGACCTATAAACATATATATATCTAAAGCTGCTAATTAACCACCCGTATGTCCAGGTCTTAAATGAGAGGAAATTAAAATGGATGAAAAAAATCTGAGGTATTTAAGAAAAAACCCGAAGACTTAGGGTCGAGTCATCGGTTTTCCCCTTAGCTAGCTCGTTTTTATAGTGCCCCATTCAGACCCACCCAGACCGCATGATACTCCAAAGAAGATAACAGATTTAAGTCTATTAGAGACGCCATATACTCCTCATTGTCTTCACTTGATATTGGTTCCAGTTCATTGACCTGTAACTTTCATATGCCAAATGTTGCTCACTGTCTTCAATAATGATGAGACTTGGTTATATCTAAAACTTCATCCATCTCTCCCATGATAACACTCTTGATGATATGCACGGCTTTTGGACCAAAGAAAACTTAGACTTTGGACATCTTGCTTGAGCCTCTGGCATGATGGAGTGACTTGATCAAAAAGGTTCTATTCCTCTCCTTCCATATGCACCAACAGGCCGTGAGTATAACCATATGAATGACTGCGCCATTTTTTTATATTTTCCTGTTACACTAAGAATTAATGAAACACCGTTATAATTAATAAATTTGCTAACTGGCATGAAGTTAAGAGATGTTCTATTGACTAGAAGTTCGTTACATAGAGGACAAAGAATAGATAGAACCTAGATATTTCTTTTGACCAATGCTGTTTTGGTTGGTAAACCATCCATTTCCGCCTTCCATGCAAGTAAGTTTGCTTTACTAGCTAGGAACCCATTTACTCCACTTAAACTGGAATTCTTTAGCTCGCATAGCGGAGTTCATAAGGACACGCCTTGCTGAAGCGGTTGTGAATGTACCAAATGTGTTTCCTTTCCATACCCAATTTCTACTTTCGTTTACAATGAGCTGGGATAGATCCACGTTGGTAGATCTCAATTCCTTTTGAATTTTGTTAATATATAGTTACAGCAGTATATTACCACCTAGTGATTTATAATAAAAAAATCTACCAACATGTTATTGATAATAGTTGTCCATCAATGCTTTTCAGTTTAATATCAGTTAGTTGAAATCATAAAAATCTAAGGAGGTGTTTCGATCGAGTTGAATATGGGTTTGAGAATCAAGAATGAGAGGTTGTTTTAATTAATTTAGAGTTAGTACTCCATAGTAGAACAACTTCACCTGACTTAATCACTACTACAAACAGCCCTATAGATGACGCGCATTGCGCGTCAAGAAGATCTCGGATGACGCGCAAATGCGCGTCAAGGAAGGACCAGTCATAAATTTTTATGACCCGCATTTGTGCGTCATCCGTCTATGACGCGCACTTATGACACGCATTTATGACTCTCCTTTTTGACCTTCGTAGCAGAGCGTCATAAACTGTATGACCCACTTTTTTGACATAAGTTTTTGCGCGTCATAACCCTGTAAAATCATTTTTTTTATCCAGTTTCTGTTTTTTAATACCTGATTATATACATAATATAAACCTGGCAATAAATTAAACCTGATAATAGTACAAAATTAACGCATTTCATATATAAACCATGCGTCACCAATTCATTACATAAGGATTCATGTCCAAATAGATACGATAATTTAACTAAATTCGGTTTACAATTCTACCTAAAAATGAAATTCGACACATAAATTGCCCATTCTTCTCGAATATCGTCTAAATCCGCATCCATGTACTCATTGCTATCACCACCAATCTAGTCAAAAATAAAACAACATTTTAGAAACTGGATATTACTTAAATATACAAATGCACATACAAAGAGTTCATGCAATTTAAATACATTTTAGATGAGTTAAAGTCCCATTTAACACATTTGACCCAGTTTAGTCAGTTAATCAAAGGCCTGCACATTTAGGTTGTTTGAAATAATGTAACCCATATCGACCAGTAACTTATAACTGGGTCAAAATTGGTAATTTCATAACAATCACATATATTTAGGGCAACATAAATGGGAAAATACATAATACTTCCTTACATTGTGATTTTCGAGAACCCGAACTCCATGTTTAACTACTTCCTTCATAAACTTCAACATGAAGTACCCACATTCAGTGCTTCCGGGCTGACGTGGACACTACACAAGAAATATACAACAACATCCAATCAGCAGCATAAATTCTCATATATTCTCATATTGAATCATTGCCTTTACATAACACATAACTTAATGCAGTCCCTTCAATGTCTATGGTGATATATATTTGCAGGCAAAATTGGGTTCAAAACACTCCTTACAAAGCCTATTTCCCTACTGTCAATCAGCTTTCATGCTATGTAATTAGCCTATTTCCCTACTGTCAATCAGCTTTCATGCAGGCAAAATTGGGTTCAAAACACTCCTTACAAAATCTGCTTGCCTACTGTCAATCAGCTTTCATACAACAACATCAACTAGTTGGATCTCGATCAGTTTCAGGTGTACTAACCAACTAAGTAACTAACTAACTAACTTAGCATACAACTAACTACATACTTAACAAACAACAACAGCACAAGATAATATTCAACAAATAACTAACCTTAGAATTAACCCAGTTAAGTTTAGTCCTCCTATTGTTTCCAGCTTCTACATCATACAATGCAATTGCCCTACAAAGAATTAACCCAGTTAAGTATTACATCATACATCATAAAGATTCTATAATTTGTATTACTTACGCATCCACTATTTGCTTGAACTGAAGATTGACGTCGCTAGCCGGTAGGGAATCAAGATAATAGTAGGTACTTGTCTTCATGTTAATCACGCCTAACACCCAATGTCTTCTACAAAAAACAAAGATCAAATTCTGTTAATTACTGTTAATTTTATTAATTAATTTAAATGTTGTAGAAAATCTAACCCGGGATTGTATGGCAATAAGACGAGGTCATTTTGCTTCCTTGTAGATAACCTTCTTGCAATAACTCGACTTGCATCCTCGATATTCTTGGCCCTCGCTTTACGTTCATGATGCATGATCGCAGTCGGGTCATGAAACAAACTCCATGATCTCTGTGTGACCCATTCTTGATTTGCTCATACAGGTACCTGTTAACAATTAACATACGAAGCTTACATTCAATTAGTCCTGTTAACATACAAGTACCAATTTTTTATAAACTATATTTATCACTTACATGATATAAGAAGCAACGACAAGCCCCGCTTAACTCATCCATTGCAAATAGACTGTCAAAATCATTCCAATTTAAGTACGTGTAACTGGGGTGCCCAAACAAATCGTCCTCGCATTGCACTTTTATGCAATCGACCTTTGCAACTTGTCCATCAACCATCATTGCAGTCATTTTCAATCCCATCCTTTCTTCCATTCTTTTCCTTACTCTCCTCTGACCTCTCGTCATCATTTTTTTCAACGGATTTCCTTTCTTAGTCACTTTTGCAATGGAGGCGACAGTTTCTACGCTTTTTCCTTTTTCAACTGCAACTGTAAACATAACAGTTTCTGGTCACTAAAAAAACTGTAAACAAATGATGTTTTTGGGCATCGTACCTGTTTTTGGCATCGGCGCTTCTTCTTCGTTGTCGGATTCTCTTTGTCGCTTCTTTTCTTTTTTCTTGTGGGTCGACCCACTGCCCAACTCTCTTTTTTCTTCTTCTTCTTTTCTTTCTTCTGCTTTTCTTTCTTCTTCTTTTCTTTCTTCTGCTTTTCTTTCTTCTTCTTCTTTCTTCTGCTTCTTCTTTTTCTTCTTCTTTTGTTTCTTCTTCTTTTCTTTCTTCTTCTTTTCATTGTTTTTTTCTTTGTTGTTTTTCTTCTTTTCTTCTTTTCTCCTTGTCTTGATCAGCAACCTTTTTCTCCTTCTTTTTGGCCACTATCTTGTTCTGCAAAAATATAAAAAAGTCATACAGGTACCATTTTGTTCTAATGATTAAACTGTTTTATAAAAAAGTCTTACCAAACCAGAGCATGGAATGACTAGGTGACTCGGCCAGCTTAGTAAGTACCCAATGGCATCTTTAACAGTCTCAATGAACTCCTCGGGAATTGGATACGGTATCAAAGCTTCTGCTTGAACAGATGTGTCCACCGTAACTTCAATGTTCCCATCTAAGATTATATATGAACAAATAAATATTAAATAAGTATGAATATATATAAATATTAAATAAGTAATTTAACTTCAAATACCCGAGACATGATTCACTATGGTTCCTTTGGCGACTATATTTGAAGGATCGTCGACCGCAAGTAAGCATGATTTATCCTACAAATGTGCACAATATTATTAAAACAGACAAGAATTGCACAATATTATTAAAACAGACAATATTTGAAGACTTACATTTGGTTCACTTGGTGCATTTGGT
Organism: Erigeron breviscapus; assembly: GCA_034093135.1. Taxonomy (NCBI): domain Eukaryota; kingdom Viridiplantae; phylum Streptophyta; class Magnoliopsida; order Asterales; family Asteraceae; genus Erigeron; species Erigeron breviscapus. Next base: position 117,165,818 of record CM067171.1, read on the forward strand.
TCTTCGTCTTCATCGCTACTCATTTGACAATTACTTGCACCCTCCGAAGCATTGGCACTTGCACATCTTCTTCTTTCTAACTCATCTTCAACAGCTTTTAGCCGTTTAAGCATTATCTTATCATGTTGTTGCAGGTATTGCTTGACATTCCTAGGTATTAAAAAGAACTGTTGCGGTGTTATATATCGACCCATCCCACGTACACGCCCACGCTGTTCATCAGTACCCAGGGCCTCTGTAAGCACATCTATTGATCCCATTGGATCCTCTGAATAATCCTTGTCCTTCTTTAGCATCTCCTGATTAAACAAACATATAATTTAACATCTGTTGACTTATGGTCAAAAGTCAAACTTAGCACTAACTGAACATCAAATAACTTAACATCTGTTGACTTATGGTCAAAAGTCAAACTTACAATTTTATCTGAACATCAAATAACTTAACATCTGTTGACTTATGGTCAAAAGTCAAACATACAATTTTATCGAGAACTTTTTGGACAGCTGGGTCGAAACCTCCTTTTTTCTTTTCTCTTGCTTTTTTCCAACATTCTACCCTATCAATCTCCTCTTCCTCTTTGCCGGTTTTTTCCATCTAAAAAAGTTAAAAGCAGAAGTTAAAAAGCATCAACATAAGCAATAAAAAAGTTAACATAAGCAATAAATTCCATACTATCTCAGCAATGAGTCCAGCATATCCCTTTCGGCTCAAACGATGGTTGTACTTATTACGTAAACGAAGAGATGACTGTTTCTGACTTATTTCCTGCATAAGTATATACAATTAACATGTTAGTAACTGTTTTTGTGATAAATAACTGTTTTTGGAAACTTAAACAAATACCTCGAACGAAGGCTTAGTTTTTTGTGATACGAAAACTTTCCAGTCTTTTTTTTTCACGGACGGATACTTTTCAGGAGGAGTATATAATTGCTTCTTGGCCTCCTTAGACTTAGCATCTTTTAGTGGCTTAATGTACTTCTTATAAAGATAATGTTTGAAGTTTTTCCACTTTTTCCCGATTGATTGGAGAACTTGCTTCCGACTGTTTTTGTGAAGTTTAAAATGTGTCTGAAACGTAAAAAATGAATCAAAACATAGTTAGAATAAAATACTAAAAGTAAAACATAGTTAGAATAAAATAATAAAATACTTACATTAACATATTGCCAACAAGCTTCCTTCGTTTCGTTATCTACGATCAACCAAGAATCATAGGTTATGTTCACCATAGATCTTGCCACCAATCCCTCAAAAGTAGACAGTTTTGTTGCTGCTGTTTCCAGTTGGCACACCTCTTTTATTATAAGTAACCACTGTCTTTTTTTTTGCCTTCGCTTTTATTGTCGGGCCTCTTTGCGATTTGGAATCTAATTCGCCATCCAAATTCGACTCAGAACCAGAAGCTGCATTTTCTTCGCGGTCCGAATCAGAATCAGAACCGGAAACCACATTTTCTTCGCGGTCCGAATCATTATCTGAACACGAGGCCATCTTTTATTACCAAAAAGCAACCTGCATGTTTAAAATAAACAAAATAAACAGTTATTTTCATACCAAAAACTTTAAATAATAAATAATGCTTGACAGACTTTAACAAAAAAACAGTTACTAAAATAAACAGTTATTTCATACCAAAAACTAATGATCTAAAACGAATATGCCCTCGCCATCCGAGCGCGTACACTTAAAATCATCGTCTAGATCTACTAAAGACAGGTTCATATCTTGTGTAACATCAAATTCAAACACATCATCAGTTTCACCATTATTATCTCCATACTTATGCATCCTATGTGGTGTGAAGCCAACAACAGACAGGTTCCTATCTTGTTGGTCCTGAACATAAAAAACTTGTCTTGCTTGACTAGGTAATATGAAGGGTTCAGACCGTTGACCAAGCCTATCAAAGTTAACCACTGTGAATCCTAAATCATCTTTTTTTTACTCCACGACTATCTACCCACTCACACATGAAAACAGGAACCGTAAATGTACGATAATCAAGATCCCATATTTCCAATATACGACCGAAGTATGTAACAGCGCCGTACACCGGATTGGAGTCTTTTGCACTAGCAATCTGCATAGTATTTGCAACTACAGATACTCCACTACCTTGAGTGGTTTTAGATTCATCACGCTCTTTTGTATGGAATTGATACTCATTTACAACAAACCCGGTATATTTACTAACAGCAAAATCAGGGCCCTTTGCCAACCAACGAACATTATCACCGGTATTTTCCCCGTTAGCCAAACGCTTTTCAACCTCGTTCTTAAACCAGTCAATAAACGTCCGACTATGTTGGCTCTGCAACCATGTATTATTTCGACGCGGGTTAAGATCCTTCAGTTCTAACAGATGCTGCTCTATGTATGGTTCAACGTCGGCAGTGTTTCCTAATACATAAAGATGAGCTTGATCAAGTAACTTAGAATCCACAACACAGATGGTAGCCTGCGATAAAGGTTTACCAGTGCGGTTTCTTTCATCGGCACGATCATGAGGATTGCCAATTAATTTCATGTTTTCCAAGTAATCGGAACAGAATTCTAATGCTTCCTCTGCCACATAACATTCTGCCATGCAGCCCTCGGGTCGATAATGATTTCGTACATAACCTTTTAGTGTTTTCATGTACCTCTCAAACGGATACATCCACCTAAAGTGGACTGGGCCACATAACCTCACCTCTCTGACTAAATGCACCATCAAGTGAATCATGACATCGAAAAAAGAAGGCGGAAAATACTTCTCTAGTAAACACAATGTTACTACGATGTCAGATTGCAGCTTGCCTAGCTTACTAACATCAACTACTTTACTACACAGCTCGTTGAAGAAGTGACACAAGCTTAAAATAGTCTTCCTAACTTTCACGTCTAACACCCCCTTTATTGCAAAAGGAAGAATCTGTTGCATTAGTACGTGACAGTCGTTGGACTTCAATCCATTCATCTTCGAATTATCATCGGACACGAGATTCTTGAAATTGGAGGAATACCCATCAGGCACTTTTATGTTAGACAGCGTGTCATAAAACATCTGTTTCTCCGCGCTATTTAATGTGTATATGGCAGGCGGCAGATAATGACCCTTCCCTTTTGGTTGACTTATTAACTCAGGCTTAATCCCTAACTCCTCCAGATCTTGTCGTGCCTTTAAACCGTCCTTCGTCTTGCCTTGCAAATTCAGTAGCGTCCCATAAACACTCTCACATACATTCTTTTCTATATGCATAACATCTAACTGATGACGAACAAGCAAATGCTTCCAGTACTCTAGTTCAAAAAAGATTGATTTTTTACGCCAAAATTTCGATCTCTCATCGATAGTTTCTTTTTTCTGTTTTGGCCTTCTCTGCTGACGTGGCATTTTCTTCTTTGATTTTTTATTCTTCAACACCCTCCAGATCACTTCCTTCTTTGCCTTTTTCATCTTCCCCCATTTAGTTGTAAACCCTTCCAGATAGTCGTAAACATCTTCACCCGATCTCGGTTTTTTCATCACACCGCTCTCTTGTTCATTATTGAAATCTTTTTTTCTTTTGCGAAAAGGATGTGTAAGTGGGAGGAATCTTCTATGCCCGAGGAAGCATACTTTTTTGGATTTTGGCAACCACTGTGAGTAGGTATCCTCTGAGCATACTGGACACGCTTTATAACCTTTGGTAACACACCCCGACAGGTCACCATACGCGGGAAAGTCATTTATAGTCCAAAGTAAGACTGCTTTTGATTGAAGAACTGTTTCTTATAAGCATCATACGTCTTAACGCCAGGTTCCCACAACTGTTTCAGATCTGCTATTAGTGGTGCCAAGTAGACATCAATACTGTTACCAGGTTGCCTTGGACCTGATATCAGTAGAGTCAACATCATGAACTTTCTTGACATACACATATAAGAAGGCAGATTGTACGTTGCTAGGGTAACCGGCCAACAACTATACTTTGCACTTAATGACTTATGAGGGTTTATACCATCCGCGGACAAGGTTAATCTCAGATTCCTATCTTCCTTTCCAAATTCTTTCCACTTGTCGTCAACAAGCTTCCAAGATGGGGAATCACAAGGATGTCTTAGCTTGCCATCACTGACCCGATCTTGCGCGTGCCAAGTTAGGTCACGTGCGGTTTCTGGTGACGAGAACATTCTTCTAAATCTAGGAATGGGTGGGAAATACCAAACAACTTTTCTCGGCACTGTCTTGCTATTCTCCTTCCACCGAGAAGTGCCACAAGTTGGACATTGAGAAGCATCCTTGTGCTCATCCCAGAACAAGACACAATCATTCTCACAAGCATGATACTTAATGTATTCTATGCTTATTCCTTTCAGCAACTTCTTGGCCTCGTATATCGACTTAGGGATTGTATTATTTGAAGGCAAAACATCATTTAGCTCGCCCAATAAAGCATCAAAGCTTGTATCAGACCAGCCAAATTGACCCTTCAAAGCTTGGAATTTCAGCAATCCATTTAGTGCATTATACTTAGACCCTTCATACAGTGGCTTGTCGCATTCTTCGAGAAGTGACTTCAATAAGCTAGGTTCATTCTCTGCATATGTGAAGGCCTCATGTAGCATCTGCTTTGTGTAATCGAACTCGGGAGGTATAGACTCATTAGGGCATTGAGCTTCATCGTTAGATGAATTTTCTCCGTGGAAGGACCAAACACTATAATTCTCATCGAAACCGTGTTTAAACAGGTGATAACGCACGTTGGAGATGGAAGTGTGACACAAATTGATACAATTTACACAAGGACACGGAATGGCGTCGGAATTTGGGTTATTGAATTGTGCAAACTCTAAAAAGGCATTCACACCTTCCTCGTATTCGATTGATAATCTATCGGACAAAATCCAAGATTTATCCATAACCTAAAACAGAAAAAGATAACTACCTAGTAAAACAAGAACACCAGCTTAAATCATTACAAAATCATTACATGTTTAAGATTTTGGCTCCCCTTCAAAGAAGAGTGTCACATACATCAAGTTGCCTTGATTGCGAAAGCCCTTAAACAAATTATCACATAAACACATAGATGTTGATCTGGATTTTCCAGCAGCTTAGCACAGAACTAAAACAAGAACACATAGTTATTTAACTAAATTAAACTGATAAAACTCTAAAACTATACAAATCATTTACAGTTAACTTACATGAGGCCTATAAAATATTATTCACAAACACCAACAAATATTAAACTGATAAAACTCTAAAACACCAAAAAATGGTTTACATTATGTTAGGGCAAACTATACAACTACATTAAAAATCAAACAAATTAAAACAGAAAACAAATTAGGGCAAACTATACAACTACATTAAAACTCTACAACTACATTAAAACAGAAAACATTAAAACAAATTAGGGCAAACTATACAACTACATTAAAACAGAAAACAAACAAATTAGGGCAAACTATACCTTTCAAAATTAGGGCAAACTGATGTCGAGTGAAATTAGGGCAAACTGATGGGAAATTAGGGCGGCAGTGTTTTGAGAGTTTTGAGAGGGGTTTGATGTCGAGTGAAGGTTTGAGATGAAAAATAGAGGGCGGGGTTTGATGGGAAATTAGGGCGGGATCGATTTTTGAGAGGGGATCGATTTTTGAGATGAAAAGTTAGAGTTTTGAGATGAAAAGTTTAGGGCGGGATCGATTTTGAGATGAAAAGTTTGAGAGTTTTGAGAAGGAGGGAAGGGTTTTGAGATGAAAAGTTAGAGTTTTGAGAAGGCGGGGGGATGAAAAAATTTTTGGCAGATAAAAACATAAGTAATGCCTAGGGAACGTGAGAAAAAAACGATGACCCCTATTTAGGACGAAGCAAAACAAACGTCATCTAGAAACCTAAATTTTAACAGATTATGACCCATATGTTATGACGCTTCTGAAAACGCGTCATCCCCAACAAAAAATTTGCTCGTTATGACCCTTGTTTTATGATGTCTCACTTTGCGCGTCATCTATCAGCGTGGGTCATAAAATGCGGGTCAAGGATAGCTCCATAGTAGAACAACTTCACCTGACTTAATTGGTTAAAAGAATTGCTGAATGTTGACACCCTGGATTCGTTAATTAGCAATATCTTATAAGTTTTAAATACTAGAAAAATGTTTAGAGTTCAGCTTGACATATCCATCAATAAGGCCTCTCGATCAATTCAAGTTTTTCGGTGTTTGATTTTCTTGAATGATCGAGTGCTTTGATAAAATGAAACGAGATATTTTTGTCGATATTTCTAAGTTTTATTTACAAATGTAGGTTTAAGGTTTAATTACCAAGCATAGATTTGTCATCGAATATATATATCTCTCATATTTACACTAGTCCCTGTATTGAGTTTCTTGAGCCTCTTCCAAAGGATAGTAACTGGAGACAAACTATATGAAAAGCTTCATCCGTACAATTAACTTTCCCAAATAATAGGGAAGAAACTGAGAAATGAAAGAATTTAAGAGAGAAAGAGGAATTATCACACAAATCATATCTATATTATTACACAATGAGGGTTTATATACACCACACGGATTGGTAACCGCCTTCCTTGCCAATTCCAACTACCACTCAAATATTTACATAAGACCCCCTCGACTTATTATTTCTGTTTATTTCTAGTTATTAATATTTCACAATATTATACACATATCAATACCCTCCCCTTAACAATGTTTTTGCCCTCAAAAACGAAAGTGAGGGAATCTGCACTTCATATCATCCAAGAATTCCCAAGAAGCATCACTGATTGGCAATCCATTCCAATGAACCAGAACTTGAAGAGCAGATTTAGAGCCTCTCTTGACCATTTTAGTGTCCAACACTGCCCTTGGGGTAAGAATGAAACGTGGACCAGTAGGAATTGGACCTGTGAGTACTTTTGAGCCATGAGCCTGTTTCAAAAGTGAAACATGGAATGTAGGATGGATTTGAGCATCTGAGGGCAAATCCAACCTATAAGCAACTTGACCAATTTTCTGAAGAATCAAAAATGGGCCAAAATACTTTGGAGAGAGTTTTCTGTTATGGTGAAGCTTCAGAGACTGCTGGGCAAAAGGGTGTAATTTCACATAGACCCAGTCTCCCACTGCAAACTCTCTGTCAGTCCTATGTGCATCAGCTAGCTGCTTCATTCTATTCCTTGTGCATTCCAAATTCTGTTTGAGACTTTGAATCATGCTTTCTCTGTCCCTATGCAAATCTTCTACAGCAGCAATTGTTGTATCTCCAGGAATGAAGGGAATGTGCACAGGGGGTTTAATACCATACAAAGCTTCAAAAGGAGACATCTTAATAGAAGAGTGCCAGGTTGTGTTATACCACCATTGTGCTAAGGGTAACCATTTAAGCCAGGTCAATGGAGTGTCCATGCACATTGCTCTGAGGTAGGATTCCAAACATCTGTTGACTACCTCTGTTTGTCCATCAGACTGAGGGTGGTAAGCAGAAGAGAGAGCTAATTTCACACCTTGTAACCTCATAAATTCCTGCCAGAAGTTGCTAATAAACACTGGATCCCTGTCTGAAACAATTGTTGAGGGATTCCCATGCAACTTGAAGATATTATCCAAAAATACTTGAGCTATAGTTGTGGCAGAATATGGATGGGTCAGTGGAATGAAATGAGCAAATTTGGTAAGCCTGTCCACAATGACCATGATGGTGTCCTTTCCCTGCACTTTGGGTAATCCAGAGATAAAGTCCATAGAGATGTCTAAAAAGAGTGTTTGAGGAACTGGTAGTGGCTGAAGCAATCCAGGAGGAGCAATAGGTTCATATTTTGCTCTCTGACAGGTCTGACATTCCTTAATTTCCCTCTGAACATCCTTGATAATGCCTTTCCAGTAGAAAAGATCTTTGATTTTGGCAAGAGTTGGTACAATACCAGAGTGCCCTCCTACTGCAGAAGAATGAAAAAGATTGATGATGGTCTGTTTGAGAGTGTGATCATTAGCAATCATCAGTTTGCCCTTCCTTTTCAAGAACTGGCCATCCCATGACCTATTTGGTATGACCTCTCCACCTTCAATTCTTTCAATGAGTGTTTTAGTGACAGGATCTTTGAGCCAGGCTGCCTTGATTTGGTCTAATAACCCTGCTTGAATGCTGCTGACCCCCATTTGCAGAATTGTTGAGCCCTGCAACCTGGAGAGAGCATCTGCAGCCACATTGTCAACCCCTTTCTTGTAACATATCTCATAGTTATAACCCATGAGCTTAGCTAACCACTTTTGTTGTAAGGGAGTAGCAATTTTCTGTTCCAACAAGTGTTTGAGGCTTTGGTGGTCAGTTTTGATAATGAAAGGTTTAGAAATTAAGTAGTGGTGCCATTGTTTAACAGCTAGCAGAATGGCTAACAATTCTTTTTCATAGACTGAAAGGCTTTGTTGTCTGACAGAAAGTGCCTTGCTAATAAATGCCAAAGGGTGATGGTCTTGCATCAAGACAGCACCCAAACCAGTAGAAGAGGCATCCGTCTCCACAACAAATGATTTTGAAAAATCTGGTAACTTGAGAACTGGTGGTGTGATCATGGCATGTTTAAGCTGAACAAAGGCATCCTGGGCTGCTGCAGACCAAATAAACTTGTCTTTTTTAAGTAATTCAGTCAGAGGTTTTGCAATAATACCAAATCCTTTGACAAATCTTCGATAATATCCAGCAAGACCTAAAAAACCCCTCAGTTGCTTGACATTTGCAGGCACTGGCCAGTCTTGAATGGCTTGGATCTTTGATGGATCAGTGGAGACACCCTGTCCAGTGATAATATGCCCTAAATACTCAACTTTAGTACCACCAAAAGAACATTTGGACTTTTTTGCCTTAAGAGAGTGTGACCTCATCAATTCCAGCACCCTTTCTAAGTCTGCCAAATGTGTTTGCCAATTAATGCTATAAACTAAAATATCATCAAAAAATACCAGTGCTCCCTTCCTCAAAACATCTTTAAAAGTGTCATTCATCAATGCTTGAAAGGTAGCAGGTGCATTAGTGAGTCCAAAAGGCAAAACCAGAAATTCATAATGCCCTTGATGAGTTTTAAAAGCTGTTTTATACACATCAGGTTCATGCATTCTAACCTGATGATATCCAGACCTTAAATCCAGCTTGGAAAAAATTGTGGCTCCATGTAATTCATCCAACAAATCTTCCACCAAGGGTATTGGAAAGACATCTTTTATTGTTGCTTCATTCAGCCTCCTATAGTCAATGCACATTCTCCAACTGCCATCCTTTTTCTTAACTAATATAACTGGTGCTGCAAAACAACTAGTACTCTGTCTAATGATGCCACTATCCATTAACTCCTGTGTCATTTGCTCAATAATATCTTTTTGAGCTTTTGGATACCTGTAAGGTTTAAGATTGATGGCAATTCTCTCATCCTTTAATGGAATCCTATGATCACATGATCTTTGTGCTGGCAGACCCTGAGGTGTTTCAAAAATATCCCCAAATGTATCCAACAGTTTTAATAAAGCCCCTTCTTGACTGCAATCTTTTAAAATAGGTTCACACATAGACTGTCTATCAGCAGAATCTTGCAGAGTGAACAATTGAGCCTGAGCCACCTCTCTTTTGTCTGTAACTATAGACCTCACCTTTTCCATAGAACATAGACTGATTCCATGCTGCACAACTCCTTTTAGCAACACCTCCTTGTCTCCAAACTTAAACCTCATGGTCAGATTCTTAAAGTTCCAAGTAATGTCATTCAAGGTTTCAAGCCACTGCACTCCTAACACTATATCATAGTTTGTAAGCTCAATAACAAGCATATCAGCAGAGAAATCAATCCCCTGCATCAACCACTCAAACTGCTTGCATAATGTGGCACATTCCATTTTATTTCCATCTGCAACAGTGACTTTGACATTTGGGATTTCAATTAAAGCATTTCTTATTCTAGTAACAATGGCTTTACTCATGAAATTATGAGTTGAACCACTGTCCACCAAGATATGCAGCCTCCTGTTGCCTATAATGCCAACAACTTGCATTGTGGAGTATGAAGGAATCCCCATAATAGCATTCAAGGATATGTGAGGATCTCCTTGCACCAAAGGTGCCTGAATCTGTCCTGTTCCTTCAGTAATTTCCCCTATCTCCTCATCCACATTATCATCCACTTCTACTAGAAATAATTGTCTCTTCCCTTTGCACACTCTAGTGTGGCCAGCTACAAACTTCTCAGGGCAGTAGAAACACTCACCTTTTGCTCTCTTATCTTCTAAAAACTTATTAGTCACAGATTTTGAAACTAAAGCATTTGATGGAACAGAGTTGATAGGTGTGGCCAAAATAGGTTGTTTTGCCACACTTGTTAAAGCATTAGTCCTAGTAGAATTTGATCTGTAAGTGCTGCTGGTGCCAATACCAGTCTTCACAGTCATAGCCTTATTTGCTCTATCTTGTAATTTTGCTAAAGAGTAGGTTTCCTTCAAATCTTTTGGCTTAAACAGTCTAATAGGGCACTTAATTTCAGGCTTTAACCCCTCAATGAACAAACTGACTGAATACTCCTCAGGAATTGTGACTTTGTTCAATAATAGGTCAAATTCATCACAATATTGATCTAATTCCCCAGTTTGTACCAAAGCTTTGAGTGCCCCCATGGCATCCTCAATAAGAGTCTGAGCAAACCTAGCTGCAATGGCTCTCATATACTCATCCCAATTGATGTCCTTAAGGTCTTTACCACTAGATTTAACATAAGCTAAATGCCAGGAGAGAGCTCTATCAGCTAAATGTAAAGCAGCATACCTAACCTTGTAGTTTGCTGGTGTTTCATCCATAATGAAGAAGTGTTCACATTTGTAAAGCCATCCTTCCACGTCATCACCTTCAAATTTAGGAAATTCAAGCTTCGTGAGGCGGTTATTACAGATCCGGCCTCTTTGATCGGAATCCATGGCAGTTACAATCGGCCGTTGACTCTGAAGTCGGTCAAAGGTATCCTCCATCTGCTTCTGCATATCGAGAAACATTTTCTTCATTTCAGTGAATCCAGCCGTTGTGAATTGATCAACCCTAGCGATGTCTTTTGCGAGCTTTTCAACCTCCTGGTTTCTCGTCGTCATTGTAGAAGAAGAAGATCTGATCGGCGAGATTAGTGGTGGAAAGTTCGTCAAATAACGATCGGAATGCGGATCAAATTGTGAGAAATCTATGATTTCTGGTAATTTGAAGATCGGATAGTGATCGGAGAAGATGAATCTTCACCGGAAATTTGATCGGAAATCAAGAGCTCCGCTGGAGAAGGTGGCGGTTATGGCTCTGATACCAATTAATAGGGAAGAAACTGAGAAATGAAAGAATTTAAGAGAGAAAGAGGAATTATCACACAAATCATATCTATATTATTACACAATGAGGGTTTATATACACCACACGGATTGGTAACCGCCTTCCTTGCCAATTCCAACTACTACTCAAATATTTACATAAGACCCCCTCGACTTATTATTTCTGATTATTTCTAGTTATTAATATTTCACAATATTATACACATATCACCAAATTGGTCATCAATTTATTTATAGTTTTTTTTTTTACCTTTTTTTAACCGAATTTTTCTTTTTTAAATCTTTTATGGGCTTGTTGTTTTGTACCCAAAGTAGCGAGACATGTTTCTCTCAATGTTCCATCTTTTTGCTTGTATTTCGGTTTAAGAAATATGCATAAAAATGGATATAGCTTTCTTGGGTCACTTGACTCTTTTATATCGAGTCCATACAATATGGTTGTCCAGTTCCCACTTTTGGATACATGTACGTTAACATATCGCATTTGAAGGTTTTGCACTCATATGTGCTTTTGATATTGAAAAAGACTAGTTATGACTGACCAAATCCGTGCATCAAAAATGCAAACTGACTTGTATATAGACACGCCTGGTTGATTTAGAGGCTCTCTGCGATAACATAAATCGAGTGTTTTAAACACCAAAAACTTTCATTTATAATAAAACGATAGTAAGTATTTGTAAATATTTTTTTTATACTTTGAAGAATAGGTTTAAAATGAATCTGGTCTCAAAATATTTTTTTTTTCTTTTTTTCTTTTTTTAAACTTGTGCAGTTGTTTTTAAAGAATAATTGTATTATACATGAATAAACCTTGTAATTATATTTGGTATCCATATATGGTGCGACCCCTGTGCAGTTGGGCTGCTTGCATAGGCCCAACGCTGGCCCTACTTTTGTACGCTAAAAATTCAGTATAGTGAGTGAGTTTGTAGTTCGAGTTTCCGTTTTAGCCTTCAACGATAGAATGATAAAATACTATCTTTTGAGAATTTAGGTCACTTAATCGTTATACATGAAGTTTAACTCAAATGGTTTTTTAAGACATATAGTGTCTTTGACAGAGGCGGTACTGAAAAGAAAATTCCAGATGAGGCAAAATTAAAAAATCTATGAAAAACAAACCCAAAAGAGGGCAAAATGTTAAAAACCTATAGAAAATTTTTTTTTTAGACCCTTAATCCAGTCAAAAATTTAAAAATACATAGTTGATCAACCGAAGAGCTAAAAAAGAAAAAAAAATATATAATCTATATTTTTTATTTTATTTTTCTGTATGGCTAACAATGTATAGGAGTGAACATAATATAATCAACTTTACATATTTTCTTACCATTTGTATTAATTAAAAATAAAGAAATCTTATGGACTTATGGTCTAACAACGCCCATATAGGGGTTATACGGATCATATAGTGTCATATTGATGTGCCCTCAAAATTTATGTACAAGACTTTCAAACATTTCTATCGCATATCTGGATGAGAACCTATGAGAGCTTATTTAGGTTAAATTTATTTTTTCCAGTAGTTAGAAGATTTGTATAAATATAATTTGTGTACGGCTAATTTAAAACATAAGTTCCTGAATAATATGTTATTCCGATACAAAAAATTTCTTTAATTGGTCATTGGCTAACCCGATTATCTTCACACCATAAAAAAAAATTAGATCCAACATAATGGAAAAAAAGTACCCAACAAATGAGAAAAAAATCCAACATAAAGAACCTATATTATTTTCCATTACATATTTGGACTACTGATGTCTGAGCTTAACCAGTTGTATAGAATATCATTGACTTCGATATAATTTTATCGAACTATTGTACGATAACTAGTTTTAGTGTTTTACCGAACAACATACAGTATCGCTCATGTGATTTGATTGAATTTACACTAACCCTTTGACTCTACAATATTTACAACACTCAGCCCAAACTTGAGCTGCTTACTTCATTTAATCATTTCGTTACATACAATCAAATAAATTTCTGTTTCATCCTGCCGATTTTCTTCATCACCATGTAAATTTCATCTGGTAATCTTCTTAATGCTTAATTTATATATTATTTACTACATAGTATCACTATTTCTTCTTTCACATCTACAACAACAACAACAACAACAACGAGACTCAATCCCTGAGCGGGGTATGGGGGAGGTGAGCTGTAGACAGTCTTACCTCTACCCAAAGGTAGAGAGACTGCTTTCATAAGGACCTCCGGCCACAATGCGGTAAAAGACAGAAAGTGTGAAGAGTTTGGATACCATACTTGTCGGTCGAAAAAAAGCATAGGAACATCTGTAAACCCTAATTATCGCTGCTATTATTTTCGTATATATGAAATTGTGTATGTATATGTTGTGGTTGTTAATAGATGGTCACATTCTCATTGGTAGTATTAAAACTTATGATGGGAGTTGGTGAATGCTTTATATGATAGTACATATAACACTCAACAACAGTGATACCCAATTCCATAGATATGAGCGAACATGATAGTATAGATTGAAGGTGTTCTTTTACACTTTTGTGGCTCACTATGTTTGAAACAAGATATCAATAAAAACAATAGTTTGTTTTAGTGGATGAATATTTCACCGACTACACAATACTAATGATATATGAATATGGGCTTTTTTTTAAAGAAAAAATATTAGATTTTCGGGTCAGGTTTATGGTTTACTGATTTGGCTATCTAATGAGCTAACAAGCCTAGTTCTGTTTCTCCAACTAGTTGATGACTTGATGGTGGTGAATGGGTATATGTATATGGTTCAAGGAATTAGAGAAATGTTTTTCGTTCATTTTATAAGCTTGTTGACCTACTACATAGGTGCAGGTAGTGAGATCTCTGTTATAATAACGCAGGATGGTCTACATATCTATTTACATGCCACACAAGAATAACTATTGTGTACATTGGGTAAGGTAACCGGAAACCATGAATATAGGAGTTAAACCTTTTAACGATTTTTGGTATGAATGGCACCCTTCTTCTATGCTTATTTTGTATAGTTAACCGAAACTAAGTCTGCTTTAATCCTACAAAGGTTATTCACCACTCATTTCGTGTCCAGTATGACACCGACATTTCATATAGACCTAGAGTTGTTTATTAAACCCACACAGAGTGCTACTGGGTGGTACGGTTATGGGAACACATATGACAAACATATCGATGTTTTTCAACTAGTGCAGTAGAGGATCAACCAAATAACGTTTACATGGTCTGTGGTCTATACTGACTAGAAGAAAGTTTGAAACATTTTTGGTGGCATGAGACCCAACTGTGAAGTCCTACAGCGATCCCAGTGTAAGGGAGTGTTTCCAAGCACATCATCAGCTCATTAAACACACTCCACATCCAAATTAGAAATTTAACAAGAGACGAAGTCAAGCAACAATGACAGCTTATTTGGTATAACCGTATAGGTGTCAACAGCAGAGTTATCTTAGAAATACTAGCTCAACCTTCTAATAAACACAACTAGGCCAGTGGCAAATATCCATTTAAAGGACGAAGCTTTACAAACCTCAACCAGACAAGCTTGGCAACCGTTTTTATTTTTTGTACACTCAAGTGTACCTTTGGTAAAGTACCCCATAGTGTCCCGCCCATTTGGTCACCTCGACTGAAACCACATTGTACTAAACCCTGACGTCTGTAGATAACCCTTATGTGTTCTATTTTCAGCAACAGTTTCCAGAAACAACAATGTAGTTGGAAAATGACTTTTGCGTTAAACATGGGTGGTTTACCAAACAACGGTGATCAGGAAAGCATCAATGGTAACACACCCACGGGGCTGGGTCAAACAAGATTGAGCCGGCTAGTGGATGCAGACTCGAGGCAGCTATTAGAGAAGCTAAACTCAGCTAGAAAGAATTTCCCCATGAAGGTATTTCTTCTACTCCTTGGTTTCTACACTGCCAATGCACATAAAACAACCTATCCAACCTATATTAAACCCCAAGTTGAGAGTTTCGGTCATTTTAGACATCAGTTTCTTGGATAATCTGAATTTTCAAACGCTAAACATCTACTGTTTCTTGGATAATCTGAATTTTCAAACGCTATAACATATCATATCTCACTGTCGTATTCTACCTGATTATCTATGTATGTATAAAACATTTAAATATTACTAACAGAACAATTGCCAAATTGTATAGACAACCCTATCTGACAAACTTGTTTCACAATGATGTTAGATAAAGCAAACAAGATCTCAATCACTTCACAACAAAAGTTTAAAAGGAACTAACGGTTGATACTAGTAAAAAAAAAGTAAATGTGAAATAAACATCAATTCATGCATTCAACAATCAGTAGAGAGTAGAGAGTAGTAACTGATACTAGTTAAAATAAAATAAAAAGGTAAATGTGGAACAACACATTGATTTAACTTTCATCCACCATCCATTAACAACTTGATGTAACGGTTGTTTGTGCAATTTTTTTTGCAAAATGATCCTCTGAACCACATTTGTAACACCCAATGATGATTTTGCTGCCGGCACGTCCTATGTCCAATTCGCCCACACTTAAAACACGGATCCTCCTCGCTGACGCCACCGCTTTCATCACCCTCATATGGATCAACCGGATATTCGACATTCTGACTACAGTCCCGAGCTTTATGCCGAATATCTTGTTGAATGTTGATCCTTATGAGGGTGTGAAAGCGGTGGCGTCAGTGAGAAGGATCCGTGTTTTAAGTGTGGGTAAATTGGACATAGTGTTTTGAGGTGTATTAACAAAGGGGGACGTACCGATGGCGAAATCATCATTGGGTGTTACACATGTGGTTCAGAGGATCATTTTGCAAAGGATTGCACAACCAACTGTTAGATTAAGTGGTTCAGATCCGCCACCACCAAAAGAATCACCACCTCCATGTCCACCACGACTCCCACCGTTATACCACCGCCACCAGATCCGATGCGACCACCTGCATACCTTCCACCGCCGCGTTCCATTCTTTTTGGTAAACCCCATTGTTGAGTATTAAGATATTAGAAAAGAAATGAAACGGATAGAAAAGAAAATAATGGAAAAGAAAACAGTTATTTTATTTACATTCTAAGTTCTATAGAAAATAAAAGAAAGGAAAAGAAAGTGATAAATTTATCATATTCTTAAGTTAAAAAGAAAATAAAAGAAAGGGAAAAAAATATTCAATTTTATAATTCTATCCTTTTTTATAATATAAAGACTTAATAGTAACACCTTTAGTTAAAAAACTAACTCATTTAACGCTTGCAGGTCTAACATGATTGATAAGATAGAATTCAGAATTTAGAGAGAAAGAGGAGAATTTGTTATCAATATCTGGATAATATTGATATGAAATGTAAAATAGGCTTATATAGCTGATACAAGCGTTGAATATTCAAACAAGCTAATAACCGCCACTCTAATTTCTACAATTGGTCCCTCTACTTATTAAATTGTTACATATAAAACTAAATAAAGGGTAGTATTAGGAATATTAATAAGTAAAGGGACCAATTGTAGAAATTAGAGTGGCGGTTATTAGCTTGTTTGAATATCCAACGCTTGTATCGGTTATATAAGCCTATTTTACATTTCATATCAATATTATCCAGATATTGATAACAAATTCTCCTCTTTCTATCTAAATTCTGAATTCTATCTTATCAATTGTTACATATAAAACTAAATAAAGGGTAGTATTAGGAATATTAATAAGTAGAGGGACCAATTGTAAATTAGAGTGGCGGTTATTAGCTTGTTTGAATATTCAATGCTTGTATCAGCTATATAAGCCTATTTTACATTTCATATCAATATTATCCAGATATTGATAACAAATTATCCTCTTTCTCTCTAAATTCTGAATTCTATCTTATCAATGGTATCAGAGCCATCACTGCTCTCTCTTCTAATATCGGCGAGCTTGTGATCCCGATTATCTTCTCCGGCGAGATCTTCTTCTCCGGCGTCAATTTCCGGAGTCAATTTCTTATTGTTAAAAAAAAACCTAAAAATCATCAAATTCATCACAATCTCAAATTCAATGACAACAACTCGTAATCAAGCCTCTGATATGGAACGTGTGCATAAGCAATTAGCCATAGCTCAGGAAATTATCATCAATTTACAGTCATCTGTTGAAACGTTGACGAAGAACATGGAGACGATTGACAAGCAGAGACAGCTTATTACTCATGGAGAAGATGAGCGTAGCAATATACATCGATTAGCTAAAATCGATTTTCTGAAATTCGAAGGTGATAACGTGGAAGGCTGGAATTATCGATGTGAATACTTTTTCACCATTGATAATACTCCAGAGCATAAAAAGGTTCGATATGCATCCATTCACATGGAAGGAAGGGCACTTCAATGGCATATGGCTTATATACGATCCAGCGGCTCTACGATTGATGATATCGGTTGGCCAGAGTACTCAAGAGCCATTAATGCACGATTTTCTGAGACTTTGGTGGAGGATGCTATGGGATCATTGAAGGCTCTCACGCAAACAGGTCAACTCGATGATTATTGTGATAGCTTTGATGCTTTGTTAAATAAGGTCACAATTCCTGAAGAATATTCTGTTAGTTTGTTTATAGAGGGCTTGAAACCAGAAATTAGAGTGGCGGTTATTAGCTTGTTTGAATATTCAATGCTTGTATCAGCTATATAAGCCTATTTTACATTTCATATCAATATTATCCAGATATTGATAACAAATTCTCCTCTTTCTATCTAAATTCTGAATTCTATCTTATCAATTGTTACATATAAAACTAAATAAAGGGTAGTATTAGGAATATTAATAAGTAGAGGGACCAATTGTAAATTAGAGTGGCGGTTATTAGCTTGTTTGAATATTCAATGCTTGTATCAGCTATATAAGCCTATTTTACATTTCATATCAATATTATCCAGATATTGATAACAAATTATCCTCTTTCTCTCTAAATTCTGAATTCTATCTTATCAATGGTATCAGAGCCATCACTGCTCTCTCTTCTAATATCGGCGAGCTTGTGATCCCGATTATCTTCTCCGGCGAGATCTTCTTCTCCGGCGTCAATTTCCGGAGTCAATTTCTTATTGTTAAAAAAAAACCTAAAAATCATCAAATTCATCACAATCTCAAATTCAATGACAACAACTCGTAATCAAGCCTCTGATATGGAACGTGTGCATAAGCAATTAGCCATAGCTCAGGAAATTATCATCAATTTACAGTCATCTGTTGAAACGTTGACGAAGAACATGGAGACGATTGACAAGCAGAGACAGCTTATTACTCATGGAGAAGATGAGCGTAGCAATATACATCGATTAGCTAAAATCGATTTTCTGAAATTCGAAGGTGATAACGTGGAAGGCTGGAATTATCGATGTGAATACTTTTTCACCATTGATAATACTCCAGAGCATAAAAAGGTTCGATATGCATCCATTCACATGGAAGGAAGGGCACTTCAATGGCATATGGCTTATATACGATCCAGCGGCTCTACGATTGATGATATCGGTTGGCCAGAGTACTCAAGAGCCATTAATGCACGATTTTCTGAGACTTTGGTGGAGGATGCTATGGGATCATTGAAGGCTCTCACGCAAACAGGTCAACTCGATGATTATTGTGATAGCTTTGATGCTTTGTTAAATAAGGTCACAATTCCTGAAGAATATTCTGTTAGTTTGTTTATAGAGGGCTTGAAACCAGAAATTAAGTGTATAATTCGTATGTTTAGGCCTAAAACTCTAAGAGAAACATACACATTGGCTAAACTGCAGAATCAGGCTAATCAGTCTATAGGTAGAAGTATTGGTTTCAGTAATAATACTGTTGGATTTAGATCCACTAATAATATAACCAATATTCTGACTAGCAATGCTAAGCAACCATTATTACCTACTCCTGTAAGCACACACACAAGCACTGTTGCAAACACAAGCACATCTGCTCTAGTTCCTAAGAAGGTCACAAATAGATTTATGGAGGAAAAGAGAGCTAAGGGAGAGTGTTTTTACTGTAATGAAAAGTTTGTGGCTGGCCATAACAAGGTGTGTAAGGGTAAGAGGCAATTGTTTATGGTAGAAGTGGAGGATGAAGGTGAAGAAGGTGAAACTGTGGTGGAATTAGAACCAGAGTTGTTGACAGTTTCAGGTGCTCCACAGAAAACTCTTAATGCTATATTAGGAATACCTTCATATCACACTATGCAGATCATAGGAACCATTGGGACAAGCAGACTGCATATACTCATTGATAGTGGATCTACTCACAACTTTTTGAGTAGTAGAGTAGCAGAAAAGCTCAAAAGTGTTCTCACTCATGTGCCAAATGTTCTAGTAACTGTGGCAGATGGCAAAATTATGGATTGTGCCACCATTTGTAGGAAATTTAGTTGTAATATGCAGGGAAATTGGATGATATGTTGGTAATAGATCTCACAAATTATGATGTGGTGTTAGGAGTTCAGTGGTTGGCCCCCTTGGGAGATATTATTTGGAATTTTGAAAACCTTGTCATGAAATTCATCTTGTGTGGTAAGGAGTGTATTCTAAAGTGAACTCAACACCAAGGGATGAGTATATGTTCCATGGAGAAGATGACTTCTCTAGTGGCAGCACAATATAATGTGGCAGAAGCACAATTGTTTGCTATGCATGATTCTTCACAAGAGCAGTTAATTTACCAGCCAGTAGTGGAGGGTAGCCAGCATGATGAGACAACCAGGACTGAATTGGCCACATTATTAGCTAAATTTGCTGATATTTTTGAGATCCCTAAGGGTTTACCTCCAATTAGGCTTGTTGATCACAAAATACATCTTAAGGAGGGTACTAAGGAATTGAATCTTAAACCTTACAGATATCCAAAGTTGCAAAAAGATGTGATTGAGAAAATGACAGATGAACTCTTGGAATCTGGAGTTATTAGAAATAGTACTAGTTCATTTGCAGCTCCAGTGGTCCTAGTTAAGAAGAAGGATGGGAGTTGGAGAATGTGTATTGACTATAGGAAGTTAAATGAATCCACAATTAAGGATGTATTTCCTATACCCCTCATTGAAGATCTTTTAGATGAATTAGAAAGTGAAAAGGTCTTTTCTAAGCTTGATTTAAGGTCAGGATACCACCAAAACAGAATGCATGAGGATGATATATATATATAACTGCATTTAAAACTCATCAGGGGCACTATGAATTTCTAGTCCTTCCTTTTGGTCTCACTAATGCACCAGCCACGTTTTAGTCATTGATGAATCACACATTTAAGGAAGTCCTAAGGAAATGCACACTTGTCTTCTTTGATGATATATTGGTGTATAGTGGAAGTTGGGAGTAACATTTGGAGGATTTAGAAACAGTTTTGGAAATTAGGAGAGCCAACTCTTTAAAAGCTAAGCAGTCAAAGTGTTGTTTTGGTGGAAATAAGGTGGAATATTTAGGACACATTATCAACAAAGAGGGTGTCTCTACTGATCCTATGAAGTTTCAAGCTATTCAGAATTGGCCAGTTCCTGTGTCTGTTAGGCAGTTGAGAGGCTTCTTAGGACTGACAGGGTATTACAGAAGGTTTGTGAAATCTTGGGTTCATAGCAAAACCATTGACTGATCTATTACGGAAAGATGGTTTGAAATGGGGACCAGAGGCTCAACAGGCTTTTAAGGAGCTTAAACAAGCCCTTAGTTCACCACCTGTTCTCAGGCTCCCTGATTTCAGTAAAATGTTTGTCATTGAGACTGATGCTCTTACCAACTGAAAGTCCCAAGTTTGCAACGATTATGTAATTAAACAACTAATGTAAATTACACTAAGAATGTAAGACAATAAGGTAAGCACGTTTAATCATAAGTAGTATTAATTAAACGGTGAATACATGGTTGGTTTACAATAAAGAAGAAAGAAAATATTGTTAAGTTTTTGCACACACAAAAAGCTTAACAATGATACAATTCTACAATGAGAGAAAAACACACTAAGTGACTATTGTAGAATCAACCAACAGAATTGCGGCTAGGTCAAGTGATGTCTTATATAGGAGAGAAGAGACATCACATGACAACCCAATAGATGTTGACACATAAAGGTTGTCAACTTTCTATTGGTGTGTAAGACTGGTCGGCAGAGATCTCTTTTCTTCATCTTGTTTGTTTCCCAAAGCGGCATGAAAGAGAAACTGCTTAGTACCAAAATGGTACAAGGTCACTTGTCTTCGATCTGCTCTTTCAACACGTGTCCTTGGGGACCAGTCTTCTTATCTTCATTTTCCCGCCCATATTTGACTTACAACATATGGCGGTGAGTCATTGAACTTATCCTTTAACTTGAAGATAATTGTGATCGCTGAAGGCTCGCTGATGAAGCCTCTCGCTGAGGCTGTCAGCGACTTGACTCAGCAAGTGATCTTCAGCGAATCCATGACTCAACAATCTCCCCCTATTCGCTGAGGAGACTTAGCTGAGTATGAGTTACTTTTTAGAAGTACAATAATTAGATATGAGGGAATGCTGATCTTATTTACTTGACAAACAACTTTACAAAAAAAATAGCATTACAAAGATTACAAGTTTTCTTAATCCCATTGTGACTCTTGCTTGGCCTCTATGAAAGCTTTGTCTTGTTGTCTTTCAGGCTTCAGCAGCTCTTGATCAATTAGCTTTAAGAACTTGGGATCATTGGAAGACTGCACACAATACTTCCTTATCTTCATCAAAAAGGCAGAAGGAGCAATTCCAATCTCATTGGTCCTGAAGAAGAGTTCATGACCATGGATATTGCAAAAACAGAACCCTCCTAGCTTGTCATCATAAGCTCCATCTACAAAGAGAGTCCTAGAAGGCATTCTTAGGTTCAGCAGTGGCTCAGTATCTATGTCAGTGTTCGGAACAGCTCTGAGAACAAATGGGCGCTGAGAAGCCACTTGACCAGACGCTGTTCTTTTTACGCCACTTCTTGGTTGCTGAGGAGGAGGAGAGGGATATGGATGTCTGGCAGCGCTGAGCAAGGAGTCTTTGATTTTGTATTTCTTCTCCATTTGATGTATATGCTTTATTTGCTCACCTGCCATTTTGATCAGCGGCTCATAGCTTACTGCTGTCTTATCCTTGACCAGCTTGTAAATCTCAATCCATTCCGTTGGCCCAAGTGTATTTTTGGTAACATTTTTCAGCGTATACAACTTGGGCACACCTTTTCTTTGCAAAGAGAGATTCATTCCTTGTTGGGTTAGCGAAACCCTAACAGATGTAATCTCTTCTTGCCTTTGCCTCACCTCTCTTGAATTGAGGTAGGCAGCTTGTCCTTCATCAAACGTTTTAACACGCTTTGCAAAGAATTGTTCTTCATTCTTTTTCAATGCAGCCAAACCACCAGATTGCTGAGCTAGTCTTTTTGTTTCATCATCAGCATCTCTTAACTCTTCATTCACAATCTGCTCACTTATGAATTTTTGTGACAGCTCCTCTTCTTTCTTCTTACTTAACCTTTCATGTTGACGAACAACTTCTTCAGGAGACTGTTCAGTAGTGGCAGTTGTGGATTTTGGAAAGGCTCCAACCATAAGTTTTTCTTGTTTTTCCCTTGCTGAAGTGGGAGCCTTTGGTGGTTTGCTTGGAGCAACCAATGCTGCTTTACCCTTATCAGCGTATCTCCTTTCCAGGGCAGCATGGAACTCAGCAGTTGGTTTAAAACTAGAAACATTGATGGGTCTTGCTGCCGGTTCACCAACCTTCTCAGCTTCTATGACTTGCTCCCCCTCAACATTAGCTGCCGGTTCACTAACCTTATCAGCTTGCTCCCCCTGAACATTTGCTGCCGGTTCACTAACCTTATCAGCTTGCTCCCCCTGAACATTTGCTGCCGGTTCAACAACCATCTCAGCGTTTTCATTTTCAGCAAGGGGAGCATCTTCATTTGTTTGACTTGCTGGGCCCTCTTCAGCAGTTTTCTCCCCCTTGGAAGCAGCTGAGGGACTTGCTGCTTCCACATTGTTTTTCTTGAAGAGACCCAGCATTTCACTCATCATACCCTTAAGATCAGCGACCTCTTGTTCGAGTTTCTTCGTCCTGCTGACAGATTCTTTCAACAATATTTTGTCAGCAGCGACTTGAAATGGGGTACTAGAGAGGATATGAGTTTTGAGGGAAGAAATTTCTTTGGTAAGAGTGGTGTGAAAATTATCTTGATGTTTGGAGAAGGAAGAGATGGTTTGATCTAGTTTGTTGAGTTGAGCAGTGAAGAGTATGTTAGTTTGGGAGAGTTGTTGGAGAGATGATAAGAGACCAGGCTCTTCGGTGACCTTCGCTGAATGGATTTCATCTTTTAATTTATCCAGCGAGGCGGAGATGGCAGAGTTGGAGGTGCTGACCTTTTTCATGCTTTCATTTAGCAAGGCTTGATTCCTTCTAAATAAGTTCTCATTTGACTTGGTTTGGGTGACTTGATTTTTGGTGATCCCAAACACCATACCTTTGAGCTCAGCCAGCTCATCAATCACCACATCCTTTCCAGCTATCAATTTCTGAAAGTTTTCATGAGCCTCCACATGAACCTTAGCAACTTGATCCACTAGCCAAGCATACAAATATCCTTGTCTATTGCCTTGGCTCTGGCACACTTGCACTCTTCTCAACAACTCTTGCAATTGACAGGTCTCAACATAGTCAAGACCTGGTACATTTACAGCAGTGAAGGCAGTTTGAAGTTCTTCATCAGCAGTAGGAACCTTAAGATCTTTAAGAGAGACTGGATACTTGGAACAGGGAACTCTAAAGAAATCTGGATGGTGCAATGGGGGCACCTCCATGATGATTTCATCATCAATTTCTTCAACTTCAACATACACACCTGGTCTTATTCTTTGAAGCCTACACAATTCCACCCTTTGCTGAAGCTCAGCCTCATTTAGTGCAGACACATAATCACCATAGAACCCAACTTGTTCATGAGACTCTGTGGGCAAATAAGAAGAACAAGGAGGAGGAGGCATATCATTCAGCGACTCTGGGATATCCTCAAAATCATTTGGAGGAGAAGAGATTAGCACATAGCCCAAGTCGTCATCCAAGAAAGCACTAACAAACATTTCATCTTCACTTTCTTCTGCGGCAGCGAGTCTAATTTCAGCATCATGATCTTGGAGATCAAACTCGCTGCCCAGATCTTCATCATCAATCTCCATTTCAGTGAACAAAAGATTTTGGGTAAGGGAACCTGGTGCCTCAATCTCAGTGTGTTGTTGCACCAAGACATCATCGGCCGTAGAATGGGTTGACTCTAGCATCACCTGTGATCTGGCTGCTGTCAACGACTCAGAAGGTAATGAAGAAGAAGGGGAATTATTTGGGGGTGGAGTTGGACTTTGACCTCTAGTGGGCTGGGGTGACCCAATAACTTCACCAACCTCTCCTACAGAAATTTGAGGTGGCTGCCTGCTGTTCCCATTTAACTCGTCAACAGCCTGTTGGGAGGCTGCTGATGGGGTGGCTTGGGTACTATCGTCCTTGGGCAGTGAGGACTTCCTAACCTTTGGTTTGCCCTTTGGTACACTCCGCTTACGTTTTGGGACGTCAGCGGAGGGTGAAGATTGAGAAGTTTGAATTGAGGACGCTGCCTTAGATTTATCTTTGGTCTTTTTAGAGGCTTTGGAGGTCGCTGGGGGGTTTACCAGCGAACCAGCCTCAGAAGGCATTTCGGCGTCCACAGCGACCGTATCAGCCACTTCATCAGTAAGAAGTGCTGCCTCCCAGTCGCTGTCTTTCGGGTATAAAGAAGGATTAAGAGAGAAGAGTACCTCTTTTATATGAGCAGTGAGGCGAGCAACCAAGAGATCAGCTGGTTGCTTGTAGATATTGTTACCAACTCTCGCTGTTGGAATCGTTGAGGCGTTGGGCAGCTCATATTCGTTTCCCAATGCCTCCTTGAAGATGAGGGAAAAGATTCTAACAAAAGGCACAGTGTGTGACCTATTGTTAATGCTGACCTTATTCTTCATGTCATTGAAGATCAGCTGGGCGTAATCAACAAACCGCCCCTCAGCGAGTGCATGAATCATTGGCATCGAAGTTGTTGATGCTTGATTATATGACCCTGAATTTCCACCCATACACTGTATTACGTGGGTGAAAAGAACTCTCCAGACCCCAGGGAGATTTTGTTTCAATGGATTGCTTGGGATTGCTGGGGGGTTCCTTAAGTTATAATTGTATCCAATGGAAGGCAACCAATCCTTCCACTCAACATCAGTTGCTGCCTCCACAAAAGCATTTTCTGCAGTAGCTTGTGGAAATCGAAGTGTTTGGCGAAGAGACGCCGGAGTGATTGTAATCGTCTTTGACCCTTGACGAACAGTACCACTGATGGACTTGGATACATCATCGTACTCACAAGTCCACCAAAACTCACGGAGAAGATGAACAAATATCTTCCCCGGATCTGCCATGATGCAATATTTGGCAGGAGAAGCATGGATAAAGTCCAGCATGGGCTTGTATCCTTCGGAATCTTTTGGCAACACAGAGGTGCCAATATGATTGTTAGGTTTCACAACAATCTGGGAGGCAGAAAAACTTACTTTAGAAGATTTTGTGATGTTAGAAGGAATGAAGACAGATGAATGAAGATATGTGGTGGAAACTTGTTCCTGAACTTGTTGTTCAGGAGCCGGTGGGTTTTGTACGGCGGCGGTAGAGGAAGATGGAGGAATATCTGAAGAAGAAGCCATAGATTTTATGTAAAGATGAAGATGAAATAAGTAGAAGGTGTTTGAAGAAATGCTTGAGAGAAAAGATGAACAGATGGAGAGAGAGAGATTTTTGATTTAGAGAGAGAGTGAATAGGAAGCGTGAAAATAGGTTATGAGGTGAGGTTATATATATATGGTATGGTTGTGGGCCACAACTTCTCTCTCCTTCTTTTTGTATTGAGGAACAGTTGTAAACAACAACTGTTTTAGTACTTTTATAATATAAAAAGGTTTGAGAGTAACGTTTTGAAAATAAAAGGAAACTTTATCCAAAAAATTCATGAGTGCGCGCCGTATTGTGCAGTCATAACCTGTCAGTCAGACTGTCACAACAGACAAATGACGTGATCAAGATCAAAACTCGAGGTGACCTTTTAATTTGAATGTATAAAACATGTGGTTCAGAAATTAGCCACGTCACCTTCATAGTTACTTTGAAAACACTTAGTTTTGAAAATATCCTATGTAATGTTTTGAAATACAACATGCTGGAAGATGCTCAGCATGCTTAAGACTTTTTGTCAGCGACTTCACAACTAACGTTGGTCGCTGACTACAGTTTTTGGCAAACTGTCAGCCATCAACGGATTTGATAGTCTTTACCATAGCCGTTTGCTAATGGACTAGATGAAGACTTTTAGCTCTTCATTGCTTTTATTTTGCTTTTTCCCAAAGCAACAGGGATAAACGGATTTGATTAGTCTTTACCAATAACCGTTTGCTATTGGACTAGATGAAGACTTTTAGCTCTTCATTGCTATTGTTTGCTTTTTCCCAAAGCAACAGGGATAAACGGATTTGATTAGTCTTTACCAATAACCGTTTGCTATTGGACTAGATGAAGACTTTTAGCTCTTCATTGCTATTGTTTGCTTTTTCCCAAAGCAACAGGGATAAACGGATTTGATTAGTCTTTACCAATAGCCGTTCGCTATTGGACTAGATGAAGACTTTTAGCTCTTCATTGCTTTGAGATCAGCGAGTAAGACTGACTTAAGCTCGCTGAATTAGCATACATGACAAGTCATGTCGCTGATTCCCCATTTAACATTCCTAACTTGCTAACAAGTAATTTGAATCTAGTTTCATCCAACGGTTTAGTAAAGATGTCAGCGAGTTGATCATCAGTTGGAATGAAGTAGATCTCAATATCACCTTTCATGACATGATCCCTAATAAAGTGATATCGAATATCAATATGCTTAGTTTTGGAATGTTGAACTGGGTTGTGTGTAATAGCAATGGCACTTGTATTATCACACATGATTGGAATTTTAGAATATTCCAAATCATAGTCAGCAAGCTGATGCTTCATCCATAGCATTTGGGCACAGCAGCTCGCTGCAGAGACATATTCGGCCTCAGCTGTGGAGATGGAAACTGTATGTTGCTTTCTACTAGACCAACTAGTTAGCTTCCCCCCCAACAGTTGACACCCTCCACTGGTGCTTTTTCTATCGAGCATGCAACCAGCATAGTCGGAGTCAGAATAGCCAACTAAATCAAAGTTGGAGTCCTTAGGGTACCAAAGACCCAGCGTGGGTGTACCCTTGAGGTATTTGAAGATACGCTTCACAGCGAGGAGATGAGATTCTCGAGGAGAGGCTTGATAGCGAGCACAGAGACATGTTGCAAACATGATGTCTGGGCGACTCGCTGTGAGATACATGAGGGACCCAATCATGCCACGATAGTTAGTAGGATTCACATACTTACCATCAGGGTCAGCGTGAAGATTATTAGGAGGGGACATTGGGGTTCGTTTGGGAGTGACATGGGTGAAGTCAAACTTATGCAACATATCCCGAATATATTTTTCTTGATTGATAAATATTCCAGAGGGAAGCTGCTTGATTTGTAACCCCAAAAAGAAGGTGAGTTCACCCATCATACTCATTTCGAAAGTACTGGACATGAGAGAACTGAACTTTCGACAAAGTTTTGTGGATAAGGAACCAAAGATAATGTCATCGACATAAATCTGCACATACAGAACATCACCCTTATGCTTGTAGATAAATAGGGTGCTGTCAATGGTTCCCCTACAAAAACCATGGTCAAGAAGGAAGGTAGACAAAGTGTCATACCAAGCTCTAGGGGCTTGTTTAAGGCCGTATAAAGCTTTATTAAGCTTGTAGACATAGTTAGGATGCTTTGGATCCTCAAAGCCAGGAGGCTGCTTAACATAGACTTCTTCATCAAGAGCACCATTTAAGAAGACACTCTTGACGTCCATTTGATAGACAATAAAGCCTTTGTAAGCAGCATGAGCGAGAAAGAGACGAATAGCTTCAAGGCGAGCGACTGGAGCAAAGGTTTCATCATAATCAATGCCTTCAGCTTGAGTGTAACCTTGAGCAACCAGTCTTGCCTTGTTTCTGATGACTACACCAGCTTCATCCATTTTATTTCTATAAACCCATCGAGTGCCAATGGGTTCTTTATAGGGAGGAGGAACAAGGAACCAAACGTGTTGTCTTTTAAATTGTGTCAGTTCTTCTTGCATGGCTTCAACCCATGAGGGATCAGCCATGGCTTCACCAATATTGGCAGGCACAATTTGAGAGAGAAAGTTAACATAGAGACAAGTATTACTTGTCGCTGAACGAGTTTGGACACCATTGTGTGGATTACCAATCACATGGTCAAGAGGGTGATCAGCAGTCCATTTGAGTGCTGGTGTGTGAATAGAAGAATGATTCACAGCGGATACAGTGGTGGTAGTACCACTAGGAGTGGGAAGATAAGATGAGAGATCGATAGTTAGCAAAGGCTCAGAGTTGCTGACAGGAGGGTCACTGAGATCAGTGGGTACCTCTTGCTGAGGAGTTTCATCCTCAGCGTCTCCTAAAAGAGGATTCGCTGAGGCATCATGAAATGTTTCCTCAGCGACACATTCAGCATCTTGAGTTTCAGTTGAAAGGGGAACATTAATGGAAGTGGCATTAATTGTTCGAAGAATAGGCTCAACTGGATCCATGGAATAAATGTGAGCAGCGATGTACTCATCATTCGGGGAGGATTTTGAAGACTCAGCGATAGGTTGGTCAGCGATATCATGATGTGTTGCTGACTCTTCAGATAAGTCAGATAGATCGCTGATGATTACATCAGCGGATGACTCATTTGAAAGATCACCTAGAGCAGAACAGCTTTCATCAAAAGTAACATGAATTGATTCATCTACCTTTTGAGTGCGAGTATTGTAAACTCTGAAAGCTTTGCTTATAGAAGAGTATCCCAGAAAGTAGCCATCGTCAGCTTTGGGATCAAACTTACCTAAATGATCCTTATCATTTAGGATGAAAACTGGGCACCCAAAAACATGGAAATATCCAATTTGAGGTTTCTTGCCCTTGAGAATTTCATAGGCAGTCTTATCATGTCGCTTGACAATAAGACATCTATTTTGAGTATGGCACGCAGTGCTAACTGCTTCAGCCCAGAATTTACTAGGAAGAGAGGACTCACTGAGCATGGTTCTGGCAGCTTCAATGAGAGTTCTATTTCTCCTTTCAGCTACCCCATTTTGCTCAGGAGTACGAACAGAAGAGAAATTTTGTCTGATCCCTTGATCAGAACAAAAAGTCTCAAGAGTGTGGTTTCTGAACTCAGTGCCATGATCGCTTCTGAGTTCTTTAACACGTATGCTGTTGAGGTTTTCCATCTTTTTAATGAAATTGATTATTTCCTCAGCAGCATCACTCTTAGAGTGAAGAAAGATTGTCCAAGTATATCGTGAATATTCATCCACAATAACTAAGGTGTATCTGCTACCCCTTAGACTTTGGACATTCACTGGACCAAAAAGGTCCATGTGAAGAAGATGGAAACAGCCACTGATAGAGTTGGCCTGTTTGGTCTTGAAGGTGGCTCGGTGGCTTTTACCTTTTTCACAAGCACCACAAAGCCGATCCTTCTCATAAGTGAGAGGAGGAAGGCCTCGAACTAGATTTTTCTTGGCCAAAGAGTTGATGGTTTTGAAATTCACATGCGACATACGCTTGTGCCATAACCAGTTGATTTGAGAAGCAGATTTTGAGAAGAAGCAGGTCTCGCTGTCAGTTTTGACAGGAGTGAAATCTACCAAGTAGATATCTCTTTTTCTTGGAGCGACCAAGACCACTTCTTTATTGACATTAATCACTGTGCCTTGATGCTTATCAAGGATAACCTTGTAGTCAGCATCGCACAGTTGACTTATGCTGATAAGATTGTGCTTCAATCCATTCACATAGGCAACCTTTGTGAACTTGATCAGCCCATTTGAGAGAGACCCATATCCTTCAGTTTGGCCAGTAGAGTTGTCACCAAACACAACCGTGGGACCGTCAGTCTCCACGAAGTTATCTAGCAGGTCCTTAGATCCAGTCATGTGTTTTGAACAGCCGCTGTCCAAATACCACACTTCTTTTCCTAGCGAGGCCTGCAGGATAACATAAGAAGGATTTAGGAAGAGTTATGAGCATCCTCGCTGATAATATCATCAGTAGAGGATGTGAGATGAAGATGAGCAACGTCATCATCATTTGACACTGGGGGAAGAGGAGCTCTTGGATCAACATTTGGATCAGCCAGCTGATGAGCAGGAGGCATATCACGAGCCACCTCACCAGTGAAGAACTGATCTTCAGAAGTGAAAGTGATAGAACTTCCAGTGTTGAGGACAACCATGTTGCTGATTTGATTATTTTCCCCATATTCAGCTAGCACACTATCATTACCATTGGTAATGATTTCATGAGCCTGGGGAAGAAAGATTCGCTGAGCGGCAATGTACTCAGCGATGTTATCGTTAGAAAGAACAATATCATCACCCAAGCTGATATTGGATTCAGCTGAGGGAGCTCGCTCAGGGGTTTCAGAGGAGGTATGAGCAGCGGAAGCTGAGGGTAGATTTGGCTGAATGACCACTTCAGGAGGATTCCTGGAGTCTTTGTCATTACAGTCAGCAGCTATGTGTCCTCTTTCGCCACATAGGTAGCATTTTCTTCCAGCCTTCTGATTTTGAGTCAGAAGTTCCTTGAGTTGAGAGGTCAAGTCGTTGACTCGCCTGCTTAGCTCACAAATCTCATGATTTGAAGGAAGAGGATGATGCTACTGAAGAGGCCTTTTTCTTCCTGAACTGAACAGGAAGAGTCTTGGGAACAGGGCCAAGAACAGATTTGCCCTTAGATTGGGCATTAGAGGAGGAAGGGCCATGATTGTTCATAACAACTCGCTGACCTCCTTGCCTAGGAGGTCTGACTTGCTGAACAGGTCTGGGTTGCTGAGAACCATGAAGATCTGAGCAACTCGCTGTCCTCCTTGCTGAGGAGGTCTGACCTGCTGAACAGGTTTTGGATGGCGAGGGACAAGAGTTCCTTTTGGGACATAGATAGAATTAGGTTGCTGATAACGAGCATCAGCAAACTTAGCTCGTCTATTCATTAAGTTTTCATGCATAACAGCCTTTCTGCCAGCATGAGAGTTATTTGAGGAAGACGAGGGCTGAGACGCAGGGCGTTCAGCGACTACTGGGGAAACAGAACTCTCAGCAGGGTGACTAGTAGGCACAGCTCGCTGAGGAGTGCTGTAGTCATATGGAACAGCGACCTTGCTCCTTTTGAAAGGTTCAAGGTCTGTGGACTGAACAGTCAAGAGCTGAGGAGCAATAGGTTTATAACCATCATTTGAAGGATTTCCTTCAAATGTTTCTGGAGAAGAATATTGAATTCTGCCTTCATGGGGCATCATATCAATAATTGGGTGGTTTGGAAAGATGGTTTTTGCAAAACTAGGAGCTGAGCTAGTTTCAGCTTGTGAAGAAGAAGTAGAAGTGCTGGTTGGGGTTGCTTCATTATTTAGTTCAGAATGATAGTCATTTATGCCTTTAACAAAATAATGTTTTAGCAGCTCTTCACGAGATTCAGGGGATTTGGGAGGAATCCTCTCTTCAGCTGTTGGGCAGTCACTGAACATATTTGCAATAACAGCGGCCGTCTCAAAGTCACCACCAATTATGGCTTTCATTTGAGCTGGGACTTGCAAGCTGAAGATTTGGTCATGAAGCTTGGAGGCTTTAGACCAAGAGGTAACGATTCTCTCAAGGTCAGCGACCTTGTACTTCAGCTCCTCGTTAGAGATTAGAAGTTTTTGGTTGAGGAGTTTTTGAGATTCAAGCTCAATATGGACGTTTCTAAGGTCCTTGAGCTTGTCAGCTTTATCACTTAACTCAGCACTAACTAAGTTAAGTTTGGACTGAAGGTCAGCACGAATGGACTCGACATACTGAATGTCACAAGTAAGAGATTCAAGAATAGTAGGTTTGTCCTCTTCAGAGGCAGAGGAGAAAGTACATACCTTCTTGATTGTGGTATTGACCCACTGACTGGAGCATACTTGGTCCTTTGTCAGCGCCTGATCATCAGCGAGTGCCATAAAGCAGATGGCATCAACAAAGTCCTCGCTGTCAGAGACATCCGAGTCAGCCCAGTCATGTTCTTCAGCAACAAGACCTTTGGCAGGGGTCTTGGCTTCTTCAACATCGGCCATCTTGGCACGAAGCTCATAGTACTTCTTTTTGTATTCATCAGCAGGCTTAACTGAAGAGGGCCTCGCTGATGATGAAGAAGGCTTCGCTGCCTGCAAAGAAGGAACAGATACTTTGCAATCTTTTTGGTAGTGGCCTTTTCGACCACACCTCCAACATTCTTCCTGAGACTTGTCCACCACTGGTTTTTGGAAATTAGTCGACCTACGACCATTCCATTTTCTGGAGTAACGTTTACCAGCGATGAGAGCGAAGTTCATGAAGTCCGAGAACATCTCTTGTCTCTCCTCGAAATCGAGGTCATTGACAAGATCTTGGACGTTGGAGGGAGTAGAATTGCTGATGTCCATGTCAAGATGGACAGGACTGACCTCAGCAGAGACCAGGGCAAGGGGGTCATGAACATTTGAGACATTAGATACAGAAGAAGAAGAAGTTGAAGCATATGAACCAGCATGTCTTCTAGACTCAGCCTCAGCTCTCAGAGTTTGAGCGAGGGCTCTCTCTTCAAATTGAAGAGTGCCATAGAGTGACTCTAAGTCATGCTCTTTCAACTGCTTGGTGGTTCGAAGAATTTGCCTCAAACCTTGCCATTTGATAGGCAAGATGTCAATGAACTTGTAGCATATTTCAAGAGTGTTATGCTCTATGCCCACATTCGTCATATCATTCAAGAGGCACTTGAACCGATTATACGTGCCATCCAGACTCTCATTAGGGAGAGAGAAGAATCCTTCATAGGCACGTTTGAGATCTATTTTCTTGGTGGCAAGAACATCTGCTGTACCATCGAATCTGATACACAGATTGTCCCACACCAATTTAGACGAAGAAAGTTTGATGACAGACTTCATTATGTCATCAGGAAGGGTAGTAATGAGAAGATTTCTCAACCGAGCATCCAGATTGACAAGCCTACGCTCGTCATCTGTCCATTGTACTTCTGGTTTTATTAACTCAGTGACAACTTCAGGAGCATCCGCAGTGGCTCCTGGTGTCCTGGTAACCAGAACCGGTACATATGGCCCTCTGGTTAAGATGGTCATAAGGTAGGGTTCAACTCCTACGATGTGTAGAAGCATTCTCTCCTTCCAAGATCCGAAGTCATGTGAATCGAATCTTGGTGGGATGGAGACATACCCAAAATCTCTGGTATTGACCAGAGAA
The DNA here is from genome assembly GCA_034093135.1 of Erigeron breviscapus. Lineage (NCBI taxonomy): Eukaryota > Viridiplantae > Streptophyta > Magnoliopsida > Asterales > Asteraceae > Erigeron > Erigeron breviscapus. Next base: position 117,199,585 of record CM067171.1, read on the forward strand.
GGTACAGAAGACATAATAACAAGAAAAGAAAGATAAACAGAGGTTTAAAGAAAAGATTTTAGGTGCAGAAATTTAAAGTACAGAAAGAAAGAAAGAAAGATAATCTTGCAAACTTTTACTCAGATCAGATTCGGTGTGTCGAACCACCGCTCTGATACCAACTGAAAGTCCCAAGTTTTCAACGATTATGTAATTAAACAACTAATGTAAATTACACTAAGAATGTAAGACAATAAGGTAAGCACGTTTAATCATAAGTAGTATTAATTAAACGGTGAATACATGGTTGGTTTACAATAACAGAAGAAAGAAAATATTGTTAAGTTTTTGCACACACAAAAAGCTTAACAATGATATAATTCTACAATGAGAGAAAAACACACTAAGTGACTATTGTAGAATGAACCAACAGAATTGCGGCTAGGTCAAGTGATGTCTTATATAGGAGAGAAGAGACATCACATGACAACCCAATAGATGTTGACACATAAAGGTTGTCAACTTTCTATTGGTGTGTAAGACTGGTCGGCAGAGATCTCTTTTCTTCATCTTGTTTGTTTCCCAAAGCGGCATGAAAGAGAAACTGCTTAGTACCAAAATGGTACAAGGTCACTTGTCTTCGATCTGCTCTTTCAACACGTGTCCTTGGGGACCAGTCTTCTTATCTTCATTTTCCCGCCCATATTTGACTTACAACATATGGCGGTGAGTCATTGAACTTATCCTTTAACTTGAAGATAATTGTGATCGCTGAAGGCTCGCTGATGAAGCCTCTCGCTGAGGCTGTCAGCGACTTGACTCAGCAAGTGATCTTCAGCGAATCCATGACTCAAAGGGGCAATACTCATGCAAGAGGGACATCCATTAGCTTATATAAGCAAAACTTTATCCCCTAGGCAGCAGCAGTGGTCTGTTTATGAGAAGGAACTTCTTGCCACCATTTTAGCAGTGAAACAATGGCATCATTAACTTGCCAATTCTCACTTCATGATCAAAACTGACCATAGGAGTCTTAAATATCTTTTGGAACAAAAGATTGTTACTCCCTTGCAGCGGAAATAGTTTTCCAAACTCATGGGGTATGATTACGAAATTAGTTATAAGCAAGGTGTGGAGAATGTAGTTGCAGATGCCCTGTCCAGAATTCAGAGTATGACAGTCATGGAAATGGGAGTCAGCTATATCAACAATTTGTTATGGGATAGAATTCAGGAGTCTTGGAAGTCAGATGAGGTTATTCAGTCATTGATACACAGATTGGAGCAAGGAGAAGCAGTACCCCACAGAACTTGGGATGGGAAGGTCTTAAGAAGGAAAACAAGATTTTTATTGCAAACGATTTGCCATTAAGAAATGATATTATTGCCTACTGCCATTCCTCTCCTGTGGGAGGTCATTCAGGGGTAACACCAACCATGGCTAAACTCATGGGAATGTTCTTCTGGAAGGGTTGTCATAAGGATGTTCAAAAGTTTATAAGGAAGTGCTCAGTGTGTCAGAGATCAAAGGTTGAATATGTGCCTTCTCCAGGACTTTTGCAACCTCTACCTGTGCCACAAACTATTTTCAGTGATATTGCTATGGACTTTGTGTCAGGATTTCCAAAGAATAAAGGGAAGGACACCATTTTGGTGGTAGTGGACAGGCTTACTAAATATGGCCATTTTATTCCATTAAGCCATCCATACACTGCTGCTACCATTCCTCAAGCATTCGTGGATAATATCTTTAAATTACATGGGTGTCCATCAACCATTGTTAGTGATAGGGATCCAATCTTCTTAAGTCACTTTTGGAAGGAGTTTATGAGGCTGCATGGGGTGGATTTAACTATGTCTTCTGCTTACCATCCACAAACTGGTGGCCAAACAGAGGTGTGAACAGATGCTTAGAAGTTTACCTGAGAAATATGTGTTTAGATGAGCCTTTTATAGTGGCTCAAATGGTTACCACTGGCCCAATGGTGGTATAATACTTCATGGCATTCTTCCATTAAAATGACCCCTTATGAAGCTCTTTATGGGGTGAAGCGAAACATCCATATTCCTTATATACCAGGGGACACTGCTATAGAAGCAGTTGAAGATAATCATAGACAAAGAGAAGCCATGATCATAAGGTTGAAGTCCAATTTGGAAGCTATAAGAAACAAAATGAAGCAGATGGTAGATGCCCATAGAACTGAGAGAGAGTTTGAACAGGGAGAATGGGTGTATGTGAAATTGCATCCTTTTTCTCAACAATCACTGAAGAATCACCATACCAGGAAGCTTTCTCCCAAATACTTTGGGCCTTTCATGATTGAAAAGAAAATGGGGAAGGTGGCTTACAAGTTGGCATTACCAGAATCTGCTCAAGTTCATCATACCTTCCATGTCTCCTTATTGAAAAAGGCACATGGAGATATTACTCAAAGTGTTCCTCTGCCTGCTAATCCCAAGCATCTATTGTATCCAAGGGTTGTCATTGACAGGCAACTGGTTAAACATAAGGGCAAGGCTTCAGTGAAGGTTTTGGTGCATTGGGATGGACTACCAATGGAAGAAGCTTCATGGGAATTCATTGAGGATGTTCAGGCCAGATTTCCAGATTTCAATTTTTGAGGACAAAAAATTCATATGGGGAAAATAGGCTTATATAGCCGATACAAGCGTTGAATATTCAAACAAGCTAATAATCGCCACTCTAATTTATACAATTGGTCCCTCTACTTATTAATATTCTTAATACTACCCTTTATTTAGTTTTATATGTAACAATACATCCCACATATGAAATTTTTGTCCTCAAAAATTGAAATCTGGAAATCTGGCCTGAATATCCTCAATGAATTCCCATGAAGCTTCTTCCACTGGTAGTCCATCCCAATGCACCAAACCTTCCCTGAAGCCTTGCCCTTATGTTTAACCAATTGCCTGTCAATGACAGCCCTTGGATACAATAGATGCTTGGGATTAGCAGGCAGAGGAACACTTTGAGTAATATCTCCATGTGCCTTTTTCAATAAGGAGACATGGAAGGTATGATGAACTTGAGCAGATTCTGGTTATGCCAACTTGTAAGCCCCCTTCCGCACTTTCTTTTCAATCATGAAAGGCCCAAAGTATTTAGGAGAAAGCTTCCTGTTATGGTGATTCTTCAGTGATTGTTGAGCAAAAGGATGCAATTTCACATACACCCATTCTCCCTGTTCAAACTCTCTCTTTGTTCTATGGGCATCTACCATCTGCTTCGTTCTGTTTCTTGTAGCTTCCAAATTGGACTTCAACCTTCTGATCATGGCTTCTCTTTGTCTATGATTATCTTCAACTGCTTCTATAGCAGTGTCCCCTGGTATATAAGGAATATGGATGTTTCGCTTCACCCCATAAAGAGCTTCATAAGGGGTCATTTTAATGGAAGAATGCCATGAAGTATTATACCACCATTGGGCCAGTGGTAACCATTTGAGCCACTATAAAAGGCTCATCTAAACACATATTTCTCAGGTAAACTTCTAAGCATCTGTTCACACCTCTGTTTGGCCACCAGTTTGTGGTTGGTAAGCAGAGGACATAGTTAAATCCACCCCTTGCAGCCTCATAAACTCCTTCCAAAAGTGACTTAAGAAGATTGGATCCCTATCACTGACAATGGTTGATGGACACCCATGTAATTTAAAGATATTATTCATGAATGCTTGAGCAATGGTAGCAGCAGTGTATGGATGGCTTAGAGAAATAAAATGGCCATATTTAGTAAGCTTGACCACTACCACCAAAATGGTGTCCTTCCCTTTATTCTTTGGAAATCCTGACACAAAGTCCATAGCAATATCACTGAAAATAGTTTGTGGCACAGGTAGAGGTTGCAAAAGTCCTGGAAAAGGCACATTTTCAACCTTTAATCTCTGACACACTAAGCACTCCCTTATAAACTTTTGAACATCCTTATGTCACCCCTTCTGATAGAACATTCCCTTTAGTTTAGCCATGGTTGGTGTTACCCCTGAATGACCTCCCACAGGAGAGGAATGGCAGTAGGCAATAATATCATTTCTTAATGGCAAATCTTTTGCAATAAAAATCTTGTTTTTCCTTTTTAAGACCTTCCCATCCCAAGTTATGTGGGGTACTGCTTCTCCTTGCTCCAATCTGTGTATCAATGACTGAATAGCCTCATCTGACTTCCAAGACTCCTGAATTCTATCCCATAACAAATTGTTGATATAGCTGACTCCCATTTCCATGACTGTCATACTCTGAATTCTGGACAGGGCATCTGCAACTACATTCTCCACACCTTGCTTATAACTAATTTCGTAATCATACCCCATGAGTTTGGAAAACTATTTCCGCTGCAAGGGAGTAACAATCTTTTGTTCCAAAAGATATTTAAGACTCCTATGGTCAGTTTTGATCATGAAGTGAGAATTGGCAAGATAATGATGCCATTGTTTCACTGCTAAAATGATGGCAAGAAGTTCCTTCTCATAAACAGACTACTGCTGCTGCCTAGGGGATAAAGCTTTGCTTATATAAGCCAATGGATGTCCCTCTTTCATGAGTACTGAACCCATTCCTTTGGCTAAAGAACGAGTCTCAATGACAAACATTTTACTGAAATCAGGGAGCCCGAGAACAGGTGGTGAATTGAGGGCTTGTTTAAGCTGCTCAAAAGCCTGTTAAGCCTCTCGTCCCCATTTGAAACCATCTTTCCTTAATTAATCACTCAATGGTTTTGCTATGACCCCAAAAGATTTCACAAACCTTCTGTAATAGCGCCAGTCCTAAGAAGCCTCTCAACTGCCTAACAGACACAGGAACTGGCCAATTCTAAATAGCTTAAACCTTCATAGGATCAGTAGAGACACCCTCTTTGTTGATAATGTGTCCTAAATATTCAACCTTATATCCCCCAAAAGAACACTTTGACTGCTTAGCTTTTAAAGAGTTGGCTCTCATAATTTCCAAAACTGTTTCTAAATCCTCCAAATGTTGCTCCCAACTTCCACTATACACCAATATATCATCAAAGAAGACAAGTGTGCATTTCCTTAGGACTTCCTTAAATGTGTGATTCATCAATGATTGAAAAGTGGCTGGTGCATTAGTGAGACCAAAGGAAGGACTAGAAATTCATAGTGCCCCTGATCAGTTTCCAATGCAGTTTTATATATATCATCCTCATGCATTCTGATTTGGTGGTATCCTGACCTTAAATCAAGCTTAGAAAAGACCTTTTCACTTTCTAATTCATCTAAAAGATCTTCAATGAGGGGTATAGGAAATACATCCTTAATTGTGGATTCATTTAACTTCCTATAGTCAATACACATTCTCCAACTCCCATCCTTCTTCTTAACTAGGACCACTGGAGCTGCAAATGAACTAGTACTATTTCTAATAACTCCAGATTCCAAGAGTTCATCTGTCATTTTCTCAATCACATCTTTTTGCAACTTTGGATATCTGTAAGGTTTAAGATTCAATTCCTTAGTACCCTCCTTAAGATGTATTTTGTGATCAACAAGCCTAATTGGAGGTAAACCCTTAGGGATCTCAAAAATATCAGCAAATTTAGCTAATAATGTGGCCAATTCAGTCCTGGTTGTCTCATCATGCTGGCTACCCTCCACTACTGGCTGGTAAATTAACTGCTCTTGTGAAGAATCATGCATAGCAAACAATTGTGCTTCTGCCACATTATATTGTGCTGCCACTAGAGAAGTCATCTTTTCCACGGAACATATACTCATCCCTTGGTGTTGAGTTCACTTTAGAATACACTCCTTACCACACAAGATGAATTTCATGACAAGGTTTTCAAAATTCCAAATAATATCTCCCAAGGGGGCCAACCACTGAACTCCTAACACCACATCATAATTTGTGAGATCTATTACCAACATATCATCCTGAAATGAATTTCCCTGCATATTCCAACTGAATTTCCTACAAATTGTGGCACAGACCATAATGTTGCCATCTGCCACAGTTACTAGAACATTTGGCACATGAGTGAGAACACTTTTGAGCTTTTCTTCTACTCTACTACTCAAAAAGTTGTGAGTAGATCCACTATCAATAAGTATATGCAGTCTCCTTGTCCCAATGGTTCCTATGATCTGCATAGTGTGATATGAAGGTATTCCTAATATAGCATTAAGAGATTTCTGTGGAGCTCCTGAAACTGTCAACAATTCTGGTTCTAATTCCACCACAGTTTCACCTTCTTCACCTTCATCCTCCACTTCTACCAAAAACAATTGCCTCTTCCCCTTACACACCTTGTTATGGCCAGCCACAAACTTTTCATTACAGTAAAAACACTCTCCCTTGTCTCTCTTTTCCTCCATAAATCTATTTGTGACCTTCTTAGGAACTAGAGAAGATGTGCTTGTGTTTGCAGCAGTGTTTGTGTGTGTGCTTACAGAAGTAGGTAATAATGGTTGCTTAGCATTGCTAGTCAGAGTTTTGGTTCTATTATTAGTGGATCTAAAGCAACAGTATTATTACTGAAACCAATACTTCTACCTATAGACTGATTAGCCTGATTCTGCAGTTTAGCCAATGTGTATGTTTCTCTTAGAGTTTTAGGCCTAAACATACGAATTATACACTTAATTTCTGGTTTCAAGCCCTCTATAAACAAACTAACATAATATTCTTCAGGAATTGTGACCTTATTTAAAAAAGCATCAAAGCTATCACAATAATCATCGGGTCACCTGTTTGCGTGAGAGCCTTCAATGATCCCATAGCATCCTCCACCAAAGTCTGAGCAAATCGTGCATTAATGGCTCTTGAGTACTCTGGCCAACCGATATCATCAATTGTAGAGCCGCTGGATCGTATATAAGCCAGATGCCATTGAAGTGCCCTTCCTTCCATGTAATGGCTGCATATCGAACCTTCTTATGCTCTGGAGTATTATCAATGGTGAAAAAGTGTTCACATCGATAATTCCAGCCTTCCACGTCATCACCTTCGAATTTCAGAAAATCGATTTTAGCTAATCGATGTATATTGCTACGCTCATCTTCTCCATGAGTAATAAGCTGTCTCTGCTTGTCAATCGTCTCCATGTTCTTCGTCAACGTTTCAACAGATGACTGTAAATTCATGATAATTTCCTGAGCTGTGTCTAATTCCTTCTACATACGTTCCATATCAGAGGCTGATTACGAGTTGTTGTCATTGAATTTGAGATTGTGATGAATTTGATGATTTTCAGGTTTTTTTTTAATAATAATAAATTGACGCCGAAGAAGAAAGATCTCGCCGGAGAAGATAATCGGAATCACAAGCTCGCCGATATTTGAAGAGAGCAGCGATGGCTCTGATACCATTTATAAGATAGAATTCAGAATTTAGAGAGAAAGAGGAGAATTTGTTATCAATATCTGGATAATGTTGATATGAAAAATGTAAAATAGGCTTATATATCTGATACAAGCGTTGAATATTCAAACAAGCTAATAACCGCCACTCTAATTTCTACAATTGGTCCCTCTACTTATTAATATTCCTAATACTACCCTTTATTTCATTTTATATGTAACAATGATTGATAGAATATTCATAGATTATATTTCGATGAAATACCTGACCATACAATTTTTTTGGTGACGAATTTTATTGATAATAGGAGTATTAAAACTAGGAGTATGAAAAATATTAAAAAGGTGAGTATAAACAATATTTTATGTAACTGTACAATCATGTGTATGAATAGCAGAATGAAAGTTAGTTTTCAACTTTTCATTATTTTGGATAAAATTATAAAAGGGTTAAGGGGTGAAAAAAAAATTACATCATCAGCTTTCATAGTAGTTACTAGGTATAAAAAAGTCATTATGCGGAAAAGTGAGTTTCTTGCATTTTGTTCCCCTCGGAATCATCTCAAATGTGAGCGGAAATAATTGGAACAAATATAGTTTGTAACTTCCCTCTCTAATCATCTCTTCTCATAAACTTTCCTTACTTTAAAAAAACTTAACAATGCATTTTATATATTTTCCCTCTCAATTCCTTGTCTTTCCCCTTTAAAATAAAACTTAAGAATACAATTAATTGCCAGTGGATAATGCCCTTCGGAAAACGTCGAATTCAATACTTGGAAGGTGGTTCATAATCATATGTTGTCGGAACTCAAAAACCATTAACTAGGTCGGTATATGTATTTTTTACCTTGTTCATGACCTAATTAGGTATTGTTGATATTGAACTTGACAATATGGTTTTTTTACCTTTGGTGTGGTATGTTCATGGTGTAGTTGAGGTTTCATGATCAGGAAAGTAAAACATCATGTCTCACGAAGACAAAAAAGTTCATTGGTCAAAAACATTCATTAAAAAGGTTAAAAATTAGAGAAATGAGAAAATAAAGCCACAAACCTTGATGTTTAGTGAATGGGTGAGCAACATTGTAAGCATATCAATATCCAAAACCACCCACCGTAATCAAGAGCCACACACATCACCGTTTTTTCATCTCCTTATTGTTGATCCTGGATGAATTTTTCACAATTAATTAAAAGTAAGAATGGTTAATAACTCCAAATGTTTCATAATGGATTGGGCTAGAAACCCTTTTTTTTTACAAAAAGCTACATAAAGAATTATTGTTTAATTTTATAATCAAACATTCTTATAGAAAATGATTTTGAAAAATTAGTACATTATTAACAGTACATTTTGAAATATCTTAGGATTAACAGAAAGAAGCATAAAGAAAACATGTAGTTAATAACTAGAAATGTTAGAATAGCACTAACTTAGTTGCATACCTCCAACTTGTTGATAAGCAAGGTCGTAAAAATCAGTGAACAGACTAGATATCGGGAACAAATTAGGGATTGGAGGTGTGAGGGTTTAAGCTAGCCGAAAGGCCTCAAAAATTGGTCAACATCGGTCAATGGATGAAAATGGTTAAAACTGGTTGGAAAATGGAGGGAAGAAATAACAAAAGATGGAAGAAGAATAGAAGGAATACTCCAATGGTCCTTGATGGTGGCGACAGTGATGGTCGAAGAATAGATGCTAAAAAATAGAACCATTACTATATGTTTTGAAAATGGTTTCAATCAAAATGGGGATCAGGTTTTTGATGTTTGGAAATGAAGTTTTTAGTTTTATGTACTACTATTATTGTGTGAATTGTATGTGTAAGAATGGTTTTTGAATTGCAAGAATGGTAGATGTATCGAAGTAAATGAGATATAAATTGGTAGTACCATATAGAAATGAGTTTCCTCTTTGGTTATTCGGTTAGCCTTATTAAATGTTGACTACCTTTGTCACCTGCCCACCACCTCATTAATCACATAGATATGCGTTGAAAACGACATTAGGTTAGTTACTATTTGTCTTTGAGTTTTAGCTCAATGGTTGAAAGACCATCCCCTTGCATGAGGTTTTGTGTTCAAGCCTTTGGGAGGACATAGGAATTAAGTCCCTTTATGAGTGCTTGACTTGGGTATACCCAGGTTCAAGTCTGAGGGGGTAGGATTTACCCCTATTAATCGCCGTGTCTTCGGGCGGATTAGTAGGGGGGTTTTCCCCCATTGGGTATTTGAAATAAGCATTTCTACTTCGAGAGAGCTCTCTAGCGCGGACCCGGTTAAGACAACGTATGCTAGACCTCCCGCTGTCGAATCGCGACACAAAGTTTCCAGCGAAATTCACCTTTCAAAAAAAAGGTTAGTTACTATTTGATTTACCCATGTACTTCCAAAAATGTGAATCTTCAGTCGTTGTTAAATGAGAATCATAACAAGCTGCTCACCCTCTTTATTAAATGAGAATATATAGGCACCAATCAAATAAATTCAATTAAAAAATAATTAAAACAAAAAAAGTATTATACCCATGTTCCATGCAAAAATAAATTGGTTGATAATGGCGTGGTGAATATAAAGGCTAGAATTTTACGGTCGGGTTGGCCATCGAGGTGATCAAAGAGCTCCTGGGACAATTCTACAAGGCGTTTGTAATGTTGGTGACCAACGAACTCTGCCGACAAACAGCGAGAACATGATGTAAAATAAGCAGGCCAGATTTCTCAACACTGAGCACTTAATCCGGTCGCCACATCTGATATTAATAGAACTTATCATAGCCATATTGCAAGACCCTTATTATTCTAACAAGTAGGTACGTGTCCGACTTTGTATAGCATTGGTGAATTTAATATTACGACTATGACAAGTTCAGTTGATATCACCGATGATGACTAGATCAAGTGCTTAGCGTGCAGAAAAATGCAGCTTGCTTATTATTCGTCATTTCCTCGTTGCTTGCCGACACAGTTCCTTGGTCTCCAACATCACGAACGCCAAATAGAATTAACCGATGACTTCTTGATCACCTCGTTGGATAACCCAAGCGTAATATTCTAGACTTTATATTCACGAGAAAATCAGATGCCACTATTACCAATTTTATGCGACGGGTTTAATTACATGGAACAAACTATGATTTATCTTTTTTATGTTATTATAAATTATAATATATATCATGGTTGGATCAGTGGTAAACACTTTGGCCTCTGGAGCCAGAGGTCATGGGTTCGATCATCATCTCATGCAAAGGTTGGAGGGCCTTTTCTACCATTTAGGTAGAACATGGAAGCAGCTTCTCTACTTAGGTAGAGGTAAGGTTTGCCTACAACTTAACCTCCCCCATACACCGTCGATGTATTGGGGCTCAAAACCCGCGGAAGGCACTGAACAGTTTTCTTTCTTTCCATGTTATCATAAATTATAATTATTCTTTTATTTCTTATATTGAGTTTATTTGATTGGGACCTAAATTATTTTTTTTTGTCTAATAGTTTTGTCGAGAGTGATTTTTGCTCATTTCAAACCCCTTTTTGAATTCTCCCTTGTAAGGCGTAATTTTGTTTTGGACGGGGTTAGGCCATGAACGAACGTTTTCTAAGCCTAACCATGTTGTTTCATGACACCAATTTCTGCCAAATACAAGTCTTTTTTCTTTACATTTATCATTGCCTATTGAGATCCCTCGAGCTAAACTCGTAGGTGTCGGTTTTATCGCGCCTTCGATACCATCACTGATCCCCTCAAATTAACAACCATCCTATGGATATGGTGGAAGTCTTTGCACCATATGTCGTGATGATGATGATAATGATGAGGCATCTTTAGCAGTTAGGTGTTTGGGTGACTTGTGAGCGGTTGGTGGTACCACGCGAGCATTTCATTCTCTCACGTTTATCGTGTCAACTCTTAACGAATTTGGTCTTAATTGAAAGCAATCATGTTCGAAGTCTAGTGGAGTCAAGGTGGATGATATTTACCATTATTGTTTGAGACTTACATTTATTTATACGCTTTTGTCTTTTAAAGTTATTGGCAGAGTGAGAATCAAAGTAACACCCTTTTTCCAAACCCCTTTACTAAACAATTAATTCAAACCAATCCCCGCGAACGAACCTGGACTTACCTTTTTACTATATTGCATACGATCGGGTCCACTTCCCGATAGTGTGTAGTAGTGAGTTTTTAGGTATTTCTTGTTTATAAATTTTAAACTCGATTTAGCACATCAATAATCCTCTTAAGTGTATGTACGTATAGTTGGTTTGATTTGTGATTATTGGTTTATGATTGACGAATATTGATTGTTAGTTCATGACAGACGATTTGCGATTGATGCATATACGAATGATTGTAAGCATGCATACGTTGTACATAATCCCTCGGTTGAGGACTCAAACATCCTAGTGTATAGATGTATACACTTGTCCTGTGAGATGTTGGTGACATGACATCCGGGTATATAGACATATATACGCGGATGATTTTGAGATGCCGCCTTGTTCATTGTGATGACAGGCGAGTATCGTTGCATAGGTGACTTGAGTTCACGCATAGGATAAACATGTTGGCTTATTTATGCATTCGACACTTGCATTGATACGTATATCATTTGTGCATTCATATTACACACTTACTTGTCTTGTGTAATCTTGTTGTT
>CM067171.1:117212565-117225552 GCA_034093135.1 Erigeron breviscapus
GGCTCTCGTCGATGCTTTTTCATTTAACTCTCGCCGTTCATCCATTCTCCCTCTCGTCTCAATCCCCAATGCTTGTAACATGAATCTACCAATGCTTCAACAATCATCTGAACGATGCTATAAATTGCAAGAACAAAAATCTTTACAGAAATGTCGTAGCACCTTGGTCTTCGAGTCTCCTTTTTCCTAATCCTTTCCACGTATAGATAGTACTGAGGCTTTAAAGCTTGCGTCCTGGCTTGACGCATGTCAGTAAAGAAGGAAAGATCGAAGGGATGTCAAGTCAATTCCAAAAGCTCTAAAGAAAGAGGAAGGATCAAGATGGATAGCTTTGAGAGAGACTTACGTTCACCAATTACCCCCCCCCCCTCATCTTCTTGCTTGCTTCTCCATGATCTTCTCATAGTTATAACTCCAGAAAGCCTCACTTGCATCCTTTCCACAGTTCTTCAATAGAAATCTTCTTTCCTCCTGGGTGCTGTTGCCCGAGGGTGATGAGAACGAGATGAATGAGATTTATCCTCTTTGCTTTGATAAGATCTTTTGCGATGATGTCCGAAAGACAAAGATAGATCCTCACTTCTTCTAGTAAATCTGTTAACGTCAAAGACTTGGCCATCAACCCACAACCCAAGTCGATTTCAGCTTGTGGCGAGAAGAAAGAGAGAATGAGAGGGTTGGCAGAGCAGGGTAGAGAGCATAGAGAAAGGAATCTCAATCAGAACCTCTCTCGTCTTGGATTGCGGATTTGAATCCACATCTAATATAACGATTCGATTCCAAGTATGGAAAGAGAAGAAGATAGAGCACAGGCTCCCGTGTAAACCTGACTCTCATAATACGATGTGATACCCCAGACTCATCCTCCTCGTCCTCCTCATCTTCCTTTGCTGCAGCAGAACTCCTGCCGAGCAATGGGTTGCTTTGCTTTCATGTCAGCTGCCTCTGCAGGTCTGCGATTGCTCTGTTCTGTGTCCTGAACTATCTCTCCTACCTTGATCCTTTCTCTCCACTCACCAGTAGTGGTGGCTTCTTAACTTCAGGCGGTCGTCGTAGGATTGGAGAATTGTTTGATTCTTTTATGGATTGAGTAAGATGAGACTGATGACCGTCAATCGGATTAGAATGGTCGCGATATTTAGTATGATGGAAGTTGTTGGGTGAGAAGGTTCCTCTGAACTGATCCTCATCTCAATCGCCTCTTCACAGCCAATATCGGCTCTTGCACTTCCAATCGAACAAACACATCTGGTTAGCGCTGGAATCCGATTCGAGTACTCTCGAATGTAATCTAATTTCAAGTTCTTTCATTTCATTCAGGTAATTAAAGTTGATAGAATGTTGTTAGATCGTCCTTCCCCTCATCTTCCCGCGCATCAACCCCCATCCGATCCTCTTTTCTCCTCCACAATTCTTCATTCTAGAGCTTGGAACTCCATCAATCTCATATGTTCTTCCAACAGGCCACCATAGATAGCATAAGCATCGTCCATCCCTCTCCGCCATTTTGACGACAATCCCAACATGTTCCAACTCTTCCTTTTCAGATTTCATCTTTCCCTTCGACGACCTCTTCTCTTCGCAACTTGTTCAACATCCTTAACCTTTCTCTATTCTAACCTCTGATGGCCTCGTAGGGTTCCTTGGCTCTCTGTCTCGCCAATACTCGCATCCTTTGTCAAAACATCTTGAGAGTGTCAAGATCGATTCCCACTTTCGACTAGGATTGATGATATTTTATCAGTGGTGAGAAGACGGTTCCCATTTCCATTAGCCATAGCCAAGTTTGAGTTTTTGACGAGAATTCCAAGTCTTGAGTTTGCCATTTACTTCCAATCGCTCCGAAATTTCGAATTTCCATGTAATGACCTTTGACGTCTGACACCTCTGGTCTCTCACTTACCAGTCGAATTCAAAGAACTGGAAAAGTCACTTGGTTTTGCTCTTAAGCTTGGATTTGATTGAGATAAAGCTGAATGAGGGGCGCAGCGACTAGACCACTTTCCGACTAGACGAGAATCGAGATCCTCTTCGGGTTCTAGATCTCTCAAGGGCTTTGGTTTCTTCAGATCTTCTTCTTCAGTTAACTTTTTGATCTTCTCTTCCGATGGCTTGAGACGAACTGACTCTGAGTCAGATGCGGTGCTACGATTGTAAGTTCCACCGTTCATGATTGACTTTGTCTTGTCTATTTTCGAACTTCCCATCGAAGAAGGATCCAATGATTCCGTTTAATTTGAACAAAAAAAGAATAACCTTCTCCAAAACTAGAAATTGTCTATCGTAGTTAAAGATAGCAAGTAGCAGCTCCGATCAAAGCTCTATAGTCTGATCGACTTTCTTCATACCGTTTCAAGGTTCCTCATTGACTGGTGATTTTGAAGCGAACCTGTTCTACTTTCGTGCACTGAATTCTTCTCAAAGCTTCTTCCACCAGAATCACCGAATCAGTTCTTGATCTGGGATTCGCTCGATGTCGTCGCGCCGCTTAACTTTTCCAAAGGTTCAATCTCTTCGTCTCTTTCTATCTCTCTAACGAATCTTTGGAACTATCATATCAGCTCCTAACCTCTGATAACTCTTTTGAAATCGACTTGTTTCTGTCCAGAAGCTTTACCATCTTATAGCTCTTTGTATGGGGCTAGCTTTCTCGTAGAATGGATTGAAACCTAATCTTCCGCAGAGATCCATTGAAGCTTGTTGGGAGGCTGGTCTTCCGTTTTGAGCGGCGACTTGGACATGATCGTCTCATCGCAAGTGCTTGTCCCTTGAGAGTGGTGGTTAGATAGAAGTAGATTTGCGCAAATCAAAGGACAACAAGGCAGGTTGAGAGACGGAAAATGAAGGAGAAGAGCAAGTCGTCAGTATTGGGTCAGGACAAAAGTGTTGACAAGCGAAGTCGACGGAACATGAACTATGCTCCCAAGGTATTTCAAGGTTCGTCTGAATGACAAAGCTCTGTTCAAGAGGTTTCTTCATTCGTAATCAGAAGAATGCGGCCACTCCAACGAGGGACATCTACTATTTAAAATCTGGTATCGGAAGAAAAATCAGCGACTTCTAACACCCATGTTCGAAATCTTCGTAAATCCCTCTATTATTCCCCTTTGGAAACCGATTATGGTGAACATCTTATTGTCCATTCCAATAGAGCCACCATAGAGTGATAGCACACATAGGAATCAAACACGTTCCATTTCCATTGCAGCAGAAACTATCTAAGCGGATGTTCCTAGCTTTGGAAGAATCGATCGATTTGAAATCTACTATCCAAGGCGAAGGTGAAGTGGATGAGGAATCTTCTTGATCGATTCCATTTGACTTTCTAATTCCGGTAAAGATTGGGTTTGGTAGAATCGAGTATTTGGAGGATGGAATGGATCGAGAAATTGAGAGTAATAAATGATCGATCGTCTTAGCCGAACCTCAAGATTGCATCTTTTGGCTTTGGTAGGAAAGAAGGGGTAAGTGCTGAGTAGAGGTAGGTTGTTGGAGGACGATCACAATATGAGAAGAGAAGGCATGAAAGAAAGAGCAGCGTCAGTAGAGACAGTCACTAGCTCAGATGTCTTCGTTTTAAGACGACGCACCAGAATCGACACCAAATCTGTCGACCCCCTCCACTTCCACTCTTTTCGACTCTGTCTATCCATTTCTTCTGACTTTACCAAACATTCCTCAATTCAAAGCTTGACCAGCAGAGACGTAATACAAAGCTACACTCCCAATCTCTTTTCTCTAGGATTAAAAACCCCATTCGGTCAGTAGCTTCACTTTCATTAAAACCTTACCAATTTACCACAAAAATCGAATGTAAAAGATTATCAATCGTCAAAACATGTTGGTATTTCCAAGATTGATCCACAACTTGTTCATCCCTTACGAAAACTATTGCAACCGTTTATAATTTTGAAAGTGGGAGGGGAACAAGAAACTAGAAGAAAGTGAAGCTCCTAATAATCTTGAAAGATCTTTCTTTGGTCCTCTACTTAGATTTATTAATTGGATTGTGAGGGAAAGCTGAAGAATTGGGAGCTGCATTCTCTTTTGCTGGAGGACATGATTGTTCGAAATTGGCTTCCGCATTCTTAATTCTGGCAGAGCCTGAATCATCTTCTTCGTTTGGATAGAAAGTGTAAATTGTAATGCAAGGTTTGGAAAGGTTTCACTTGATTTGAAGTGGTAGCTGGCCATCATGATCAATGTTGAGAGCATTTCCTTATAACAAAACTGGGGAAGTGTGACTTTGGGATCGGGAAAACATCAGGGGAATGTGAGGAAAAGTAAGTCGCTCACTCTGTCTCTTTCTCGTCTTTACTTTCTCTTCGAAAAAGTAAGGTTTTTGTGGTTTGAAACCTTCCTAATTTTTGTTATTCTTAGCACTGTCCTCCGCCTTGTGCACTTGCTACACTCATCTCCCTTTCTAAATCTCTCGCTGTGTTCTACTCACTGCTCCAGTCGATCCGATTTGCTTTTTACGACGTGCTTGAGTCGCATGTTTGGGTTCGACTTCAACCTTTCCATCAATAGATCTATCCCTTGATGACCATCTCGATTGGAGTGAGAGAGCACATCATCATTGGAGTCAGAAGTGTAAGACCCGTTGCGAGTCCTTGTGGAAGAAAGGCAAGGTCGATGGAGAGGAGAAGAGGGAAGAGGGGGAAGGTTAAGCGGATGACGTGGCTCGGAACTGAGATTGATTTGAGCGCGTAACTTACTTTACTGTTGTTATTAGAAGACTCGAAAAGGCTAAGAAAAGAGAGAAAAGAGGTTCAGTCTGGGACAATGAGTTTTTTGTCCTCCCCTGTTTGTGCGACGCACCTCTGGGAACTCGTCATCGAAGACGACTGCTTGAGTGCAACTGAGTGGGTAAGTTTGACTTCCAATTTGATGCAAGTTACAGAAACCAGAGATTGAGTGATTTCGAAGGAGAAGGACTGATTTTGTGCTTGAATAGGCAAAGGCGGCAGTGTCTGTTACTGATCGAGCCGGTGCAGAATTCAAAGAGGAAGATCTTGACTCTTCTTTGCGTTGTTTGAAGGATGGAATTCTGGATTGGATTGGTGAATTGTTGTAAAGGATTTGTTGATTGGAGAGGCTGAGATCCAAAGTGTTGTTTGTATCAAAAGTCACTTTGGCATTGGAATTCTTCTAGAATTGGAAGAGATGAGGAAGAATTGGAATCCGAGTTTGAATGGGGGTCTTCGAGGCAGAAGAAATCTCGAGTACAAGAACCTGGACTTGATCAATTTCTACTCTCATCCTGACTCTCTGAATCTCTCAATCTCTATCTCATTCGAATAGATTGTGGTGTTGGGGGGGTGGAAGAAAGTTTTCCGAATCAAATCACTCAATCAACGCTAGTTGAAAGAAGCGAGATCCCCTTAATTAAGGAGGCTGGTTTCGAAGGGATAACAATCGCCTCGAACCTCCCTTTGATCGCGCGTTCCTCGAGTCCACCATCTCAAACAGCTCATCCCACTCTTCTTCTTCTCTCCTTCTTTTCTTTCTGGGAAACTTACAATCCAAAATCATACTCCACCGACTTGGAAAACATCCAGCAAGACGTGTTTCTCCATCTCTATTTTAAGCTCACGACCTCTCGATCTGACTCTCAATCCAATCAGATCACAAATCGACAGAACCAAGATTTGGCATCAAAGATTATCCGTTATCATTGCAAATATTGTCGTCAGAGCTCGTAGAAGGTAAAAAAAACAGGGGGTTTTGAGAATATGAGAAGTAAATTATGCGCGGGGACTGTAGGAAAGAGAACATAAATTGCAGAAAGGGAAAAGGGAACTTCGATTGATGAGTAAATATAACGGAAATAGAAATGTGATGTTACAAAAGTTTTTGGTAGGGAACAGAGAACGATACTATAGCATCAGAAGAAGCTTGAGCAACGAACAAAAAGACGATTATAGCCGGGAAAGATTTGATTGGGTTTTATTGCTTTGCTTTCATTCGATTTGGGCTAGAGACCTTTTAAGATAGCAAAAAAGGGAAACGGAAGAAGCAAACAGCGCAAGATCGAGTATGCTTGCAGAAAATCCAGTTAAGCGTTTGTTTGTTGTTTCGAGAGATGTTTGAGTTTCCTAACTTCTGAGATGTGAGCAGGATGAATGTGAGATTTAGAGATAAGGAAGGAGAAAAAATTTTGTAGCTAAAGTTCCGATCGAGTATGCGGTTACTTGAATCCACTTTTTCTTCCTTTGCGTCTTTTACGAAGATGCATCACTTTACTTGCAGTTCTTCTAGACTTTTTTTCCTTTCCAGACCTGGATGAAGGAGGTAATTGTTGGCGTTAGGATGACTTGTCCTTGAGTCTGACACAGCATTAAGAATCTACAGAGACTCTATGTAACTGTTGTTTCACTTCTACCAAAGTGCAAGCTAGAACTGAATCTCTAGAGAATCGAGACCATTTCCAGTCCGTTCCTTTTCCTCATCTCATGCACGCTTCCATCGGATAATTGATGATTAGTTGAGGAGTACTCTTCATCATTCCCGAAGAACGTCGAAGTGATTTTTGGTTCGGAATCCGTAGTGATGCTTCCATGACCAGAGCTACTGGAAGCTGCTCCTTGGAGCTAAATGATTCCATGAACTGGTTCCAGCAGAACCTCTGATCCAGTCTTGGACATTAGGATCCGCACCTCCGAAGCGCTAGAGACGCTCTCGATATACTTCCGTGCTATCGAGGATTGCTCCTCGTAGCCTTGTGATTCGGAATGATGATCCCCATCGAAGGGCTCTCTTCACTCCCTCTCCTCCGACATCCTCGTCTGGAGAGATCGATCGAGCTCTTCCTAGCGGATGAGGGATCCTCTCTACGTTGAGCAGATGTCGCTAGCGCTGTTCTTTCCCGTGACAGTGGTTGGAGCTATCCGTCGGACCTGATGTTTGCGTTGGTGTGGATCGAAGTGTCGGCTCCAGATGATTTGGTTGTTGAGGTTGAGGAGTTGGTGGCGAGACCTGGATGAGGTGATTCGGAACTCTACTGAAGCGCTTGTTCTTTCCAAATTGTAGCTTGAAGGTAGCAGCAGATGATCAGAGATAAGTTGGAGTTGGAATCGGAGCAAGGCAGCTGGAGAATAAGGTGACCAGGAGGAGGACTTCCTACTCTGTTGTTTTTCACCAGAGCCTCTTCCTCCTTGCCAAAGCATAACTGAGCTCGAAGATTGCCAGGAGAAGGGCGTCTCCATTTATGGGGGGGCGGTTTTGTTTGTTTTTTGTGGGGGGGTGTATTGGTAGTTTTTGTTGTGCCCCGCGCGTGTCAGCCGACGACCCGCTTCCTCGCAGACACGGCGTGCTTCTTTTACTGGTTTCCTTGCAGATCTTGCTTGGCGGCCTGCTGCCACGTGCCTCCAGAAAAAAGACAAAGCATTGCCGAACGGCATGAGTCTTGCCTTCCTCGACCCTTGAATGGCGTTTGAGATCCAACGGAAGGATTCTGAGCATCGAAAGTTGCTTCGCCGGACTCAAATGGCCGTTCCCTGGAGATCTCAATCCATTTTCACTGTCCACCGAATCGAGCTGCTGCATCGTCGCAGACCTGCGAGCACAGGTGGAGAAGACTGCATGTAGAAGAAGACGAGTTTGGATCGTTGGAAAGGAGATAATAAATAAGTTGAGCCACGCGGATTCCATGCGGCTTGCTTGAGCGTAAGGGAAGAAAACGCTCTCACAAGGCTGACTATATCAGTTCGATTAGCAAAGGGTTGGGGATGGTAGCCGTTGGTGCGGTGAGGGATGAAGACCTGTCCATTCCGTGTTGTTCGTGCCAGGGTCCCAGCTATAGCCGTCATGTCTACTTTCTGGGACCGTACTGCACTGATACGAGCGAAGGAACGGAACCGAAATCTTGTAGGTACTCATTCCCTTTAGGACGAGTCCAGTTCTCCTTTAGCCATGGGTGATCGAAGATTTCATGCGAGCGAGTAGGAGTCCGCAGACTGGTTCCCTTGTTGCAGCCTTCGAGGAGGAATCGACTATAGGTGGAGAGCACTTTTCAGGAATCGGCGGACAGTCCGTCCTCGACGCCTGAACATGGCAGACATGGCTGCTATCGCCATAGGGTGGCTTTTCCAGTGAAGAGCTCGATGATCGTACAAGCTAGAGACCAATTTCCCGGCTGCTGTAGAAGCTCCCTTGAGTTCGATAACTTCAGGTGCCACTGGAAGAGAGAAAAAAGAGAAGAGAAGAAAGCGAGAGTCAGTAAGAGAGGCTATCATGCTTTGGATTTCCTCTGCGAGGGCAAAGAAACTAGACAGATACTCACTCCAATTAGGCGTTCCAATAGCGTCATCTTTTCATTCTTGATCTTTTCGCTGCGAGAAGATTCAGACCTGCCCTCCGAAATCCGAAGCTTACGTTTTCCATTCTTGGTAGTCAAGATGTTTGCAGCCTTGAGATCGCAATGACCGACTCTACTCTCATGTACATAGTGAGACCTTCCAATCGTGACCACGTAAGATGCAACCAATTTCTCTGGGAAGCAACCGAAAGCTTTCAGTGTGGTGAAGAAGATATCCATTCTCCTACTTACTCTAGGATGATCGAGACGACATACTGGCCCTCTGACCATCCTTCGTACTTGACTACACTTGGATGCATCAAGTTTGAGGAATGACTTCGGGTGCATCATTGAGTCACTTCGTCTTCGGATCGACCTTCGAGTTTGATTCGCTTGACTGCTACCATCGACCAGTTTTGAGATTGAGAGCTCGATGACTGCACCGAATTTACCTCTTCCAATGCAGTTTTCCACTTGCTGCAGATCGAGGAAGGATAAAGGGGAGATGGGAGATGGGAGCGGAAGTTAACAAATCCAATTCGTCAGCACAATCTCTTCCACTCGCCAACCCTTTTCTAATCTCGAAAGCCTTCAACTCACGTAAGTAACTTTGCTTTCCTTCTTCAACAACCACCAGCTTTAGTGCTTCGAAGTCGGAGCGATGCTATGTTCTCTGACTGATTCTAGTGACGGCCTAGAGTGATCTCGGTTATTGAAGCTTCCAGAGTGTTGGTATAGACCGAAGCTACCCCATTCAGATCGTACCTTGGTCTTGAAGAAGAAGGAGCTGGAAATGGATTCCATAGACGACCTTCTCCTCGTTGGAAATGCTTGAAGAGAATTGTTCATCGACACCTTCCGACCTGTCGAACCCACTTGCATTTCCATTCCCTTACTAGCCTGGAGGTTTCTCCTGAGGCAGCTTGTGCAGTTGGTAGATGAAGATCCGAAGAATATCTCATATGTCTGTAATTGGCCTAGTAGGTCCAAACTTTGGAGAAGCCGGACGTAATTTAGAAGCATTTTGATGCTGAAGAGATTTCATGACTTGAACTAGCATTGAGAGTCGATGTTCTCCCGATTCTCTTGACGTTTGGAGAATCGTTTGAGGAACCGACTGGAACGGAAGTCTCGAAAGGGATCGGAACACTACTGCTGACTTCAGAAGCGGAAGAAGAGAGAGCGTCTCTACTCGGATTGAGGAGAAGGTAAATGCGAAGACCTCGCACTATGTCTCCTCGTAGGACCCTCTGACTGGACTTCCAGAGCCAGCAGTGGGAAGCGATTCGCAAAGCTTCAATGGATCCATTGTTACTGATAGCTCTGAGAGTTTGGAGATAGAGGACGCCGGACCAAGACCCGGAGAACCAAACCTATTCCAACAATCCTTCTTTTGAGATTGCTTCTTCCCATCGGAGTAGCCGCTCCTGGCTTACTAAGTGAAAGGACTGACTGGGCCTATCAGGTTCTTCCAGATGATCCTCTAGGTATCGAAAGAGAAGCATTCTCTTCCGTTCTGGAGAAGAAGGCGAACGAAGTCCCTAAGTCTCGGTGAAGCTTCTCGAACTTCCTCTTCCCTCTGCCTCCTCCTTCTCTTCCAAAACTCCAGTCAGCTGACCGCCATTCGACTGATCTTTCTCTCTCTGTAAGGCATCCTTGAAGAGGTTCCTCGTCCTACTACTTCCATTTCACTAGCGCTTTCGAGGAGAAACCGAATCAGCGAAAGTGATTGAACCGGAACCTTTTCCCTCTTGAACCCCTCTTTTTTGAATTCACCCGACGTCTAGCGTTTCTTGGATCTTCTTCCAGATTGAAATCCAGTCGATTGGCCAGAATGAGAGTCCTCTCTGCTAGCTGTCGTATGTGGTGCTTCGTCCAGCCTGACGATTCCCACCGCGTTTCCTTGAGCTCCATTTGGAGAATTGTTTGAGGGACGAATGTCTGAAGGATTAGAGACAGAGATCCAAGTTCTCTTCGTCGTCTGGAGGTGTAGAGGAGGAGAAGCTCTCGAGCTAGACTTTGAGATCTCCTATCTGCGTTGTTGAAAGAAGGTTTCGAGGATCGTCGAATTGTGTTGCGCTTGAGCTCTGATGGCCAGAATGGTCATGGACGACTCTTTTCCGGACCTGCATATCGTTTCCCTCTGTTAGATCCCGAGTCTGACAGATGCTGGGACCTCAGACCTAGATGATCTCTAGCAGCTTCTGAGAAATCTAGAGATGTTGTTGGCCTTCCGGGACCCAATCGATCCCTTCTATCGATGACTCTACGCTTCCAGGTCTCAGAGTGATTGGCAGAAGACGAGTATAACTCCATCAGGAGACCGAATGCCAAAACCTAGAGATTCTTGAGCTGCGATCGAGTTCAATCTCGTGCTTATCCATCTTGCTGAAAGTTCGAAAAGAGCCAATTCCGCCAATCGAGTCGATTCCACTTCCAAGCATGACTCCTCTCCCTCGTCCTGCCTAGCTCAGAAGATTAGGAAAGGCTCTAAGGCCGATCGCATCCTTCTCAGAGCGCTAGAGGAGTCGATCGAGCTGCATCGACTCCGACGAGAAGTGGTGCTCCTAGCTCGTCGAAGGGTAGATGAAGTGAAAGCTGGTAGTTCCAGTCCAAGCAGGTCGCTCCACTAGTGCACTTCGAGCTTGAATTTCCTTCGTTGCTGAAGCTGTGACGTCGGAAACTGAAGGGGAGGATTGAGAAACCTGGAGAAGAAGCAGATGGATGACTTACCACCTCCTCGCGAGTCTCTTGAACCCAACTGGCAAGCGTTCCTAGAGTAGAATTTCCTTCTCCTGGATGAGTTCGGAGATTCTGAGAGGTTTCTGGAGAGCTACTCCAATTTCCGTAACGTTGCTACCAGCCGAGCGATTTCGGATCCTTGTCTTCCTCCTCTTGGAGTCACTGTATTGAACGCGTCAGTTTCCTCTCTCTTTCTCTGGATGAGTAGAAGATCCTAGGCATCGCTCTGAGCTCTTCCACCAAATGCCCCTTTTGGTTTTCCTTCGGATAGAAGACTTTCCGCCCTTCCATCCGGAACGACGTTGCTCATCACAGCTTCCAAGCTGAGAAAGTTTCCTCCATCCGCTGGCTCTACGGCTTCTGGTCCTCGAGTGAGGGGAAAAGTATGCCTCCAGCTGGCTTATAGTTCGTTCTGCTGAAACCTTCTCTTGAGATGAGATCCTCCATCCGAGATCATTGGATCAGAAGAGGGAATGCAGCTCTGGAAGTGGAGAGAGAGGGCCACTCTAGATTCCTGAAGGATCTTGTTTCTTTGAACTTGAAGAGACGGACTATCCAGGACTTCCTCCTCGTTTTCGTCGTCGTTTCCAAACGTCCTACTTGAAGTAATAGATAGATTACGCCCGAGATTGCTCTGCTGTTGATTCCTTCTTCCTCCTCTCCATGCTAACCTTTCCCTCTTCTGCCCTGATAAGAGACGCCTCTCTCCTGTGGATCTCAACCCACCTTGAAAGCGGATTGTAGAAGGAGTGATCGAAGAGAAGTTTTTGCGCTACTCCTTCTCGCTGCAGTCGAACTTGCTCCATCGTTTGATTCAGGACTTGCTTTAACAGGCTTGAGTGACGAAGCCTCGATGAGGAAGTGGAGGAGATGTAACTCGAGAGCCTCTTTGACCTCCTATCTTCCATCCGATTCTCGTTCTTGGTCGAGTTGGAATTCGTCGAAGGAGATGCGTCCTGGAGAGTAGGAACTAACTTGCGGATCTGTCCCCATTGATGGTACTGCCTCCTCCTCCGCGGAGACTTGGTGGTGCGCTGCCAGTGCCATGATCGGCCGTCGAAACGGTACGACTCGGAGGAATAGATGTTGCTAGATTAGATTAGAAGAAGATATGTTAATGACTGATTGAAGATGGAGATGGAGAAGGAGAGTACGGTATTTTACCTTTCGATCACACCTCGTGCTGATTTTCCGTACGCTTTTGTTGAATGGAGATAGGAAGAGCTTCTCATGATTAGCCAGAACAATCTCGACAAATGTTTCTGAATGCTACCCAAGATCCAAACGAGAACGAAGGGTATCCTATTGAATATGCTCGTCTCTTTGGGAGAGAGAGCGAAGAGGAGAGGGGAGAGTTTGGCCTCCTCCTGCGATTGAGACCTACCTTCCACCTCCTCTTACCGCCTTTCCCGCTTCGTCCTTCTATGCCACCTCCGAGAGTTCGACATTCTCCAGTCTATCGATTGAGATCCAACATTTTCCATTCAATTGAACTTCAGCCATGCGATCTTTCCACTCGGGTCCGCATGTAAGCCACCATGTCCGAGTTGCCATGGCACGACTCTACTCAACTTTGAGATCGTTACTCTGTCCGCTTCGAATATCGACGAAAGCAGATTCCCTGCAAGTTATTCCAATGATCCAAATTATCACGATCGGATCAAGAGAGTGGTTTGAGGGGGAGTGCTTACTTTGACGATTAGAGGAGAGGTGGTAGTCAGGGTTTTGAAGGTGGTTCGATTGCTAATTGCCTATTGGTGATGCAGTTGACTAGAACTAAGATCTCTGAGGGTAATTGCGTTCTTACTGCAATTGACTGGAAATTGAAGTAGTAAGAGGGGAGGAAGGACAGGGAGATAAGGTTTAGGTGTGAGACAGTTGATTAAGGGAGAGAAGAGAAGATCAGCTCCAGTCTGAGCAAATGCTACGACAATCTAGGACTATAG
>CM067171.1:117226552-117321552 GCA_034093135.1 Erigeron breviscapus
TGCCTGGTGCTGCACCAGTGGCACGAGCACCTTACCGTTTAGCTCCTTTCGAGATGAAAGAACTTGCGAGTCAATTGCAAGAACTTTTGGAGAAAGGATTCATTCGACCGAGTTCCTCACCTTGGGGAGCTCTAGTCTTATTCATCAAGAAGAAAGACGGATATTTTCGCATGTGTATAGACTATAGAGAGTTGAATAAGTTGACGGTTAAGAACCGGTACCCACTTCCTAGGATTGATGACCTGTTTGATCAGTTACAAGGGTCGAGTTACTACTCAAAAATCGATCTTAGATCCGGTTACCATCAACTTAGAGTTGCAGAAGAAGACATTCCCAAGACGGCGTTTAGAACCCGCTATGGCCATTACGAGTTTCAAGTGATGCCATTTGGTTTGACGAATGCACCCGCAGTTTTCATGGACCTCATGAACCGTGTGTGCAAACCATATTTGGATAAGTTTGTGATTGTGTTCATAGACGATATCCTGATTTATTCTCAAACCAAGGAAGAACACGAGATACATCTGAAGACTATACTAGAACTGCTCAGAAAGGAAGAATTATACTGGTGGCCTAACATGAAAGCTGACATAGCCACCTATGTTAGCAAATGTCTAACATGCTCAAAGGTGAAAGCAGAGCATCAAAAGCCATCTGGATTGCTACAACAACCAGAGATTCCCCAGTGGAAGTGGGAATGTATAGCCATGGACTTTATCACAAAGTTACCAAAGACTGCTAATGGTTGTGATACGATATGGGTAATTGTAGACCGTCTCACTAAGTCTGCACATTTCTTGCCCATTAAAGAGACTGATAAAACTAGCAAACTGGTTGGAATATACATAAAGGAAGTAGTATCACGACATGGGATACCTATTTCGATCATTTCTGATAGAGATAGTCATTTTACTTCCAGATTTTGGCAGACACTACAGAAAGCCTTAGGTACACGGTTAGACATGAGTACCGCATACCACCCGCAGACTGATGGTCAGAGTGAAAGGACCATTCAAACGCTTGAAGACATGTTGCGCGCTTGCATAATCGATTTTGGGAATGGTTGGGAAAACCACTTGCCTTTGTGTGAGTTCTCATACAACAACAGTTACCACACTAGCATCAAGGCTGCACCATTTGAGGCACTGTATGGGAGAAAGTGTCGTTCACCTATCTGCTGGGTTGAAATAGGTGACAAATTTGAAATAAAAGACAGTCCAATTACAGGTCCAGAACTCATTCATGAGACTACACGACTCATGATCTTGAACTAGGAGCTGTAATATTCGCTCTAAAGATTTGGAGACACTATTTATACGGTACAAAGTGTACTATATTCACCGACCATAAGAGTCTCCAACATATTTTTGACCAGAAAGATTTGAACATGAGGCAACGTAGATGGGTGGAATTGCTCAGCGATTACGATTGTGAAATTCGTTATCATCCGGGCAAAGCAAACATTGTAGCAGATGCTTTGAGTCGTAAAGAAAGGGTAAAGCCACTTCAAGTACGAGCTTTAAGTATGACCATTCATACTCATCTTACTTCCCAAATTCGTGAAGCTCAACTTGAAGCATTAAAGAAAGACAATCTCAAAGAAGAAGCTTTGAGGGGGATGGAAGAGCAATTTGAAGTTAGACCCAATGGAACCCGGTATTTTTCTAACCGGATTTGGCTACCAAGCTATGGAGATTTAAGAAACTTGGTGATGGACGAATCACACAAGTCAAGATATTCGATACATCCTGGATCAGATAAGATGTATCATGGACTTAAAGAATTATACTGGTGGCCTAACATGAAAGCTGACATAGCCACCTATGTTAGCAAATGTCTAACATGCTCAAAGGTGAAAGCAGAGCATCAAAAGCCATCTGGATTGCTACAACAACCAGAGATTCCCCAGTGGAAGTGGGAATGTATAGCCATGGACTTTATCACAAAGTTACCAAAGACTGCTAATGGTTGTGATACGATATGGGTAATTGTAGACCGTCTCACTAAGTCTGCACATTTCTTGCCCATTAAAGAGACTGATAAAACTAGCAAACTGGTTGGAATATACATAAAGGAAGTAGTATCACGACATGGGATACCTATTTCGATCATTTCTGATAGAGATAGTCATTTTACTTCCAGATTTTGGCAGACACTACAGAAAGCCTTAGGTACACGGTTAGACATGAGTACCGCATACCACCCGCAGACTGATGGTCAGAGTGAAAGGACCATTCAAACGCTTGAAGACATGTTGCGCGCTTGCATAATCGATTTTGGGAATGGTTGGGAAAACCACTTGCCTTTGTGTGAGTTCTCATACAACAACAGTTACCACACTAGCATCAAGGCTGCACCATTTGAGGCACTGTATGGGAGAAAGTGTCGTTCACCTATCTGCTGGGTTGAAATAGGTGACAAATTTGAAATAAAAGACAGTCCAATTACAGGTCCAGAACTCATTCATGAGACTACTGAGAAGATCGTACAGATACAGAACCGATTAAAGACAGCACGAGATCGTCAAAAGAACTACGCTGATGTAAGATGAAAGCCTTTGGAATTTCAAGTAGGAGACAAGGTTATGCTGAAAGTATCTCCTTGGAAAGGGGCCATTCATTTCGAAAAGCGAGGCAAGCTAAACCCGAGGTATATTGGACCTTTCGAGATATTAGAAAGAATTGGTCTTGTGGCTTATAAGCTCAAGTTACCACAAGAGCTCAGTCGAATACATGACGTATTCCATGTCTCGAACTTGAAGAAATGTTTGTCTGACGAAACACTAGTTATTCCACTGGAGGAACTTCGAATGGACGATAAGCTACACTTTGTAGAGGAACCTATAGAGATCATTGACAGAGAGGCCAAACAGTTGAAACAAAGTCGCATTCCTATTGTCAAAGTTAGATGGAATTCTAGACGAGGTCCTGAATTCACTTGGGAACGCGAGGATCAAATGAAGAAAAATTATCCTCACTTATTTGAAAATGTTTCCCCATCCGATGATACAAGCTAAATTTCGGGACGAAATTTCCAATAACCCGGGGAGAATGTGACACCCCACAAATTTCAGGTTGGCTAAACAAACTATTTTTGCACGCTCTATCTATGATTAATTATTATAGATTGCTCAAATGAAACATTATACATGTTTAGATTGTATACACTGTCCACCTCACCATCTTTGATTAAATACTAATAATGGATTTATAAATCATACATTAAATAAATATTTACAAACTGCATTATTAACAATAGATCCCAACCTCACACGTGCTTTTGGAATTAATAATATGTTCATACCACTAATGAATCATTGTCCATTATGAGTCACGGATAAAATAAGCATTACTGTAGTTTGTTAAAAAAAATCATCCTATATGTGACAAAACTTTGAAAAGTATGAAAAGGAAATAAAAAGCATCAATAGATTATACATATATTTGAATATGTAAAATTCAAATAAAGGAAGTGGTTATAATTAGAATCAAAATAAACTTTATAAAATTTAAAAAGATTTTACTATTCATGTTACTATTCATGCGGGGCCCACATCAATTAAAATCTTCCGAATTAGAATTCAGATTTTCAAAAGATGAATAGTACGTGGGGTCAAATAGTAAACATCACTTTCATACTTTATCTCTACGACTAAAACTTCTAAAACTTGATCATAAGGGCTAATTCATAAAAAGTGATCAAAATAAAAGTTGTAGATTTTAATTCGTTGATTCCATAGAAACTTGAATCGTCTCGATTGGAGTCCGTATGAATAATTTAAGGTTAAAACAGTGCATGAATACATATTATTAGGATAAATGAAATATATCATTGAAAACGTCCAAAAAGTAGTGGGAGACATATTTTCATCTATATTATAACTTTAAATTAGTAAATTATTTAAATCATCAAATATATGGACAAAAAGAATACTATAATTGCTCTATCTATGAATTATTTGCTATCTACCGACGATTCATGATTAACGATTTAATATAATAATAATATATGTAAATCAACGAATAATATAATAATAATATAAATTTTAAAACGTTTTAAAACCTTTCTTTATTTTATTTAGTATGATTGAGTGTAATCGTTACCTACCACGGATTATCTCCCTATAAATAGCCATCTTCATTTAAACTTAAAACTCACACCAATATATATTCACTTCTAAAATTCTCTCTTATAATCACACAAGACTAAGTACGTCCAAGTGATTCTTCTTCTACTTCACTAAGGTGAGTTTTCATTATCCCCTTTTCAACTCTTTTATATATTTGGGGCTGAGATACATGCATAAAACTATTTGTTATACTTATATGTATAAATTGCAAATTTTATATAATAATAATATAAATTTTAAAACGTTTTAAAACCTTTCTTTATTTTATTTAGTATGATTGAGTGTAATCGTTACCTATCACTGTTTATGTGCCCTATATGTGAGATTTAATTATCTTTAATGAGTGACAATAAAGTAGATTTAATGATGTGTAAAAGGCCTATGTAGTGTGCGAAAGTGCTTTAGTGTGTTGTATGTATCCCCAATAGGTGTTTTAAAGTGAAATAAAGTCGTTATGAAGTCGAGGGACTAGTTTTGTCAATGGTGAAAAGTTAAAAACGGGTTAAGAAAGGGATTAGCCTAATCTAGGTTAATTGGGCAGCTTCTAAACCTAATTAGAACATTCACAGCCTCTCCAATCCCGTAATCGAATTCTAAAGCAATTGTTCAAAGTTTTGGTTGAATTGATTGAGTATTTTGGGTTACTTTCAATTGGCTATCAAAGCAATCAGGTAATCAATGGGTTGTTAATTGTATTTTCAGATCAAAAGATGTTTTAATATTGATTCAAAACTGATTTCAAAGGGTTTTGCAATTAATTAGAGTTTAAAAGATGTTTTGGTTAATTGATGTTCATAATGGTGTTTAACGGGTGTATAACGATCTTGATGATCGAAAGATGTTTCAATTATGTCAAAAAC
Source organism: Erigeron breviscapus (assembly GCA_034093135.1). NCBI lineage: Eukaryota > Viridiplantae > Streptophyta > Magnoliopsida > Asterales > Asteraceae > Erigeron > Erigeron breviscapus. Next base: position 117,231,542 of record CM067171.1, read on the forward strand.
ATGTTTTGGAAGAAGCCATTGTCGATCGATTTCTGGAAAAAAATGAAGAACAGAGTTGTTTTTGAATTCTGGACGAAGTTAGGTTCAAGTTCGTTTTCTGGGTTTAAATTCGTTTGAGTTAAATTCGTTTAAGCTAAATTCGTTTTCTGGAAACTATCTTCGTTTGACAAAACGAAGATCATCTTCGTTTGAAACTAAAGTCGTTTGAGTGAAGTCTAAGTTCGTTTGAAGCTAAAAACGAAGGCTAAGTTCGTTTGATGTTCAAATTCGTTTTCTAAGTTCGTTTTGGGCTAAATTCGTAAGGTTTAATGCTGGACTTTTACTTGGTCAGTCTAAGGTCATACGAGAGTTGTTTTAAGGTCCCTAATGACTTATACCTATATGTTAATGTACGATAGGTGTCGGGGAATACTGTTAAGCACTACTAGCTGTTGTTTACGCGCATACACTACTACGAGGTAAGATACACTACTTTTGTCACGCTGAGGGTGCAACATAAATGGTTTCATAAACTATCAACTCCATAACGGTAATGTATAACCTATAAGGTGGTTGGGTTGATATGGGAGGTACTCGGGGAATAATGATGACGATGCCTATGATGCTCCCCCGTAGTTATGTTTATGATATGTTATGATGACGGTGGTTAATGATATGTTTACGATATGATATGTTATGATGACGGTGGTTAATGATATGTTTACGATATGATATGTAATGATTACGGGGGTTAATGATATGTTGTAATGTTGTTATGTGCATGTATATGTGGCTTGTTCATCTAGAACACTAGACCTTTTTAGGTTGCCATGACACGTGCACGTTTTAAGGGCCCTAACGTGAAAAGATGATAGTATGGATTAGTTTAGGTTAAAGGTGTAAATCTAAACTAAATACGATAAATGCTCGAGCTAATTAGATGTTAAGTGTTATGCATAACCTGTGCCTTACGGTGGTAATAGGTACATCGTGCCTTACGGTGGTAAAAAGGGTACATCGTGCCTTACGGTGGTAATAGGTACGTATAAATGGTGCCTGACGGTGGTAATAGGTACGTCATGCCTTACGGTGGTTATAGGTATGTTAAAATGGTTGCTCGGGTGGGTCCTTGCAACAAGTCATATGTGGCGAGTAGTTTCGGGTGGCCTGATGACCCACCTAATGTCATGAACATAACGTGCTACCATGGATCGACATTGTCTTTCCTTAATGGTAACTTCAGTTACAACTTAACGGTGACCTAGTCACAACTTAATGAGATGAGATGAGATGACGAAATTGATTAGGCACGCTTAGGGTCATGAACTCTATGCTTATATGTGGATGTGGATATGTGATGTGGATATGTTTATACGGTGGTATGAATGCCTAATTAAAATGACGTAATGTTTTAAAGTGACGATTTAAATGGATGAAATGTTGCTTAAACCTGGTGTTATCTTACTTAGCTTTATAGCTAACACTTGTTTCTTTTAATGTGTTGACACCCCTCAGGTTAGGCAGAGATGACGTGTGAAGCTTTGGCGAGAGATGGGTAGATGATCAAGCTGGCTTAGTTTACCCAATAGCTTCGCATAGACCCTTATGTTATTGATTTCCTTTATGGAACTTATGTAATGACTATGTTATGATTGCTTTATGTTGGGCAATCTTATGGATTTCTTTTATTACAGATTTGATGCTATTAGTAACACCACCAATGTTTTCTCAACTGTTTTCCTTAGTTGAGTATTTTCCTAAATCGTTTCCGCATTATTTAACGCCGTTAGGCGAAATTTTTGGAAATCCATATTTTTACGAAACGTGTTTCATATTCCCCTTTTTAATTCTTTTATATGATTTATTTTGGGGACTGAGATATATGCATAAAAACTATTTGTTATACTTATATGTATAATTGCAAAATTATATATTATATTATATATTTTGTAACTCTGCTTTATTTATTTTACCTTCGGGGTAAAATACAAACTATTTGCTTGATGATGAACACAAGTATTCTGGATGATTGTATATACTATTTGTCTAAGTGATTCTCTGTTCACCCAAAGTGCTCATTATCATGAACGATTAATTATGGAAACATAAACGTGGGTATATTGAATAGTACTATTGGGATTGACACCCCCATCCGGGTTGGTCGCACCAACTGGTTAAACGGATGCATATATATTTGGAAAAACATAGCGTACCCTGAACAAGGTACCTACTCCGGAGGCAAATAAACATACACTAGTCAAGTTTCAGTTCATGAGCTTAGATCAATATGTACAATATCTACTCTTGCAGTATGTTTGATCCATTGTGTGATCAAATGGTTACTCTAAATCTTGTGGTTCATACTCTATATTTTTATTAAAAATCTATGATACTCTTTGCTTTATATTGTATCATAACTACTTGACATTGCGGTAAGGCAATGGTCACACTGAACTCTGGTATTTTGTGAAACTATATTTTCAATATGAAAAACTTATGGAACTCACCAACTTTATGTTGACGTATTTTAGCATGTATTCTCAGGTAACTAGACGATACTATATACATGGGACCACTTTCCGCTGCATACAACATACTGGACCATGGCCTACCCTCAGACTTTAGAATGACTCGTCAATTTGCTAAAGTCTCTCTCTATCTACTGTTTAATTATTAATGTTTTCAAGAACAATAACTCTTTCATAAATTGTAAGATAATGTTGCAAACAATGTTATGTATAAATGTATTTGAAAACAACAACTTTTGCAATAAAAAGGTGTAAGTGTGTGTTTTTTCTCTCAAAAATGGCGATTTTTTTCACCTAGGGAAAACCGAATTTTTTCTTGCAAAATCTTCAAAATTCGACCTAAACACAACTGAAATCATTAATCTGTTAATCAATTCATGTTCCTTATCAAAAACCGATCCAAATCATGCCCAAAAACAACAAAAAATCTGGAAAAAAAAGATAGAGAAAAAATCAATTCAAAGTCTCATAAATCTATTTCTCCAGTTGAGAAAAAGAAAAAGGTTTCAAAACTATCAACCCCAGTGGTCTTTTCACCTAAGACCACTGTTGAAGAAAGTGAACTAAACCAGATTGCCCCAGGGACCTATAAGGGAGGGTCCAGTGAACCCATCAGTCGATGGGTTCCCAAATCTAACTGATAATATCTGGTGTATGTGCAGGGCGATCGAAAGAAATATATCTGGTATCTTGACAGTGCTGCTGGCAGGACGATGACCGGATGTAGGACCCTGCTGGAGGAGTTCACCATTTCTGATGGACCCTCCATTACTTTTGGAAATGATGGTTGTGGAAAGACTGAGGGATACGGTGTTCTGAACAATGGACAAGTCAAGTTCAGACGTGTTGCATTTGTGAATGGTTTGAAATATAACCTGATCAGTGTAAGCCAACTGTGTGATGATGGCTATCAAGTTCTATTCAATATTGCTCAGGGGATCGTATTCAACAAGGACTGGAAGGTAGTGTTGATTTGCTCCCAGAAAAGGGAATGTGTACGTGATGGATATGGAAAGCTCTCCTTCAGAGCAGTGTTTCTATACTCAAGCTGATGAAGACACAAACTGGTTATTGCACAAAAGGTTATCCCATTTAAATTTTAAAAATATTAATAAGTTGTCTAGAAAACAACTGCAGATGGGATACCTTCAGTTTCCTTCAAAAAGGAAAGGCCATGTCCAGGATGTGAGATGGGTAAGCAGAAACGTACCAGTTTCAAGACCAGACAGAATTTCAGCATATCTGAACCTCTTCATATGCTTCATATGGACTCTTTGGTCCAGTGAACGTTCAGACTCGTGCTGTTAAAAGATACACCCTGGTGATCGTAGATGAATTCTCCAGATATTGTTGGGTGATCTTTCTGAGGTCTAAAGTGAAGCTGCTGCTGAAATCATCAGTCTTATCAAGCAAATTGAGCTCAAGTACAGTCGAAAAGTGTGTCAGTTAAGAAGTGACAATGGAACAGAATTCCAGAATGCAACTCTGGAGTCATTCTGTACTGACACTGGCATCTCCCAGAATTTCTCATCAGCCCGCTCTCCAGAACAGAATGGAGCGGTGGAAAGGAAGAATCGAACGCTGATAGAAGCTGCCAGGAGTATGCTTGCTGAATCTGGTCTGTCTACCAGTTTCTGGGCTGAAGCAATTGCTACTGCTTGCCACACCCAGAACCGGTCAGTGTATGTGAAGCCACACAAAAAGACAGCCTATGAAGTCTTAAGAAATAGAAAACCAAATATTGGTTATTTTCACGTTTTTGGATGTCCAGTTTACATCCTGAACGACTCCAGTCAGTTAGGCAAATTTGATGCTAAAGCTGATGAAGGGTATTTCTTAGGCTATTCAGCCATTCGCAAGGCCTTCCGAGTCTACAACAAAAGACTGGAGAAGGTCCATGAGTCAATTCATGTCACATTTGATGAATCAAATGCTGCAATCAACAAGAAGCCAGCCCTTGACACTCCCCCAGTAACTCCAATTGTCTTTTGTGAATCTGATCAGTTACAACCTCAGATCCAAAAAATCCGTTTCTGTTGATGCAAAAAACCCTACCCAGCCGCAAACCCTAAAAACGTCCTCAAATATTGATTCTGTGATTCCGGCCACTGTTGGGATCGATACCCCTGGTATTATTGTTGATATGGATGCGATTAAGGGTGTAGAAAACCCATTGATTCACTTCTTGGACAGAAAATTGGGAATGATCGATTTTTTGGAGAAAACCCTAATTTTCGTGATTCCGGCCAACTGCCGCCGCCGGCCACCACCCAGACGCCGGCCGACCATCATCAGGTGGCTGGTGGTGCGTCTAAGGGATCCCCCTAGGTACCGAGTCCTGAACATGTGAAAGAAAAAGATTTAGGGGCGGTTGATCCATGTGAAAACCCTAAACACCCGTTGTTTTCTTGTCCACCGCCGATCACCACCACTGCTCCACTGTCTGCCCGTCATGTGGTGGCTGATGGATATTCCGATCCTGTTCATGTGACTGCTGGGTCAGGTCATGGGTCTGCTTCACCCATTGATTCGATCCAGGTCAATGCTCAAACCGATTCTTTTGACAATCCGATACCACCGCCAACCTCTTATGTGCATGGTGTGTCGACTCCACCTCCTGAATCTACTGCCCAGCCATCTGGGGGGCTGCTAGCTCGGTTCATAAAGTTTATTTTGATCGAATGAGTGAGTTTTTGCATAAGCAACTCCATGCAGCCGAGTCACACAATTTAATGTATGGTCTACAAACGCACAATGTTAATGATACTTTGACTCCTCAAAAGTCAAATGTCATTGCAAATGATACTGCTAATGTTGCATCTTTTTTGGATAAATTATCTCACGTTGCTGATTTACACAATAACCCACAAGAGCAGTCACATAATGCTCCTCATGGTATTAATATTACCTCTACAGGACCTATTGAGATGCTAGATGTAACATCCTAAACTTTTTATTTAACAGTTGACTAATGTCGTTAAGTCAACATGGGGATGTCGTTAAGTCTAAATTGGATTTAATGCTTAAATGTAGTTAGTGTGTGATACGTGTGAGGCTTGAAAGCCTAAATGTATAATGCAACATATGTGTGTAAAATGTAGTTAAATGCCTATGTAGTGGTGTTTAAAGAAGTATTTATGTTATATATAGTCCATAGAGGAGTTTTGGGCTAATAATGAAGTGTTAGGAAGTGTAGGGACCAAGTTTGACAATGGGTGGAAGTCAAAAACGGGATTAGGGGTTACTAATCAGTTCATTAGCCCCAAAATCAGATCTCACTCTCCTCCTAATAACCCTAAACCGCCCCTCTCCTCTCTCAAGCAAATCTCCTTCGAATCACTTCGTTTCTTGGTGTTTGAGTGAAGTTTGATCAAGATCTTTCATCCTCTACAGGTAATATAGACGATTTCCCTTTGGTTTGTGATCATAAGAGTCGATCATATGGATCTTACTTCTGGTCTCTAGGGTTGAGATTGATTTGATTATGTTTCATTATCGATTATTCGGGTTTACTAGATCTGGAAATTTAGTAATATTGAAAAAATCGTATCTCTTTCAATTAAAGGAGTTAGGAGATGAATCTTATATTTTTTGAAAAGGTCTATGTGTTGTATTGATTCTACATGAACAATGTTTCTTTTGATTTTGCCCAGATTTGGGTGAAAAATGTCAATTTCCAGAAGTGGTCAGATTTAAGACGAATTCTGTAGGTCTGTTTTGCAGACGCCATAACTAATTCATTAGAGAACTTCAAGAGTCAAACTTTATATTTCTGGAAAGGTCTTTGAATTCCCTACATTTCATAAGAACTAAGTTTTGACTCATTCGGTCGTCTTGAGGTCGAAAAGTCGCCTGCAAGTGAAGTGCGCGAGTCAGTCTTTCGACCAGCACTCCATGTGCGGCGCATATCGGGGCCTGGGAGGTTTCTGGGTGATTTTTGAAGCAAATATGCGACGCATATTCAAAGCATGCGCCACATAAAGGGTCTGTGAGCCCTTTTGAGGTCCGAAACAAGCGTTTAAGGGTCCTATAAGTGTACCTAAGTTAATGTATGGTCTTATAACCTTATTAGGTTGGGTTTATACAGGTTTAATGACTTTGAACTCGAGGTAGGTAGTCGGATCACAAACAAGATGCATTAACATTGCTTATTGATCGTCACGAGGTAAGATACACTACTTTTGTCACGCTGAGGGTTCAACAAGCAAAGGTTTCTTGAATATAACTTCCTTAACGGTAACTTATGATATATGTGGGTATCTCGGGTTACACGGGAGGTATTATGGGTTATGTAGTTGACCATGAGACCTGAAATGCAGTCCCTAATGTAGTAAAATGAATGGTATGATGTAATGATTTGTTATGTATGATACGTAGTATGTTGCAATGCTTGAGATGTAAAATGATGTAGAATCATGATGTGTGTTTGCTTATGTGACTTGTACACCTAGTTCACTAGACTTACTAGGCCGCCATGTCACTTGCACGTTTAAGGATCCAAACGTAATGAAGTTAAAGTGTGTGAATGTCTAGGAATGTGTGTTACCTAGACTATATGTGTGTGACGGTTTAGGAATGTGTGTTACCTAAACCATATGTGTGAAACCGAGCTCGTAAATATAATGCAGGGAAAGTGTTAAGCTTAACCCGTACTAGCCTTAGCCGGGCAAGTGCGTTGACGTAGTTGTTGCTTGGGTGGCTCCTTGCAACATGGTCTTATAATGCAGGGCGAGTAATACGAGGGGTTTGACCAACCTCCATATACGGATTACTCTGGGAATTGGCTTGCCATTCCTTTGTTAGGTCCAGATTTACTGGACTCGCTCCAGACTCGACTACTGGATCTTACTGAAGATCTGTCCAGAAACTGACCTACTCCAGACTTGGAATCTGGAGTCCCTCTGAAGATTTGTCCAGAAATAATGGAAGACCAGTGAACAAATACTTGTATAGGAAATCTGGAGTATTCTCCAGATTAGCTCACTGGACTTCACCCCAGTCCAGATCTACTCTACTGAAGACATTCTCACTGAAGTCAAAGACTGAAGTCTGAAGAAAGAAGACTGACAAATGGCGGAGTCCATTGGAAGTCTTACCAGATCTGCACACTGGAGGATTGTCAGTGTTCTAGACCTTACAAGTCTGAACACTGATATCGAGGATTTGACTTTAAGCCTTTACACACTTTCCAAAGAACATTCCACTTGTTCTTTACCTAAGTGTATACGTGTGTAAAGGTGGTTGGTTAAAAGAATAAAGTCATATTGATGTGACTTTATCCTTGTACCTTTAACCAATGCATTTAATGTTCTTGTCGGAACATTAAATGCATGCAACCATATTTGTACGGCACAAAATTCACTGGTGAATTTTGTTGCCTATAAATACAAAGTCATTTCTTTGAGAAAATTACTTTTAGCATACGTTTTGCATTGAAGTGAATTTGTCTAAATACTCTCGATCTTAAACAGGGATACTTCACAACTTTAAGTATCTCGATCCAAAAGAGTTATTTAACAAATATAGATCATTTGTAATTCATAGGTTGTTAGGATACATACTTATTTGTATTATCTTGCTTCCGCACAACCTTGTATTTTATTTAACATCATAAATAAAATACACCTTGAAAATTACATTTGTTCCACTTTACTTGTTTATTGCTTTAAGTCTTGTATTTACTTATTTATATACTTGCATTTATATTTAAGTAATACTAGTCCATTCTAGTGATTATTAGACTTGTCGTATTTTACACTTGTTCGGGGTTAACCATCTTAGAGTGCTACGGGACTCACATTTGGTATCAGAGCAGAAGGCTAAATATTGCCTAGATCTGTTTCTTTGATGAACTAAGAAAATACACAAGGAAGTTTTCTTGGTCCCGATCCTAATATCAATGATCAAAATAATGAACCACCACCTTGTTAATAAACACTAATCCACCACCTCCTCCTCCTACTCCTGCTTCTCCACACGTGCATGTGCACTATTCAAATAATCCTGTCCTAAATTCAGTGGGAACAGTGATGAGTTTGGTACGTGGAAGGCTAGGATGATATTACATATCACTGGTATTGAGAGGAACATGATGAAAATTTTAAATGAAGGTCCTTATGTTCCAACATCACCTCTCAATCCACTTCTTGATCCTTCTGGATCTAGAAGAGGAAGGGAAAAGAGGGAGGAACATTGGTCTGAAGAGGAGAGGAGATTGGTGAATCTAGAAACCCTTCTCAAAAACATGATCCTCGGGCCGTTCCAGAAACCCTAATTCCCACACTAGTTCTTTTTCCTAGTGCTAAAACCATGTGGGATGAACTTTTAAACCAGCATGAAGAAGGAGATGACACCATTGTCACCAGAAAGGTCTCCTTAAACAAGAGGTATGAGTCATTTTTTGCTCAACCTAACGAGTCTCTCACTGGTACTTACACCAGATTTATGAGTATCATAAACCAGTTGAGAGGTCTTGGGGTTGAGAAGGACAAGGATATACTTCTGGAGAAATTTTGTGATATTCTGCCCACCAAATTGTCTCACATGATCCTGGTCTTACGACAATGTAATACTCTGCACACACACACTCTCTCAACTTTATATGGAGCTTTCAGGTACACTGAAGAAAATCAAGCCAGAGAGTGGTGGCAGAACAAGATGCTTTTAACCATGCCTTCAGTAGTCCTAATGTGGTCAGTCATACTGAACCACACAGTACAACACTGATATCTTCTGAGAATGTATTTTCTATGAAGAAGATGGTGTCTGAACTCATGGATTCTGGAGAATCCAGTCAAATCTCTCCAGACTGTTGTGATGAAACTGATGATGATGACCTTGTTGCAATGATTGCTAAAACGTTTAACCGTTCCAAAGCAAGAGCAAATAGGCCATCTGGACAATTTGCATCCAGTTCTTCAACTGATAAGACCAATTTGACATGATTTAAGTGTGGCAAAAAGGGTCATTTCATGAAAGATTGCAGGTCCAGCCAGTTTGTATCCAAGCCTGGTCCATTTTCTTCAAATAATAAGCCTGATGATAGCTATAAATTGAAATATAAAAAGCTTAAGGCCCAGATTGCTCTCATGGCACAACAAATTGAAAACAATAATAAGTGCATGATCGCAACAACTGAAGAGAAGTGGGTTCCTTCTGATGAATCATCTGCTGATGATGAAGAAGAAAGAGATTGTTGTTACATGGCTCTGGCAGACGAAGAGCACCTGGTGAAGGAAGATGTCACATCTGGACGATGGGTGGACATTGTTATTAAAAAGGTTAGTGATTATGATATGCAACTGACCAAGAACTAAAACTGGACATGCTGAAGCTCTTAATTCTGATTTGATATTTGTAGAAACTGTTAGATCTGACTGTGTAAATGGTCTAGAAACAGATTTTTCTGAAATAACTGTTTTAAAATCAAAATTAAAAGAACTTCAAGACATTGAACTGGCATTTCAAGCCCAGGTTCTGGTAACTGAACATTGATTCAAGAAAAACAAGATCTTGAAGTCATTTTAGAGAAAGAAAACTGGTGATTAAATCATGGCTAGAAACCAGAAAGCCATATGATGCTGGAGTAAATCAATTTCCTGCTCAAAAACGTGCATATTTAGATGGAAATACTCATGTAGCATCATTAATACCAGTAATCGATCGATTACCAGAGGGATTCAGGCCCACCACTGTTTATGATGAGCCTGTAACTCCCAAGGCCAATATTTTCCCAGTTCAATTCCCAGAGGTTAAGACTGGAGCTGTCCAGATGACTGCTCCAGTTAAAAAGGTCAATCTAAAGAAACATTTGCCTCAGACCAATCCCCTACCTAAGCCTACAACTGGAAAGGCTAAGGTATCATCTGATGAAAACGTTTTGTCCAGGTTAGAGAGCCAGATTCAACTTCTGACTCGTCAATTTCAAAGTTTTAATGCAAGATTAAACTTTATTGAGGGTACTTCATCTGGCCCTAGACAAAATACAAAACCTTTTTCAAAGAAAGATAAATCTATTTCTCCAGTTGAGAAAAAGAAAAAGGTTTCAAAACTATCAGTCCCAGTGGTCTTTTCAACTAAGACCACTGTTGAAGAAAGTGAACTAAACCAGATTGCCCCAGGGACCTATAAGGGAGGGTCCAGTGAACCCATCAGTCGATGGGTTCCCAAATCTAACTAAATATCTGGTGGATGTGCAGGGCGATCGTAAGAAATATATCTGGTATCTTGACAGTGCAGCTGGCAGGACGATGACCGGATGTAAGACCCTGCTGGAGGAGTTCACCATTTCTGATGGACCCTCCATTACTTTTTGAAATGATGGTTGTGGAAAGACTGAGGGATACGGTGTTCTGAACAATGGACAAGTCAAGTTCAGACGTGTTGCATTTGTGAATGGTTTGAAATATAACCTGATCAGTGTAAGTCAACTGTGACGATGGCTATCAAGTTTATTCAATATTGCTCAGGGTATCGTATTCAACAAGGACTGGAAGGTAGTGTTGATTGCTCCCAGAAAAGGGAATGTGTACGTGATGGATATGGAAAGCTCTCCTTCAGAGCAGTGTTTCTATACTCAAGCTGATGAAGACACAAACTGGTTGTGGCATAAAAGGTTATCCCATTTAAATTTCCAAAATATTAATAAGTTGTCTAGAAAACAACTTGCAGATGGGATACCTTCAGTTTCCTTCAAGAAGGAAAGGCCATGTCCAGGATGTGAGATGGGTAAGCAAAAGCGTACCAGTTTCAAGACAAGACAAAATTTCAGCATTTCTGAACCTCTTCATATGCTTCATATGGACCTCTTTGGTCCAGTGAATGTTCAGACTCGTGCTGGTAAAAGATACACCCTGGTAATAGTAGATGAATTTTCCAGATATTGTTGGGTTATCTTTCTCAGGTCTAAAAGTGAAGCTGCTGCTGAAATCATCAGTCTTATCAAGCAAATTAAGCTCAAGTACAGTCAAAAGGTGTGTCAGTTAAGAAGTGACAATGGAACAGAATTCCAGAATGCAACTCTGGAGTCATTCTGTACTGACACTGGAATCTCCCAGAATTTCTCATCAGCCCGTTCTCCAGAGCAAAATGGAGTTGTGGAAAGGAAAAATCGAACGCTGATAGAAGCTGCCAGGAGTATGCTTGCTGAATCTGGTCTGTCTACAAATTTCTGGGCGGAAGCAATTGCAACTGCTTTCCACACCCAGAATCGATCAGTGTACATCAAAAGACACAAAAAGACATCCTACGAAGTCTTAAGAAATAGAAAACCAAATATTGGTTATTTTCACGTTTTTGGATGTCCAGTTTACATCCTGAACGACTCCAGTCAGTTAGGCAAATTTGATGCCAAAGCTGATGAAGGGTATTTCTTAGGCTAATCAGCCATTCGCAAGGCCTTCAGAGTCTACAACAAGAGACTGGAGAAGGTCCATGAGTCAATTCATGTCACATTCGTCAAATGCTACAATCAACAAGAAGCCAACCCTTGTAACCCCCAGTAACTCCAATTGTCTTCTGTGAATCTGATCTTATCAACTACAATAAAGAAGATTCAGAAGATAAAGTTTCCAGTCATCCTGATCTGGAACTTATTCAGAAGAAGAAACGCTCCAGTGGTACTCCATTCTATCCTTCTATTATTTTCAAACTACCCTCTGAAATTAATATTGGATCAGATGTTCGTACTACTCCCTCAGTATCAGTGTCAGTTGAAAGCATACCAGAGTTGTGTTCAAATGAAGTAATTCAAACTGAACCTGTACTACAAGAAATGCCTTCATATGAAGAATTTCATGATGCAAATCGTGATTTAAATGAATCAGATGAAGATGTTGAAGTAGTTTATGAAGAACCTCCTCCTGGAACAACACCAGAGGAGACTCAACTGAATTCTTGCACTGATATTATTGTCAGTAACAATCCTGGTCAATATCCAGATAGACAAAAGCTCACCCTATCGATCAGATCATAGGTGACTCCAGTCATGGGGTTGTGACCAGAAGAGCCTCCAGTAATCAATGCTTATATGTTAGTTTTCTATCTTTGATGGAACCAAAGAAGATTGACGAGGCTATGGAAGATCTAAGCTGGGTGACTGCTATGCAAGAAGAGCTTCAACAGTTTGAAAGGAACAAGGTCTGGTATCTGGTTCCTTTCCCAGTTGGAAAGAAAGAACCAATTGGAACAAGATGGGTCTTCAGGAACAAGGTCGATGAAGATGGCCACATAATCAGAAACAAGGCCAGACTGGTAGCACAAGGCTACTGCCAGTCAGATGTTGACTTTGATGAATCATTTGCTCCAGTGGCTAGACTTGAAGCGATCAGAATATTCTTAGCATTCGCTGCTTATCATCAGTTCAAGGTCTACCAGATGGATATAAAGAGTGCTTTCTTGAATGGAAAGCTTGAAGAAGAAGTTTACGTCAGACAACCACCAGGTTTCGTTGATGAAAAGCATCCACATTGGGTATATCGTCTGGACAAAGCGCTGTATGGCCTCAGACAAGCCCCACGTGCCTGGTATGATACTCTGACTAAACATCTTGAGAAAAATGGTTTTAAACGAGGTACAATTGACAATACCTTATTTATTCTTCATGAAAAAGGTAATCTGTTAATGGTACAAATTTATGTTGATGATATTATTTTTGGGTCTACTGATGAAAACATGTGCAAGAAATTTTCGAAAATAATGTCAACTGAATATGAAATGAGTTTGATGGGTGAATTAACGTACTTTCTTGGACTCCAGATTAAACAAAACAAAGATGGTATCTTTATTAATCAGGAAAAATATGTTAGTGATCTTTTAAAGAAATATGATATGAACTCTTCACCATCTAAACCCACTCCAATTTCTGCACCACTTACTCTGGACTCGGATCCAGATTGAAAACCAGTGAACACCACTGTCTATTCAGATTCAGATCATGCAGGTTGTAAGATAGACAGGAAATCCACTACTGGTGGATGTCATTTCCTTGGTGGCAAACTGGTCAGCTGGACAAGTAAAAAGCAAACTTCAGTTTCATTGTCCACTGCTGAAGCTGAATACGTGTCTGCAGCCAGTTGTTGTGCTCAGATACTCTGGATGAAGAACCAGTTGCTTGATTATGGTATTAAGTATTCAAAGACCCCAATCTTTTGTGATAATACCAGTGCCATTGATATCTCAAACAATCCAGTCATGCACTCCAAAACCAAGCACATTGATCTCAGGTATCACTTCATTCGTGATAATATTGTGAAAGGAAACATTGAACTCCATTTTATTCCCACTGACAAACAACTCGCTGACATTTTTACTAAACCATTGGATGTCAAAACTTTTGAATATCTTGTTGGTGAGTTGGGAATGTTAAACCCTTAAATCTGGAACCTTGGTATTGAACGCCTTTGTGTACTATCAAGGATCTTTGATTTAAAGATTTATAAATTTATGAATGCTCAGATATCGAACGCCATTGTGTACTATCTTTGCATTAATAGATTTCTGGATCAACATTCCAGGGGGAAAGACTTTGAAAGATATATTTTTGTTCTTAAAAATGTTTAAAGTTCAGGGGGAATTTATTAATTTATTTTCTCACTGGACAAAATTTTCTCACTGGACAAACTGTCCAGAAAATATTACTGGTGCTTTGTAAATGTGTCCCTCTCACTGGTAATTGGACAGGTTGAAGTGCGTGTTTGAGAAGACTTGTGTCTCCTTGTAAATGTGTCCCTCTCATTTGTCTGTATTAGTTGACGTGCATGTTTGAAGTTACCAGTCTTTCAAAATGGTTTTCACTGGTACTTTACTGGAGTGTCCCTCCAGTGTACCATCAGTACATGCTTCACTGGACTAATCCACTAGTGATACTGGAGTGTCTAGTCAACCTCCAGATGCACTGAATTGAGTCACAATATTTTGTAAATACTTGGTCATTGTGAGTGCCACGTAAGCAAACTTTTTCAAAGATATTTATCTTATAATCCTACGTGGCATGTAATTTTTTCAAACGTAATGATGGTATTTTTACCTTGGGAAGATAAAAAGAACAAGTTGTTAGTTTTTGTGGGCGGTGAACCATCACACATTTATGTGTGATGTGATGTAATTAATGCGGATCTCAGAAACCGATCAAAAATTGTATTTGATAATTTCAAATTAATCGTTTGAGTTCCACATTCTCTCTCCTATATATACCCACTTTCACTTTCAATTTCATTTACTTTGAACATTTACTCCCAAATCTTCAAATTCCTTCATTCAATTCTTCATTCTTTTCCAATCATTAAATCTCTCATATTAACTGCAAATTCATTAATTTCTTCATCATAAACCCTAAATTTATTCAATTTCATCTTCATCTATCAATCATAAATGGCACCTAGATAATCAAACTCGCCCAAAAATCTACTCGCAGCCGAATATGCTCCGGTAGAAAATGTAGTTAAACCTAGACATATTACTCTTGAGGCTAAAGCCATAAGAATTAATATGAATAATTGGATGGCAAGGCTCACACTTTCCACTACTCACCATGCTCGTTCAATTATTGGGAGATTAAATGCATTTTTTCTCTCATGTCCACTTTATGGTGCTCTCACTCGTAATCCTGGAAAGATGTATCACGATTACCTTTGTGAATTCTGGTATTCTGCAGTATATGTTGAATCCACCAAAACCATCAACTATACATTGCAACAGGGCGCCAGATCGCTTACTCTGTCTGTTGACTCTCTCAGAGCAACTCTTCAATTGAATTATCTGGATGTGAATGAGTTGGCATTACCACTCCCTACTGGTATAAATTTCAGAGATGTGTGCAGGTTGATGGGGCACACTGAAATCGTTGATGAACATGGCCAGTTGTTGAGGAAAGGCACAATATATATGAGCAAGCTGACAGATTCGTGGAGATATTTCTTCACTCATTTGGTTGAATGCTTGGGTGGCAGTTCTGAAGGTTTAGACCAGATTAATCAAATGCAGCTCCAGATTGCATATTGTTTGTGGTTTGGGTATAGGGTTGATTTTGCCCAGATCTTCTTCGATGATCTGGTGGACAGACTGAAGGCTAAAGGTAGAAAACCCCATGTTCCTTACATTCGTTTTCTTTCTCTGGTATTTTTAAGAGAACTAGGTACTGAATATGATTATGATACAAATCATTTCACACTTTGTGAATATATGAGGGAGTTAAGTCAATTAAAATCTAGAGTTGGTGAGGTAGATATTCCTCAGACCATGTTGACTTTCCAAAGGGAAAATGTAGAGGCACCAGGTAGAGTTCAAGTTGTTGAAGAACATCCTGGTGACCAAGATGTTCAGGTTGTAGAGATGGTACAACCAATAAGGCAAGTAGCTCCAGAAGGTCAACAACCAATTGTTGAGTCTTCCAGACGACCTAGATCGAGTAGGCGTCTGATGAGAGGTGGAGTCCAGGTAAACCCATCAAGATAGGCTGGTGATGTAATGGATTTAGATGGGTCTCCAATTTATGAAGAGGAGAATATTGAGAATGTTGAAAATGTTGAACAGGATGAGAATGTTCAAGTTGTTGGGAAGATTGATGAACAGATGGAAAATATGGCTCAGTTTGATGAACAGGTTGTTGAGCAGGTAGAGCAGGTTGTCCAGTCTGATGAACAAGAAACTGATGAGCAAGCGGCTCAGATTGATTTGAATGTTCAGGATGGTGAACAGGCTGGTACATCGGCTGGTGATGCTAATACTGGTGATATGTTTTGGGATGGGGCTGATTCTCCCATTTCTGAAGGTCAGAATTTTGATATAGATATGAACTTTCTGGGTGAAGATGTTGAGCAAGTTGAAAGTGTACCAGAAATGCCACCACCTCCACCAGAAACAAATATTACTCCTCCAGAAACAGAAATGCCTCCACCCCCACCAGAATCAAGCATGCCACCACCACCACCTCCACCACCTTCAATTCCACAATCTACTCCATACTTCACTCCACTAATTCAAACTTCACAAACTCAACCACCACCTATTGAAACTCCAGTCATCATAACTGAACAACGTGTGCCAGACTCAACAGTTGTAAATACTGAGTCTACTGAAACTGAAGAGGTCTGGGCACAAGTACCTCTAATGACCAGATTGACTTCTCATCTGGAACCACCCAGTGGTCTCTCCACTTCATCTTCTGCCGAGGTCCAAGGCCTTCTTAGTAAGGTGGCGGACCTGGAGAGATCACTCCAGAGCTCTTCCCAGGTTATTTCTGATTTCAAATCCTTATTGTCCAATAATTTAGCATCAGAAATGAACTTGTTTGCTGGGAATGAGAAGTTGGTGTTTGAGAAGTTAGATGAACTGGTACTGGCCACCAATCATAATTCTGAAAATATAAAAGTGGCAGTCCAGGGCTTAGAAGAGAAGCTGGTTAGTTCTGTTCAGACTGCAGTGGATAGTAAGATTGTTCAACCACTGGCAGGTCTGAAAGAAGAGGTTGAGAAGTTGGTCACAAGGGTTAGTTCACTGGAAGGCAGACCCACTCTTGATCAGACTGCTGTTGCAAGTACAATAAGTGATGAATGTACAAGGAAGTTCAGATCCAGTATGCTTGAAAGAAATCACTGAAGAGATTTCTGGATCTGTTCTTCGATCTATTCAGGGTAGTTTATTACCAGCAGTAGAGAAAATGATAGAAAAAGAGTTGCCAAAGCACTTGCCTCAAGAAATTGAAAATGTTAAAAAGGAAGTGCTGGCACTCAAGAAAAATGTGACTGATGCTTTTCCAGCTACTGGAAGAACCTTTGGTGCACTAGACAGACATATGATGGAAGAATTATGGAACGATCTCAAGTCCAGAACTGGTGATCATTCCAAGGGGGAAAAGATGTCTGGTGACCAAGAAGGTTTGGTTAGGAAGAAGAAGGAAGTAATGACCAGTGCTATTGAAAAAGCCTTTGCTACTGAAAGCATTGTGCAACAAAAGCAAGTGACTGGTACTGATGCCAGTGCACGCCTAGCACAGAGAACTTTTGAAGAGGCTGCTGGTACTGAAGCCAGTGAGCCCCAGTTTGAGTCCTTCCCAGATATTCCAACAACTTTGAAGTCAGTGAAAGGTAAAGAACAGATGGTATCTGGTGAAGAGGAAGAGCAAACTGATCAAGGGTCATCGGAATTTCCAACTGTTGATGATGACACCTCGAAGAAACTGCAACAACAATGCATCATGATTGAAATATTCAAGAGAAACCAAAAAGATGAACTGCTGGCCCATCATAGGGAGATGGCAACCATGGGTACTCTGGATTCTTATAATGCTGGAAGGTTAGGCATTAATATTGATGTATACAAAAAGATGAAGGATGACACCAGAGTTCATCAATGTCTAGATGCATTGAATGATGTTCATATACGATCGTTCTACGCTGAAGAAGAGCAAATCTATGATTCAATTGTTTATGCTGTCAGTGTACCAGAATTGATCAGGCAGAGAAGGGAGGAACTGGTGAGCCTCCAGAAGAAGATAAGGAAAAACGCTGGTGCTCTGGAGTTAGAGTACAGAAAGAAATTGACTGGTCTGCCGAAGCTTACTGCCAAACAAATCAAAGCAATAAAAGATGCTGATGTAAGCACGTTCATTCCCCTGGATACTTCTCTGAAAATTAATCGCCAACAACTCCAGTCCACTGAAGGACAAAAGAGTGTATCCAAGGAAACTGAAGAAATGATTCACATGGCTAAGCAGAAAGCAAAGTATGATGATATGATAAATTTCAGGGCCAATGCCAGAAGGATTATAGGTGCTGAAATCAACTTGGCTGAAAATCATCAAGGAATGACCAGATTCAATATAAAGTTGACCAGAGAGGGTAACTTTACAGATGAAAGGAAAGATACTACAGTCTAAGCTTTTGGATGGACTGAACTGAAGGAGATAGGACTGACTTTTAAAGGTAAAACTGATTTGTCTCCTGATGTAAGGGCTTTTATGAAAAGAGTTGAGAAGGTCTGGAGAAGAATACAACAAATGGAAGCTGCGTTGGGTTTGAGACCACCAGTGTCTGTTCCATCATCTCCATCACCAAAGAGGAAGGCTACTGAAGATACACCAGGGCAGTCATCGAAAAGAAGGGCCTGAATCTAATTTCATTTACTTATTGTAATTTATTGGTTGATGAAAATTTGTAACTATTTTTAAGTTGATGTATGTAATATTAGTTGCAATTTTCAAATTCATACAAGTAAATGATCAGATTTAGTCTAAGTTAGAACTTAAAAGATGAAACTGAAAACACTGATGATCTATAAAGTGTTTTCCAGTAACTTATTTTTAGACTAAGTCAAAACTTGTGTTTTTCAAGCATACAAAGTTGTATAGATATAAGCTTGAAAACACTTGCATTATTTCTAAACAAATAGGGGGAATTTGTTAGGTCCAGATTTACTGGACTCGCTCCAGACTCGACTACTGGAGCTTACTGAAGATCTGTCCAAAACTGACCTACTCCAGACTTGGAATCTGGAGTCCCTCTGAAGATTTGTCCAGAAATAATGGAAGACCAGTGAGCAAATACTTGTATAGGAAATCTGGAGTATTCTCCAGATTAGCTCATTGGACTTCACCCCAGTCCAGATCTACTCTACTGAAGACATTCTCACTGAAGTCAAAGACTGAAGTCAGAATAAAGAAGACTGACAAATGGCGGAGTCCACTGGAAGTCTTACCAGATCTGCACACTGAAGGATTGTTAGTGTTCTAGACCTTACAAGTCTGAACACTGATATCGAGGATTTGACTTTAAGCCTTTACACACTTTCCAAAGAACATTCCACTTGTTCTTTACCAAAGTGTATACGTGTGTAAAAGTGGTTGGTTAAAAGAATAAAGTCATATTGATGTGACTTTATCCTTGTACCTTTAACCAATGCATTTAATGTTCTTGTCGGAACATTAAATGCATGCAACCATATTTGTACGGCACAAAATTCACTGGTGAATTTTGTTGTCTATAAATACAAAGTCATTTCTTTGAGAAAATTACTTTTAGCATACGTTTTGCATTGAAGTGAATTTGTCTAAATACTCTCGATCTTAAACAGGGATACTGCACAACTTTAAGTATCTCGATCCAAAAGAGTTATTTAACAAATATAGATCATTTGTAATTCATAAGGTTGTTAGGATACATACTTATTTGTATTATCTTGATTCCGCACAACCTTGTATTTTATTTTACATCATAAATAAAATACACCTTGAAAATTACACTTTGTTCCACTTTACTTGTTTATTGCTTTAAGTCTTGTATTTACTTATTTATATACTTGCATTTATATTTAAGTAATACTAGTCCATTCTAGTGATTATTAGACTTGTCGTATTTTACACTTGTTCGGGGTTAACCATCTTAGAGTGCTACGGGACTCACATTAACGACGTACGGTGGCTAGCCTTTTGGTTGATCATCTAGTCGGGTGTGATGCATGGCACACTTATATGCAGTTAACGAAGATATGTGTGACAATGTGTGAACTAATGCAGGATAGGCACATTTAGGATGATTATCCTAGTTGATATGAAGTTGATATGCAGTTATGTGTGTTGTGTGTTGTGCCTAATGAGTTTGTCTAATAATGAAGAAATGTTTTAATTGGACAAATGCTTTTAAATTAAGTGTGATCTTACTTAGCTATTCTTATAGCTAACACTTGTTTCTTTAATGTGGTTGTTCCCTCAGGCTTAGCTTGATGGACTAGTGATGCAGGACGTATGAGCTTGGGTAGATGCAATGAAGGAGCCTTAGCTACCCATAGACGATTCTTTCTTAGACATTTATTTACATTTCGTACTTAATGTCAAATTTATGTAGTGTCGTGTGAACGGTTGTTTTATGTTGGGCAACCGTTGGGTTTTCATTTGAACTATTGTTTGATATGGCATGTAACACCAACTAAATGCAGAAACCGAAATGTTTTTATCGGTTTTGACTTTTACAGTCTTTATTTCCGCAATTTAACACCGTTAGGTGAAAGATTTTTGAAAACCCATGTTTTTAAATGTCGGGTGTTACACTAGATGATGATGGAAATGTAATACAAAGTTGCTGGCAAGGTCATGACATCAATGGCACTACGGTTGGTGTTATTGAAAAGCCGAACTTAGATGAAAATGGTGTTCCACCTATCACTGATGAGCACTTTGCTAATACTAGTCCGAAAGGTAATCAAACTCCTACTTCTTTTGCCAATCTTTTTAAAGAGGCGGCAAACATTCGAAGGACTGGTAAGCTTAGATTCATCCCTCCTGTGTTTACTGAGATAGGTACTAGACATGCTGTTATTCCAGATGATCTCATTGTGAAACAAAGTGAGCAGTGGTTGTTGACTTTAGTTGGTTGTTTTGTTGGTAAGCGACCTGCTTTTCCCTTCGTTCTTTTTCATGCATTTCGAATGTGGAAGAAGTATGGTTTGGTTGATGTGGTTTTGAACAACCAGGGTAGATTTTACTTTAAGTTTGATAATGCTGAGGGCTTGGAGTTTGTGATTAATAACCGTCCTTGGTTGTTTAATGATATTCATGTATTGTTAAAGAAATGGGAGGTTGGTATAGAGGCTGATAAGAGTAGACCCAATTCAGTTCATATGTGGGTTAATATTTTTGATTTGGACTCTACCATGTGGGATTATGATATTTTGAGCCACATCACTAGCGTTATTGGTGTACCCGTTGCTTTGGATAGATTCACTGAGGAGATGATTGAGAAGAAGTCGGGTAGGGCTATGTTTGCTAGGGTGTTGATTAAAGTTAGTGCTGATCATGATATTCCAGCTTTTGTGGAGGCACTTGTATTGGGTAAAATGCAGAAATTTAGGTTACAGTACCTCTGGAAGCCGGATAGATGTTCTCATTGTGCTGTGTTTGGGCACAAGTTTATTGACTGTGTTGATAGGCCTAAGTTTGCTGAGGAGATGGAAGCTGGGGTACCCAAAACTGCTCCAGCTAATGTTGAAGGTCCTTCAGGTACTAAGACACAGGATACACAGATTTCAAAAGATGAGCAGGGCTTTCAGCAACCCAAGAAGAGAAGAAGAAGGGCCAAGAAGATCCTAGTTGCATCGGGCATTCAGATTCCTAAGCCCAAGTTTCAGTATGTCCCTAAGAGACCAGAGAGGCCCGTCAACTCAAAAGGCAAGGCTCCGATGACTGCTCCAGATATCTCAGCATCTACAGATTCATTTCAGCCTATTAGGGTCACTCCAGATTCACACTCTGGTTCACGTGCTGCTCCCCAGCAGGATATTCCTTCTACCTCAGCACCAGTTGTCACTACTGGTAACCCGTTTGAGGCATTAAGTGCCTTAAACACTGATGATACCAGCATCCTCTCAGCTCCTAGTATGCCCCTGCAGGACCCAGACCCAGATGCAACAGGATCTTCAGTTCCAGCAGACATAGGTCCTACTGATGCTGATTTTGAGTCTGATAGCGATGAAGTGCTATTCGATGAAGGTGTTCATGAAGTTATTTGATTCATAAAGATTGATTACTAGCTTTGTTTTCATTTTTTTGTTTGATTGTTCTTGGGTGTTCTGGGTCTGTCCAGCCACTCAATTGATTCATTTTCTGTTTCACGGGTCCCCTTTATTTTCTATGGGGGGTCCGTGAGGGCATTTACTATGTAAATGTTTAAGTCAACTGGCATTCTGCCATGTTGCATGTTCTTTCTTGATTTATAAAATTTATAACCAGGGGTGACGACCTTTTACCAAAAAAAACGAAAACGTTTTGTGTTGTTCAGTATATCTTGTGTTGTGAATCCATGTACGTGGTGCCCCGTCTAGGGCGGGGTGTGACAATGATAGTCTATATATTATAATAAAATAGCTTAATTATTTTATTTTTTAAGTTTTACCTCTTGCTTTATTGTCATTCAGCAAGATATTTTTTTATTGATTTCGTATTTTTTTTCTTTTTCTGGTCAATTCAACTGCATCTTTTGTAAAAATGAAATATTATATTTAGAATTTTTGTTTTATTCACGGACTCACTAAATTATACGTTATTCTTGCAAGAGTTAAGAATAAGAAATAATTAAAAAATTTAGTAAAAAATGAGATCGTAGTCAATTATACAACTAAAGTTATTTTTTCTTTTATAAAGTATTAACAGATTTCTAATTTGTATGATTACTTTAAGGGTTTTATTAAATTTATTTCTTTGTTGTTTAGTTATTTCTTTAATAATGAATTTACAAATTCAAAATCATTTATAATTTTTTTTTATATAACTTCATTGTGTGACATTCATCTTCTTTTGTCATGTAAGATATTTACCAGAGTTTTATTGTTAAAACAAATTCTTTTAAGTTATATATGTAGTTATACGTGTAATATAAAATTACAAAATATTAGTAATCATTCTACTATAATATTTTTTAATAGATTTATTACATTATACTTTTTAAAGATCTATAAATATTAAAAATAACATATATTATCTACTAATTATAATATTTTCGCTTAATTATTATAATGTTACCGTCCAACGGACGGGTCTAATCTAGTTATAATAAATTAATGGAAACCAAAATTATTATTATTATTATTATATAATTATTAATTTGACCTTGGGGGATCCACCTGGGTTTGAGTCCCACTTCCCACATTTGTGGGGGTGGATTAATAAGGATTTTTCGAGAGTCCTGAGTTTAATCTCAGGCATGCGTGTAATTTAGGAATAGAGTAGATTAGAATGCCGTTCTAAAAAAATAAAAAAATAAATAATTATTATTATTGAGTGTTTATCTTCAATCAAATTTTAGAGACAATAATAATAAATTATTATTATATTTTTGTTTTTGTTATTTATAACTAGATTATTTTCCCGCGTAATACGCGAGATATACTTATAAATCTACTAAAATGTTAATATGTGGTAAACTAATATTTTGACGGATCTAAATAAGAGATGTTAAAATGACAAGGGTATCAATTTTAAATAAGTTCTGTTGAAACGGCTGAATTTGTTACTAAATATTCTAGCAAGGCGCCGGAGTAAGAGAAAATTACGTCAAATGACTCAGGCTAATTTACTACATAGTCCAAGAAAAAATTAGTTACAACGTGTGCTAATCCAAATAAACGAAATAGATACAATATAGAATAAGTCATCGCTTGTTGCATTGTTATCCCGAAATTGTACATTGTTGCAATGTTTCTACAATGACCACCACCAAATAAATATATTTTTATCTTTATATATAATAAAATACAATTTTCCTAAGTAATTATTAACCAATTAAAATTTTTGTTTGAAATGTTACTTAATATTATAAACAAAAGTCAGTCATGACTTTTACATAACTTCATAGTTTTTAATTTAATAACTATTTAGATTTAGTTTTATTAACTGATAATAATCATATGTTTAAGACCATCTATCTGGTACATTACATGGCCACAGTCCGACTTGATTTATAAACATGATTTACAATAAAAAAAATTTTTTAGTAATATCAAAAAGATAAAAACTTATTAAACCAAACTGGAAAAAAATAATCCGATAATTAAAATTGTATATAACAAGAAATTCTACCCGCGCGTTGCCGCGGAAACTAGGGGTGTTCAAAACTATCCGTATCCGAATTCGTTATCCGAAAATCCGATCCGATTTTATCCGAAAAGTCGGATATCTGAAATTTCGGATATCCGAACTTCGGATATCCGAAATTTCGGATTCGGATTCGGATAGTGATTTTTGAAAACTTCGGATATTTCGGATATTTTGGATATCCGAAATATCCGAAAACCTTATTTTTAAAAAAAAATCAATATTTTATTATTTAATATCCAAAAATATCCGAAATTATCCGAAAATATCCGATACTATCCGAAAATATCCGAAACTATCCGAGAAATTTATAGTCAATATCCGAAAATATCCGAAAAAATATATATATTTCTTAAAATTCGGATATTTCGGATAGTTCGGATATCCGATTTCGGATATCCGAAAATTTCGGATATCCGAACTTCGGATATCCGAAATTTCGGATATATGTTCGGATATTGAAATCCACTATCCGAAATTTCGGATATCCGAATCCGACTTTGAACACCCCTAGCGGAAACGCTAATTATCATATTTAACACTATTAATGTAGGAATAATATTAAGTATCAGTTTACCGAGGCAAAAAACATAATTTTTTTTCTTTTTTAAAAGAGTTTTTGTAGAAAAGGGGGGAAAAAATTAGACCAAAAAAAGAACCAAGGAAAAAAGAAAAAATTTTCCAAAAAAAAAAAACTTTGACCCCGGGCGTTGCCCCGGGAGGGCGTTGCCCGGGATCGACGTTGCGTCATGCAAACATATATACATACAACATTACCTAAAAATTTGGACATTTAAAGTTTACTATAAGGGGTAGAAACTAAAAAAATTGGTGGTCAAAACCAAGAGTTTGATGGTAAAAGTTAGAAGCCTTAAAATAAGAGATAGAAAGTAAAAAAATAAAAAATAAAATTGATGATTAAAGTTAGAACTATAATTAAGTTTGTATAAAAAAGTTAGACTAAAGTGATAAAACCTAAAAGTTAAGTGGTAAAAATAAGAATCTATAAAAGTATACAATCGTAAAAAAAAGAAAAAATAGGAATAAGACAAAATTGCTGACGTCATCATGACGTCAGCTACGTCATCATTTTACTGTTCCTAAGAGGACCATAATTGTAATATATAATAATGTTAGTAGCCCCGTATGAAAAAAAAGCCTAAAATCTGATTTTATGAACATAACTTAATGTTATTATAAATATCACATGTATAAGACCATCTATCTAGTGAATTAGATGGACACGATTCTTGTCTCTAGTAATACAAAAACACACAATAAGTTTTTTTCCTTTTAAAACGTATTGTTGTACATGAAAGTATGAAACCTTGAATTACATTTGTAAACAATGTTAAAGGTTGTAATCAAAGTCATTGATTTTTATTTTATATCTATCAAAACTAAAACAGGATTGAGATGTTTTTGAAACGACACGTGACGTAATCCTTGATCGACACGTGTCCTTTTAAGTTATTTATTTATTTTATTAAACTAGCTTTTTTAATTGTATATAGATTCAATTTTCTTATTTGACTGAGAATTAAACTCTAACTTTTGACTTATACATACAAAACACATTACAACCTTATTTGATTGATCGTGTTCTCATTAATAAAGTTGTCTCTTTTTCTTTCTCAATACTTCAACTCCTATTACTTATATTACTTACAATAAGTTATTAACATGAAGATTTCAAAATTTTGAGTTTACGATCCGAAATCACAAGGCTATTTGCCGTCATCCACTATGCTTACAAGTTCTGATTTTGATGTGATTGTAAAAATTTAAGGTAAATCCAAAACTCTAACTAAACATATATTATATTTATCATTACTGTTTATTATAATTTAGCTTCGATCATCGCTTTACTTTAACTACAATTTATTTCATACTCACGAATCATGTATGTGGCATATTCGAATTTCTTTATGATACAATCTATATAGCTACCGTACATCGTACGGGTATTAGGACTAGTATATATATATTGGTATATAGATTATATATTATAAAAAAAACTAAATAAATATTTAAAATGTGTAAATAAAAATAAAATTTAAATAAAAACCTCATTGAATTACTAAATCCTTAGTTAAAAAAACATAAAAATAATATAATTCTGACAATTTTGTAATAGCATCACAATGCTCTAGTGGAGTACGTTAAACATCAAGGAGTTCGAATAACAATATATATTATTATTATTATATTATATTATTTATATATTATTATGGTATTTATAATAATTAAGAAGGGTATATTTTGACAAATCATATAAAATATAAGTATTAATATTGTCATTAATAAAAGATGAAATAATTAAATATGATATAATGGTTCTAAATCAAAGATGAAATCTATCCAATGGTTCTTATTTGTTGAGTTCATATGCAACAATGATTATGCCATAGGTGTTGAACGTCATTTCATGATACGACAAGTTATTGAAAGGAAAAGTGCAGAGCCAAAGATCATAAAGACAATAGTTCATAAAGTTGGAATTGTTAAAGAAGTGTTTTGATTAGCTCAAAATTGTCTAAAGGTTTTGTGGTGAACAAATGAAGCTTATTATGAAACCAATGTGAATCCATGGAGAGATATGAGTATTGATGTTAAGGAGTGTTTGTAGTTGGCCTGGTTGAGATCCTTTGCCAAAAGTAAAAGAAGCTTTATGGGAAGCTAATTGAGCTTGTGCAAGTGGGATGGAATCATGTTTACGGTGAAAGTTGATTCGGAAGTTATCCTCACCTATTTGATGCTGAAGTGATTCCGAGGACGGAATCCTCTTAAGGGGGAGGTATTTGTAACATCCCAAACTTTTATTAACGTTTGACTAGAGTCGTTAAGTCAATAATATGTGTCCGTTAAGTCTATTGCTAGATTTAATGCTTATATGTGATTTATGTGTTATATATGTGAGACTTGAAAGTCTTAATGCATGATATGAAAATATGTTTATGAAGTAATTATATGCCTATTAGGAGTGATTAACGAAGTATTTAGGTAGTATATGGTCCTTAGAGGAGTTTTTGACTAGTAATGAGCTATATGGAAGTCTAGGGACCAAATTTTACATATGGTGAAACTCAAAAACGGGATTAGGGTCTTGGAGGGAGTCATTAGTTCCTCATTATACAGAAATATTGTTTTCTCTCAAGCCCTAGCCACCCCTTTGATCCCCTATCAAAATTCTAAGCCGAAAATCCTTCAAACGTGTGATTTAGGAGTGATTGATCGAGTATTTTGCATCCCCATTGTGATCTTCAGGTAATAGAGGTATATTGATTTTGATTTTGTGTCTTTTTGATCACATGAGTCATTAGAAATCAGATCTAAACCATTGGAGGGTCAATTGATGTCGAAATTAACGTTTGTATAATGAAATGACCAAAAGTTGTACTTGAGGAAGTTTATGAACCGTGGTGACATGCTCATTTGGATGCCGCCTGAAGTGTGATACGACCTATTATGATACGAGGTGTAGTAAATTTTATATGTTGACATGTGATTGGGTTAAAAGCCAAGACTAGACACCGAAAGTTTGGTGGCAATATAAAGGGTTTAATGGTCCTCTGACGGAAGTGAGTGGTCACGTCACCTTGGAATAAGAGACAAAGTTGCGTGGGAAGTTAAAGGTAATGATATGACATGAGCAATTAGTAGGCAAGTTGTCCAAAAATGCTTATTTCATGGTGAACTATTGCACCGTTTCCTTGGACATGAAAGAAAAGATGTATGATCAAGAAGTGCTCTTAAAGTGTGAAAGTAAATGGTTGAATGTTTTGAATCGAGACGGCCGTTATGTGAAAATTTTTAAAGATGTTTGTCAAAGTATGAGGAAAATGGTGAACTCAAGTGATGCCTATCACTCTTAGATTGATGGGAAAGAGAATGAATGAGTTAGAAACTTGGTAAAACCATATGATTGTGTGATGGTGCCTCGAGATCTATTGTTGAGTTCATATGCAACAATGATTATGCCATAGGTGTTGAACGTCATTTCATGATACGACAAGTTATTGAAAGGAAAAGTGCAGAGCCAAAGATCATAAAGACAATAGTTCATAAAGTTGGAATTGTTAAAGAAGTGTTTTGATTAGCTCAAAATTGTCTAAAGGTTTTATGGTGAACAAAGGAAGCTTATTATGAAACCAATGTGAATCCATGGAGAGATATGAGTATTGATGTTAAGGAGTGTTTGTAGTTGGCCTGGTTGAGATCCTTTGCCAAAAGTAAAAGAAGCTTTATGGGAAGCTAATTGAGCTTGTGCAAGTGGGATGGAATCATGTTTACGGTGAAAGTTGATTCGGAAGTTATCCTCACCTATTTGATGCTTAAGTGATTCCGAGGACGGAATCCTCTTAAGGGGGAGGTATTTGTAACATCCCAAACTTTTATTAACGTTTGACTAGAGTCGTTAAGTCAATAATATGTGTCCGTTAAGTCTATTGCTAGATTTAATGCTTATATGTGATTTATGTGTTATATAAGTCTTTCTTTTTTTTTTTTTTTTTTTTTTTTTTTTTTAATATGTGTCTGTTAAGTCTATTGCTAGATTTAATGCTTATATGTGATTTATGTGTTATATATGTGAGACTTGGAAGTCTTAATGCATGATATGAAAATATATTTATGAAGTAATTATATGCCTATTAGGAGTGATTAACGAAGTATTTAGGTAGTATATGGTCCTTAGAGGAGTTTTTGACTAGTAATGAGCTATATGGAAGTCTAGGGACCAAATTTTACATATGGTGAAACTCAAAAACGGGATTAGGGTCTTGGAGGGAGTCATTAGTTCCTCATTATACAGAAATATTGTTTTCTCTCAAGCCCTAGCCACCCCTTTGATCCCCTATCAAAATTCTAAGCCGAAAATCCTTCAAACGTGTGATTTAGGAGTGATTGATCGAGTATTTTGCATCCCCATTGTGATCTTTAGGTAATAGAGGTATATTGATTTTGATTTTGTGTCTTTTTGATCACATGAGTCATTAGAAATCAGATCTAAACCATTGGAGGGTCAATTGATGTCGAAATAACGTTTGTTTTATGATGCAATTCATGTGTGGTTTAATCAAGGATTTTATTGCATCAAAATGGTCTTAATATGGTGGATTTTAAGATTCAGAGGTTGTTCATAAGGTTTGGGGTCGTTTGGGTTGAGTTTGGTTAAGTTTTGGAGGTTAAAAGATGATTTTGATGTCAAGTTTCCTGAAAGATAGAATTAGTGAGTGAAGGTCGAGTTTCGTCGGATTCTAGGAGTCCTTTTGTATTACTCAAACCTCCAATGCATAAAGCAATGTCACGGGTCATGTTTATAGGTGTTTAGGTCTGAGTTATGACCTTAATGATGTGGGTATTAGCTTGTCTAATGATCTCTTAATGATTATAGGAGGTCAGGAATACTTGCTTTGCACGGTAACGTAGTTATCATTTGTCGTGCGCTTCTTTGAGGTAAGATACACTACTTTGACACGCTGAGGGATTCAAAAAAAGCATGGTTTTCAAAATATAACTTCCCAAATGATATCTTGTTTGCTTATGGGTATTCGGGGTTACACGGGAGGTGATATGGACTATGTAGATGACTATTGAGGCCTAAAATGTTATCTCAATGACATGAGACTTAATGATGTGGGTATTAGCTTGTCTAATGATCTCTTAATGATTATAGGAGGTCAGGAATACTTGCTTTGCACGGTAACGTAGTTATCATTTGTCGTGCGCTTCTTTGAGGTAAGATACACTACTTTGACACGCTGAGGGATTCAAAAAAAGCATGGTTTTCAAAATATAACTTCCCAAATGATATCTTGTTTGCTTATGGGTATTCGGGGTTACACGGGAGGTGATATGGACTATGTAGATGACTATTGAGGCCTAAAATGTTATCTCAATGACATGAGACGTAATGATATGCTATGAAATGTTATGTAATGTCTTTAGATGTATTAAAATGTGATTATATGATGATGATAAATGAAATGTGCATGATTGTATGGCTTGTTCATCTAGTTCACTAGACTTATTAAGTTGCCATGACACGTGCACGTTTAAGGGCCCAAACGTAAAAGATGATTATATGTTATGTTTAGGTAACTTTGTCACCTAAACTATATGTGATGAAATCGAGCTCGTATATATGATGAAGTGTTAAGCTTAACCCGTATTCACCTTAGCCGGGTGGGTGCGTATATGTTGTTGCTTGGGTGGCTCCTTGCAACGTAATTACGTGGTTAGAGTATCTCCGGGTGGAGTGATTACCCACCAATGTCTTGAACATACGGACTACTCCTGGAGTGGCTTTCCATTCCTTAACGACACTTGATGGACCGCCGTATGGCTCATCCATCTAGTCGGGTGTGAGGTTCCCGTTAGGTCTTATGACCGCCTACACACAAACTTACACCTTATATGATATGCGTGACTTATGTCACACCTAATGTGATGATATGTGATGATGAAATGATGATTTTTTTTTTTTTTTTTTTTTTTTTTTTTATGCGTGACTTATGTCTAATGTGATGATATGTGATGATGAAATGATGATTAAGCACATTTAGGATGGTTAATCCTACCATGAAAGATGTTGATGCTATGATATGTATGTGATGATATGCGAAATGTGTCTTTAATATGAAAAGCTGCTTTACCAAGTTTTAATTGGACAAACATTTTATTAACTTAGTGTTATCTTACTTAGCTAATTCGTTAGCTAACACTTATTTCTTGAAATGTGTTGTTCCCTCAGGTTTAGCAAGCTAGAAGTGTGTTGATGGATAATGAGCGAGGCATTGGGTAGAATACTTGAAGATGCTTTTAGTTACCCATAGTTGCTGCTCCTCTTAGACATTTGATTTCGTTATGACTTTTATGTTTTGATATGACTTGTATACGGTTGTTTTATGTTGGGCAACCGTAGGATTTCCATTTATACTATTTTGATGATGTGACGAGTAACACCTTCTATTTTATGAACAAACCAAACTGGATTTTATGGTTTGGACTTTTAAAACGTTATTCCGCATTCTTAACACCGTTAGGTGAAAAGTTTTTGGAAATCCGTATTTTTAAATGTTGGGTGTTACAATGCCTATTATGATTTCAATTTGGTGTTTATGAAGAGCACCGGATTGTATCCGACAATATTGTTAAAATCTTTATCATACTTGTGGATAAAAAAATATAGGTTTAACGATTTTCTTTTGTTATATATTATTGTTCTTTAGCACGTAATATTTAATTATTATGTAATTAAAAAAACATATATATACAAAGTTCAAGTAATTTAAATGATTTATTAGTATACTTATAACAACCGCTGACACGACACATTAATTTATTGAAAATGATTATCATGTAAACTAGTAAGGTGAGGTTTGGGGCTTGCTTTGTGGGCCTTCAATTGTCTTGTTGATACGGTTTCGTTATAGTAGTTTACTTGCGTTAAACCTACTTGAAAATCCAAAAAGAAAAAAAATGTGAAAAAACTAAGAAATAACCTGAAGAAAAACAAAAATTTTTGTGCGAGAACACCAATAACACCACGTCAAAAAGTTTACAATCAAATACATTAGTTTATAAAAGTAATATATAAATATATATATACATCTATCTCTCTATATATATATATATATATAATATAAAAGTGAGTATGTGACTGTTAGATACCCAAATTTTGATATAAACCCCTCACATACGAATTTTTAATATTTAATGTATAATGCATAAATGATTGGGCCCTGATGTTTTTTATAGATGAAAAAAAATTAAATTGTGAGAGGTTTCATACCCAAGCTTAGGTATTCAACAGCCACATATTCCCATTACCATTAATCTATATGGGGAATGGGAATATATGGCTGTTATGTACCTAAGCTTGGGTATAGAACTCCTCACATGCTAATTTTTTTAATCCATAAAAAACATGAGAAGCCAATTATTTATTCATTATACAACAAATATTAAAAAATTGGTATGTGATAGGATCTATACTTAAGCTTGGTTACATGATAGCCACATATTTACTTATTATATATAGTGAAGTGATCAAATGAGAACAAAAATGTTAGCGAGAACCACTAAACAAACATCTATAATGGCTTAGCCCTTAGAGTTAAGGGCTACGCGTATCCAACCGCTACCATCTCTTGGATCGTCGCCCATCAAATCCATACCATTCTCATATGCGTCCAGTGACAACTCCTTTAGAACGGATAAGAGCAACGTCCGTACCGTATCCATACGTTTTCAACACGTAAACCATATGATTTTTTACAATTTTTTTTTTTTTGGGGAATGGGTTTTTGTTAAAAGAAAATAAAAAGGAAAAAAAATCAAAAAATTAAAAATTAAAAAACCACACAAAAAAGAGAAAGAGAAAGGAAACTACTAGTGGTTCTCACGGTTCTCTCCATAATTTTGTTCTCACATTAACCCTACCCTCTATATATATACATATTCATGTATATATATATATACTTAAGGGTTTAAAATAAAACTAATATAGATTAATATAACTATTTTAAAACGTAATAGCACTTCAGTGTTTAAAATAAAAAAAGTAGTTAGCAATATAATATACAAGTATATCATGAGAAATATGTTTATATTTGTTATTGATTTTTTTTGAACAACGAGTTAGTACTTGGTAATTAGCATGTAACATTCGAGACACCCCGGTGACATCCAATTGGGCAGTATGCGGAGCTCGAACCATGCATGTCTGAGATGAAACTCGAGACTCTCCAATTGGACAGTAAAAAATGTACATCATCAGAATCTTGAATTAAAGTTAAAAAAATTATTTAAGGTTGTAAGCGCATCGCGAGTCTAAGCACTAGTATATATACATAATAATATATATATATATATATATATATATATATATATATATATATACTTAAGGGTTTAAAATAAAACTAATATAGATTAATATAACTATTTTAAAACGTAATAGCACTTCAGTGTTTTAAAATAAAAAAGTAGTTAAAAAACAAAACAAAACAAAAACTCATCTTGTTAAGTATATGATCTTCGTCTTCTTCAACATATGATACGACGATACATATGTAGATATAAAAAACAAAAACTAATACACCCAAAAACCCCTTGCATTTCCTAGTTGGCCATTCGAGTCTTCTTTCTTGTCACTTTGACGTATAAAAAAAACACGTTGCATTTGCCACCAAATTGGGCCAATGCGCCGCCCGTCGGCACTAGTAAGAAAAGCATTGAGGTCGTGCCGTATTTTGGGTTAAAAACAAGGGTTTAGTATCCTGGAGTGTAAGTAATTTTGCAACTTTTCCTATTGTATGTAAGTATCAAAAATTTTGTACATTGTATGTAAGTATCTCGCTAAATTGAACACTTAATGTAAAATTTTTACGTTGACCAATCAAAAACTTCTACGTGGGCAGCTCATATGGTTGCCACGTATACATTTTTACATTAAGCGTTCAATTTAGCGAGATACTTACATACAATGTTCAAAATTTTTGATGCATACACACAATAGAAAAAGTTGCAAAGTTACTTACACTCCGAGATACTTAACCCTAAAAACAACGACACCAAGTGTCCGGTTACCAAACGGTCAAAATGGAGTGTTGGCTAGCGCCAAAAGCATTGATTAATTAGTATGCATGATGACAATGTTTAAAACAAAGATGCATGGTATGTCTGGAAATGATCTAAATTTGTAACATTATTGAAATCAATTTTTTTTTTGAAAGGTGAATTTCGCAAAAAACCAATTGATGATTACATGCCGTAACATAGACAAATATAGTACTATATTAAGATTAAAATTAAGATACATGATTGTATATTCAATTAGCATTTTTAAAAGTAATACTAATAAGAATTGAAAAAAACATTTAAATACCATCATGTAAGTCAAAAAGTTCACAATTTTGATATACATCTGTGATACGTCGATACACGAGCTACGCTTGATTAACAGCATGATTACAATATGATAACTTGGATTGGAATTTTTGGTGCTCCGTTAATCAATTTTTACTACTATAGTATTTCCACTAGCCCCTTACTAGTTTTGTTCAATAAAATTATTGTTAAAAAATATTATAATACATCGACATAGAATTGTAGATTTTCATTATTTTGTTAAATGAAAATGATGCATTTACACTCGAAGTCGATGCAGATGGTATTCGAGATAAATGAAATCTATCAAGTATTTATTTATCTATACTTCTATACTACTGTAAAATATACATGTAATGTAACATCCGTGAAATTTGACCGTTTGACTTTACGTGCAATTTGACTGACAATTTAGGTTAATGAAATATTTGGGTCGTTTTGTGACTAAATGACAACGTGGTATATTCGTCGGGTCGATAATATGTTATAATCGATGTTTAAATGCCTAACGTTTGTAATTTGGCTTGGGATGAGAAGCGGG
Source organism: Erigeron breviscapus (assembly GCA_034093135.1). NCBI lineage: Eukaryota > Viridiplantae > Streptophyta > Magnoliopsida > Asterales > Asteraceae > Erigeron > Erigeron breviscapus. The sequence continues at coordinate 117,266,058 of CM067171.1, forward strand.
TCGGCCCGTGGGTAGTCCACAACCCACCAGCCACCCAAGACCCAACCTCCCACCTTATCCCTTCTCCCCCTCTCATTTTCTATCTATCTTTCTATCTTTCTCTCTTTTCTCCTCCAAGAAACACACACAAACACATACCTCTCTCTCTCTCTAGATTTCTATCTCATATATTGGGAATTAAGCAAGATTTTGTTTGGGGTTTTCATCATCGACCTCATCTTAACAACATATCAAAAATTTGGGTTTCAAAGTGCAAGATTTCTAGCCATTTCGGGTCAAATTCGGGTTAGAGACTAGGTGAAGGTTTTGGTAAGTCAAATTCATCCCATTTATACCTATTTATGTTTGTTTACGCATTTCTAGTCATCTTGAACAATTACAAGTCTTGAATCGAGTCAAAAGACGATTTGGGTCAAATTAGGGTTTCGATTAGGGTTAGAGCGATTTGTTATGATTTTGATGTTTTGGGTCGAATTTGTGGATTGGGTTGTGTTTATTTATGGTTAATGGTGTTTAATTATGCTTCAAATTGAGTTACAAGTTCCTACAAATCGATTTGAGTTGGTTTGGGTCGAATTTAAGGGTTTTGGGTTGTTGTTGCTGCTGCTGGTGCTGCTTGTGGTTCTGGCCAGAAAAGGGCCACTGCGGCGCAGTGGCTTAGGCCTAGCCCACTGCGGCGCAGTGGCTAAGGTCTGCCCAGTTCTGGTTGTCCCACTGCGGCGCAGTGGGAGGGCATAGTCCCCACTGCGGCGCAGTGGATTCTCTCGGCCATTCTTGCTCCTTAGCCCACTGCGGCGCAGTGGGAGGGCATGTGCCCACTGCGGCGCAGTGGATACTTTCGGGGAAATTTTGCGCGTCAGTTTTAAAACGTTAATAACTTTTGATCCGTAAGTCCAAATAAGTCATATGACCTATCGTTAGAATCGTAAGAGAGTCTAGTTTCATGTTATGACACTCGTTTTATATGAACCTTCTTCCATTTCTAAAAATGTCGAGTCAAAGTGTCTTGTTCTTGCTCGTTTAAGTTGTAAAGGCGTTTAGGGTTTGCGATTTGACCTAATTGTGCTAAACCAACTTGTTTAAGATTGTATAGTTGACATTATGGTATTATGATGTATATTTATAGGTTGTGGCCGTGCGGATCCTACTACTCGCTATTAATCTCTTATTAACTCGACTTAAGCTCTTTGTCGATCAAGGTGAGTTTCGTATCTCCCTACTCACTTGAGATCCGGGCTGAAAAGTGTAAACCTGGTGTGTTTACTTGCATTTATTGATTGATTGATTGATTGATTGATTTTAGTTGTTGGATTGGTGTGATGGTTCCTTTCGTTTGATTGGTTAAATTGGTTTGAGTATTGAATTGTTGAGATGATTTTCACGTTCGAATGACTTAGTTTATATTTGTTAAGTATCTAGTAACATAGGATAGATGTACATACATGAAAGTCGGTTATGCCTTCGTCGGGTTTTAGATGTGGTGGGAAGGCTGCGGGTGACCCTATATATAAGCATCTGAAACTCGAAGGAAGTAGAATCCTCTGAAGTATATGTACGTATAGTTGGTTTAAGTTGTGGTTGGTGGCTTATGGTTGTCGAATGTTGATTAGTGGGTTAAGATTGACGATTAGTGATTATTAGTTTATGGTTCATCATATGTTGATTGACTTGGTTAATATTTTGGTTAAGTATTAATGGCTGATGTTGATGAATGGTGATTATTGATTTATGATTGTCGGTTGTTGATTGATGACTCAGGTTGGCGAATATTGATTATTGATTCATATTCATCGTATATCGATCGTTGGTTTATGATTTATGCATTTACATTTGATTGTAAGCATTGCATACATTATTGTTGGACCCTCGGCAGGGATTTGCCGGCATCCTGGTGCATAGATGTATGCACCCATTTTGGATGTAGACCTGACCCCGAGTATATAGACATATATATCTCGATGATTTTGAGATACAGCCTTGTCCATAGCGATGGCAGAAGGGTATCGTTGCATAGGTGACTGAAGGTCACGCTCAGGATAGGCATATTGGCTTATTCATGCATTCCGGCATTTGCATTGATACTCATATCATTTATGCATTCCTCATTACACATTACTTGTCTTGTGTAATCTTGTTGTTGGACGATGTTGTGTTATGTAGAGGCTCACTGTAAGTCATGTCTAGCCTCTATTCTTATATTGTGATTATTGATGTTGGTTCTTTACGAACCATTACTACGAACTCACCAACCTTGTGTTGACTATGCTTAGTACACTTTTCAGGTAACCAGGTTATTCAGGACGTGGAGGTTGATTGTTTGCTTACTGTTGAACCCGGACTGGACTGATATGGATCAAGGATCCATTTGCCTTATGTTGCATTGTATTTAGGATTGATAGCCTTCTTTTGTTGTCGTTTGTAATCTTGATGTTTACTTGCTCCTGTTGTATTTTGTTACTTGTTTATCGTTTGTATGGATTCACTGAATCCTCTTATTGCATTTAGTTTGTTCTATTGTAATTCCACCTGGTGCTATGTGATTTCCGTGATATTCCGAGCCTCGGCTTGGGGTGTTACAGAATGGTGGCCCATGCGTGGTCGTAGAGAATTAGGCGGTTTGACCTAGACTACGGCTTAAGTTAAAACTCTTCATATAGCATGCATGGTTAGGAAATTCGTGTGCAATGTGAAATATGTGAATCCCCTTGTGAGTTCGTAGTTAAAACCACTTATGTGATGGCTTGAATTCAACGTGATGAATGTGGAATGGATACAATGTGGTTAAGGTATGCTTTGATTGAATTTGATTGTCATTAATATGGATTGTTGTTATTGATTGGTGCTAGTTTGATGATTTAGAGCAAAATGAAGTTATGTTATTAACTTAGTATAATATTGTGGCAACCCTAAAAGAACCCGATCAACTCTTTTATGGTCACCCAATATTATAACAGGTTAATAACATCATGGATTGCGCATGCTTGGCTTAGAGTATAATAAGGAACCGATATGCTTAATGGGAGTTGATTAGGTGGAGGGTTAGCCGTTGGTACACCCTGTATACATACCTGGTCAATAACTAGAGAGCATATCGAATTCGGATTATACTTTAAACCACTCGTGTTAGTAACTTGTTTTAGCTGCTTGTAATGAGATGTGTTTAATACGAGTAATTGGTTTTGACGATGGTTAATTGTTGCGAACTTAGCACAAAAACATGATAGATAACGATTATAGAGAACTTTGATATACTGTCCTTAGTGTAGTAATGTGAAACACGTAGGGTATGTTGGTATGATAACATGATATATGACAGTTAATTGAGAATATTTATATGTTGGCCTTAGTAAAAGACATTGAACATGTGTAGTGTGTCGACGTTAAAACACTCACTAATAAGGCGGTTAACATGAGAGAAACTGTGAAGCTAACCCCCGGGTCATAAACTCTAGAACTACTACTATTATTGGATTTAGCAGTGGAATGACATGTTGACTAGTATGATTTAGTAACATATATGTTATGTATGTGTGATGTGTATGTATGTATGTATGGCCCGTAGTGGTCAAGTTGAGGTCGTAAATGCTTTTGTTGTAATTTGACTTAAACGTGTTGATAAACGGTTAGGATACAACGTGATAGATATGTTGATATGCACCCTAAGAGAGTATCAAGGTTGTAAACATCCTAACTCATATGTATTATAAACGAATGATTTTCCAACACTAATAATGTTAATCGTAATCGGTGAACAGTAGGGATATGTTGCTTAATGGTATGTGAACTTAAAAACGTATGAGGCATAGTTAAACTTGATTATATGCGGATTATGAGGTAATTGGTAATGCACGTGTAAAATGTATTAGTAGACGGGCGATTGTAGGAATGAAGTCAACAAGTTAGTTTTATTGTAGGATGTATTGACACGATTGCATGAATTAAAGATAACCAATGATAATGAACTTGACATGATAAAATAATAAGTAACAAATTTCATAGGATTCTAACACTCTTACCTTAGTTTAATGAGATGAAATGAGTATGTTATATGGTATGAGAGCATTAATTACTTGTGTGACTAATATGTGAGTATTGTGAGGCTAACTTTCGGGTCAACGCGTTACTTACCTTGTAGAAAATGGTGAGATCAAGAAGGAATACGACTAGCCATAGCGATGAGCCGGATTTAGCAACCGTGATTGCCCAAGCCGTGGTAAACGCCATACCTACTATCGTAGCCCAAGTCACGGCAAGCCTCCAAGGAAACAATGAGACGCGTGGAACTAGAATGAATTTGGGTGACGAGAAGGTGTCGGGTAGGGCCTCCTCAAAAAGGAAAGAAATCGGAGAACCTAGTGAGGCAAGGAAAGCGGGCAGGTGTGACCCCAATGGTCATAATAAGGGTAGATTCAGGGCGGCGATGGGCCCGGTGAGGAAAGCTTATGTTGGACCTCATCCGTTATGTGAAAGATGCAACAATCACCACACCACCGACGTTCAATGCAGGGCGTGTTTTAATTGCAACCAAGTTGGCCACATGTCCAAGAATTGTAGAGCCCCGAGAACGGGCCCAACGAACGTGGCTCCTATTCATGTCGTCCCTCCCCAAGGTAATCAACAGAAAGGCGAGTGTTTCGGATGTGGTAGTCGTGCACACTACGTGAAAGATTGTCCAAAATGGATTGGACAACAAACTGAAGTAGCAGAGCCGGCAAGGAAAACTTACTTAGGATCTCACCCCTTGTGTGGAAGGTGTAATCGCCATCACTCTCCCACTAACCAATGTGGGACTTGCTTTAATTGTAATCGGCGCGGGCACTTAGCTGGGAATTGTAGAGCACCGATAGTGGCACCATTGAATGTAGTACCCCTTCAAACCGTTCATCCCCAAGCTGACCACCCTCGGAGCCATCAAGGTGTTTGTTTTGTGTGTGGTAGCCCCGACCACTACAGAAATGCTTGTCCTAAACGGACCGAACCACAAGCCCAAGTGGCGATTCCTCGTAATCAACTACAAATAGTCGTTTATAACCAAAGCCGTGGCCAACAAGACCATCAAGTTCAACTTCGTAGCCGAGCTTTTGCAGAGAATGGCAGAGGAGACCAAAGTGATCCTAACGTTGGTTAAGGTACATTCCTCCTAATGGTTGTTATGTTACTACACTATTCGATATCGAAACCGACTATGAATCTCGTTTATTCTAACGTCACTCCCTTGAGTTACATTCGTTCGTGTGTTTTGGAATTATATGTTTGCAATTTTGAATGTTTAGCGACTCACTAACTAAATTTGCTCAAATACCCCGTGTATCTATCTCGACTCTAAAAGACGACAAAACTCCTCATTTACTTGGTGCCTATGATATAAAGATTCTTGGCGAAAAAGTGAGTGTAATCTAAATGCCACCGGGTAAGACAGTTCTAAAGTTGCGTAGTAGGGTTACTAGTGTAAAATATCTAACGGTAGGATTCTTAGGGTTCCGTGTAAGTCTTCCAACTTAGGCGTCCTTAGAGCTACCGTCTCAAGAATCTGAAAGCTAACGTCATCCTTGTTAATCTTGAGTCTCCCGAGGACTTTCCGGGTGACTTACCGGGCTTGTCCCATCTCGTTAACTTAAATTTCGTTTATGCTCAACTTCCCAACATCGCGCGCGTAGTCAAAGCCCTTATAGACTTCTGAGACGTGGATAAGCATGTAGTGAAAGACGGGAGAGAAATTGGAAGAAAAACGAATTGGAATGGACTTCGCCGTGAAGTCGCCGACGACAAGAAGTAATCATGATATGACGAAACCGGTAAAATTTGGCAACTGGGCAAGTTAGTATGTAGAAGAAATGGGTTAGGTGCACGAAGATTCGATTTCTGTCCTTCCAGATAAAGAAAGTCGCTCAACCCCAATTCAGGGAGCCATCCAATGAGCAACGGGCACTCAACCCATCGTGAGACTTGATCACATGTGAAGATAATGTACTTATAACCATGGCGGAAATCCTGTACAATGACGGTTGTTACGCGAGTATTCGAATGTCACTAACCGAAACACTAAGTAGTAGAGATGTTATTCTCCATTGGGACGAACCAAGAATCAAAGAAAGCCAAAGTAGCGGGTTAGGATTTCTAATAGGAATGACAAGAATAACTTCTCAAGTTAAGAGAATAGCCCAGCTAGCTCACATGCTAAGTAAGGAGTATGCCGATGTGAGGCTGAGACCGTTAGAGTTGAAAGTGGGTGACTTTGTACGTTTGAAAGTATCACAGTGGAAAGGCGTCATCCAATTCGTGAAGCGAGGCAACCTCGGGCCGAGGTATAACTGTTCTTTCAAGATCCTCAAAAAGGGTTGGAAAAATTGCTTATCGAATAGAATTACCACAAGAGCTTAGCGGTGTACATGATGTGTTTCATAATTGCAACCTACGCAAGTGTTTGGCGGACCCTACCTCTCATGTGCCTATGGACGAGATTAGGGTTGATTCGAATTTGAATTTTATTGAAGAACCGGTAGAGATCTTGGACCGCCGAGTCAAGAAACTCAAGAATAAGCTCTACACGATTGATAGGGTTAGGTGGAAACGCTGGGCGTGGAGCCGAGTTCAGTGGGAGCGAAAGGATTACAGGAAGTCTAAGTATCCGCATTTATTTGCCAATTAGGGTTTTGTTGAATTTCGGGACGAAATTCTTTCAACGGGGGAATAATGTAACATCCGTGAAATTTGACCGTTTGACTTTACGTGCAATTTGACTGACAATTTAGGTTAATGAAATATTTGGGTCGTTTTGTGACTAAATGACAACGTGGTATATTCGTCGGGTCGATAATATGTTATAATCGATGTTTAAATGCCTAACGTTTGTAATTTGGCTTGGGATGAGAAGCGGGTCGGCCCGTGGGTAGTCCACAACCCACCAGCCACCCAAGACCCAACCTCCCACCTTATCCCTTCTCCCCCTCTCATTTTCTATCTATCTTTCTATCTTTCTCTCTTTTCTCCTCCAAGAAACACACACAAACACATACCTCTCTCTCTCTCTAGATTTCTATCTCATATATTGGGAATTAAGCAAGATTTTGTTTGGGGTTTTCATCATCGACCTCATCTTAACAACATATCAAAAATTTGGGTTTCAAAGTGCAAGATTTCTAGCCATTTCGGGTCAAATTCGGGTTAGAGACTAGGTGAAGGTTTTGGTAAGTCAAATTCATCCCATTTATACCTATTTATGTTTGTTTACGCATTTCTAGTCATCTTGAACAATTACAAGTCTTGAATCGAGTCAAAAGACGATTTGGGTCAAATTAGGGTTTCGATTAGGGTTAGAGCGATTTGTTATGATTTTGATGTTTTGGGTCGAATTTGTGGATTGGGTTGTGTTTATTTATGGTTAATGGTGTTTAATTATGCTTCAAATTGAGTTACAAGTTCCTACAAATCGATTTGAGTTGGTTTGGGTCGAATTTAAGGGTTTTGGGTTGTTGTTGCTGCTGTGGTGCTGCTTGTGGTTCTGGCCAGAAAAGGGCCACTGCGGCGCAGTGGCTTAGGCCTAGCCCACTGCGGCGCAGTGGCTAAGGTCTGCCCAGTTCTTGGATAGCCCACTGCGGCGCAGTGGGAGGGCATAGTCCCCACTGCGGCGCAGTGGATTCTCTCGGCCATTCTTGCTCCTTAGCCCACTGCGGCGCAGTGGGCATGGTTTTGGCTCACTGCGGCGCAGTGGATACTTTCGGGGAAATTTTGCGCGTCAGTTTTAAAACGTTAATAACTTTTGATCCGTAAGTCCAAATAAGTCATATGACCTATCGTTAGAATCGTAAGAGAGTCTAGTTTCATGTTATGACACTCGTTTTATATGAACCTTCTTCCATTTCTAAAAATGTCGAGTCAAAGTGTCTTGTTCTTGCTCGTTTAAGTGTAAAGGCGTTTAGGGTTTGCGATTTGACCTAATTGTGCTAAACCAACTTGTTTAAGATTGTATAGTTGACATTATGGTATTATGATGTATATTTATAGGTTGTGGCCGTGCGGATCCTACTACTCGCTATTAATCTCTTATTAACTCGACTTAAGCTCTTTGTCGATCAAGGTGAGTTTCGTATCTCCCTACTCACTTGAGATCCGGGCTGAAAAGTGTAAACCTGGTGTGTTTACTTGCATTTATTGATTGATTGATTGATTGTTTAGTTGTTGGATTGGTGTGATGGTTCCTTTCGTTTGATTGGTTAAATTGGTTTGAGTATTGAATTGTTGAGATGATTTTCACGTTCGAATGACTTAGTTTATATTTGTTAAGTATCTAGTAATATTAGGATAGATGTACATACATTTGATTGTAAGCATTGCATACATTATTGTTGGACCCTCGGCAGAGGATTTGCCGGCATCCTGGTGCATAGATGTATGCACCCATTTTGGATGTAGACCTGACCCCGAGTATATAGACATATATATCTCGATGATTTTGAGATACAGCCTTGTCCATAGCGATGGCAGAAGGGTATCGTTGCATAGGTGACTGAAGGTCACGCTCAGGATAGGCATATTGGCTTATTCATGCATTCTGGCATTTGCATTGATACTCATATCATTTATGCATTCCTCATTACACATTACTTGTCTTGTGTAATCTTGTTGTTGGACGATGTTGTGTTATGTAGAGGCTCACTGTAAGTCATGTCTAGCCTCTATTCTTATATTGTGATTATTGATGTTGGTTCTGTACGAACCATTACTACGAACTCACCAACCTTGTGTTGACTATGCTTAGTACACTTTTCAGGTAACCAGGTTACTCAGGACGTGGAGGTTGATTGTTTGCTTACTGTTGAACCCGGACTGGACTGATATGGATCAAGGATCCATTTGCCTTATGTTGCATTGTATTTAGGATTGATAGCCTTCTTTTGTTGTCGTTTGTAATCTTGATGTTTACTTGCTCCTGTTGTATTTCGTTACTTGTTTATCGTTTGTATGGATTCACTGAATCCTCTTATTGCATTTAGTTGTTCTATTGTAATTCCACCTGGTGCTATGTGATTTCCGTGATATTCCGAGCCTCGGCTTGGGGTGTTACATTGGTTTAGAAAAATGGGACATGCGAATTGACCAAAAACCTTAATGAATTAAATCACACCAACTTAATATTAAATTACACCATCTAGTCTCATATATTATAAAATATCTCGACTACCCTTTCTAAATCAAACACCTCTACATCAATTACCAACACCATTTGACGCTGCCACCACCAACACCATCCGTCGCCGTCATCACACCGCCGTCATCGCTGCCGCATTACGCGGGTACCATGCTCGTTTGTTAAATGAAAATGATGCATTTACACTTTTAGTCAAGGTTTTCACTTTTCAGTTTTCACACAACTTTGAAATCAATCAACATGGACCGGAAAATCAAGGGTCCTCCATGGGTCAAAAAATTTAGAAGAAAAAAAAAGTAAGTTTCTAAAATGGCCCATAATATTTTGGACCTAGCCAACAATCAAGTCATTTTAAAGACTAAAACAGTAAAACACTATCCAAGTGTGGATAATTTTTTTTTTACCGAGACTTCAATAAATATAGATTGCAAAAGTGACCTCCTTCCTGTTGGACAACCTCAGCAAGCTAAAATCTAAATAGCGCAGATCCCAACACACAATAACCAAACAAGTCATATGCATCTTTTAAGAAAATCCCTATTATGATATTTCAACAAAATTAGAAAAGAATAGAACTGTCAAATTAATTTCTATCAAAATTCACAACTCAAAAGTTTTTGACAACTTATAATTCAGACTATAGCCTTTCTTCCAATAAAAAGTCATACCTTCTACTAATGGCATCACATGTATACATTTGAAAGTTATGAGATCCGATTTTTATCTCATGCAAATGTCAGATGTTATTTTCTACTATTTAGATAGAACCTGGAGTTGTCTCTTTACATAGGTAAGGTCTACCAATATTTTAATCTCTCTCATACACTGTCGAAAAATTGAGACCTAAAACCCGTAGAAAACGACTGTGAGCAGTTCCTACTTTTATGTGTGATGCCATCCTGAAACGACTCAACTCGATTTATGAAAAGAAACTAATAATTTTTTTATTTTTTTTTACAGATTTTCCCCACTGCGGCGCAGTGGGGCTATACCTGCCCACTGCGGCGCAGTGGGTACCTGCTGCCCAATTTTTCCAAAACTCCATTTTGACACTTAAATCAACTTACAACTCATCCAACTCAAAACCAAACTTCATATTACAACATTTCTGAGTTCAAACAAGGATTTGACACATTACAAAAGACAACATACAAAATTAGAAATTTCGGCATGACCCATTCGTAAAATCATCATCCAAACCTGTTACGGATTATTAGTTTTTCCAAAACACATTTAACCAGGATCAATACATTAATACTACAAAACGACCCATTACAAGAACCAAAACTCAAATCTAGCATTTGACATCATAATAACTTAACCAAAATGACCCAACAAGTGTACCATGAGCCAATAGATCCAAGGGGGTCACTAAGGGTCCTATTATCAATATCATTATCCGCATTTAGCTAAAGCAATCAATATCCATTAAGCAACTTTAACTTCAATCTTTACATTACTTAGCTTTCTTCCGCATCCGGGACAACCTATAAAAAAAGGGTAAACAACTAAAAAGTAAGCAAAGCTTAGTGAATAATCTTGCATACGCTTATACACACGAAGGAGGGCAAAACACAAAGGACTATCACATGTAGCCAATGGCATCGTCATACCATCACTTGCATACTCACCTTTGCGCTAACAACACATACATGGATCCATATACGCTAACAATATACTCAAGAGGTTCTTAGGCCTCAAAGGTTCTTAGGCCTTATCTCAAGAGGTTCTTAGGCCTCATCTCAATTCAACTATGGGGTTCTTAGGCCCTAACGCCAAATCGATTACCACACACGGAATCCACCATCATATGGTAATCGACCCAACGTACATAAAAGTATGCAAATATACTCACCTCCTTCGCGACAACCAAAACCATGATGACCATCTAACAATCATAATGCTTTTCACCTAGCAACAATTCACAATTTACACATATAAGGTCATCAAGCTTAATTACCACATACACAAGGCTAACAAGCCATACTTACTAGCATTTCAACACCCAACCCATCATTTACAATCTTATATTAATTTTGGGTTAGTTCACATAACATGTATCTCTTATATCATTTTCATATGGCCAAACTCATTTTCATACCAAAATAACCATTTTCATATTTGACCAAGCTGACTTCAAACAAGCATAACTTGAGTTCTACTCAATCTTTTTACATGATTCCAGTGGCCAAATTTAGATGACACATATACCTACATTTTATCTTTAGTGACCAACATGTGAATTGTCTTTAAAAGTTGACTTCTGGTCGTATTAAAAACCAAAACTGCTGCTGTTAAACAGCTTTGACCTTACTGACTTCAAATGACCATAACTTGAGTTCTACACCATATTTTGACCTCATTCCAGTGGCCACTTCGAGCTAACACATTTAGGTACATTTTATCTTCAGTGACCAACACAAGATTTGACCCGTATAAGTGTGTTATACTCGTTTTAAAAACTGACACAGAATCATTTTTGCTGAAAGATCAGCATGACGCTACAGAATTCAAAAGTTCATATATGGAGTTCTACTTCGTATTTTTAGCCCATTCCAATGGCAAATTTGAGCTAACTCAATAACCTACATTTTCTTTTTAGGACTCAACAAGTGAAAAATCTGATAAAGCAAAGTTTTTCCCATGACAAGGTCAGAAATCAGAACTGTCACAGTTTTCATTTTCACTAACAATCATCAAAATTTTCATGCACCCAACTAGAAACCCCCAATTTGATTAAATTCAAGAACCCTAACTTGTATTATAGAAATTAACTCATTTTTATGAAAACCCCCAAATTTTCCAAATATAATTGATTGCATGAACCCTAATTCTTAAAGAAATCAAGAATTGGAATTAGGTTATGGAGATTGTTACCTCAAGAACTCAAAGAATTAGACTTGAATTAAAATATCCTCTTTCTCCCTTTTCTCTCTTGAAATTCGGCCAGCCCCCATCACCAACACAATCCCTAACTTTTAATTTTGAAGAATGAAGATTATGGAGAGGATTGTTATCATTAATCTTAAAGGAATTCTTGAATTGCTTGAAGAATTGAATTTGATTGAGATTGGAATCATAGAAGCATCAAGAAGAGATTAGGTGGAGTGGAAGGGTGAGTATGAGAAAGGAAAAATGGCTGGCACCTCCCTGATATGCCACGACCCCCCCTCCAAGTTAAGTGGGTAAAATACCCGCTATCCGCTATAGGTCCAACTAAATTAACCCTATATTCAAAAATAAAATACTAGGAAATTATTTTAATGTCAAAACTATAATAAAGGTTTATTTTCATTGGCTTAAAAATTTCGGGATGTTACGCATCCTACATTTTGGATAAATATATATAAGTTATTACTAGTTTTCCATCAATCCATTTTACAGCCAAGATAAAATAAATAAATAAAAATTGTGTGACTTGTGATTAAAAAAAAGAAGCAATCTAACATTTTCAAATATATATTAAAAATAATAAGTATGAATACAGAATAAAACGTAATTGAAAACATCATACCCGCACTACATCAGCTTTCAAAACTTCTTTATGTTTGAGCCGTTACCATTGCATGATAATGCAGAACGCAAAACATTACCTTTTCCCAAATTAATAAAAATACCTACACACGCATACATTTAAAAAAACTAGAAAGTAAAAGAAAATCAACATTAGATCCCACAATTAAATTCCCATGTCTTGGTTGATGTGCGGGGCAAAACGGGTAGAGTGGTAAGGCGTCCGGCATCTGATTATAACATTGGCGATGCCAACCCAAAACATTCCATACCGACCCGGTGTTCTTACAAACCTTCTTAACACATTTTAAACTTTCCATTTTCTATGGATTCTTTTAATAGTTCTTCAATCGGAATTTCCGAACACATTTTACAATTTTTCAATTTTGCTTGAAAATTTGTTTGGAAAATGGCTCCACTTCTTTTTACAGCCAAACACATGATTTTTCTAACACAATATTCTTCAAAAGAATTTATAGTGAAATGTTTATTTGAAAACTAAAATTTCTGTGTAAACTAGAAAATGCCAAAACACACTGTGATCTGAATCTAACACAATGTGTTTTAATTGTGTTTTCTATGTTTTTATTGTGTAATCTAAAAACACATTGTGTTAAGTTTTAAATCACAGTGTGGTTTTGATAGCGCGTGAAAATCAGAAAATTGTTCAAACACACCGTGATATGAACTTAAGACAATGTGTTTTCTAAAAAATAATTAAAAACACATTGTGTTAAATTCAGATCACAGTGTGTTTTGGCCAGTTTTCTAGTTTTCATGAAAATTTTAGTTTTCAAATGATCACAACCCAAAATTTATAACCACGTCATTAAGCTGCCACAATCTTCTTCTAAGTAAATGCTTGAATTCTAAAAAAAAAATCTACTTAATTAATTATGTATTTGCAACTTATATATAATGTGACTTAGAAATCATAACTCTTGGAGATCACTTTAGATATTACGAAAACTTTATTGATATTGATAATTCTCAATATTTTATACAGTTTAGATAACAATTTTTTAAATTATATAGCATCATACATGTCACAAAACCGTGTGGAGGGTGTTCTTTTGGTACATATATGTAATTAAAATAAAAATAAAATGCCACTTTGCTTTTACGCTACGATGATCAAATAATGACCGTACAGAAACATAGATTCATTGTATAAAATTTTGTATAGGTCCATTTAACAGATCATACATACACTGTCACACTAATATAAATAATTTCATCCAATTATTATCATTCCTACTTTACATGGGCATTTCAGTCATTCTACCCAAACAACATGCAAAATTATATAGTAAAGTACAAACATTAACTACGTAAGATATATTCGAGGGCAAAATTCCAATATAATTTAATTTTGTGCAAATTGGTCATCGAATAATAATTTCCTTTTGGTATACCTAGCAAGTAAGGGCTGCCACCGGTGTTGATTTCCCCAACTCTTCAAACATCATGCCGCGAACATCAAGTGTCGCGGAAGTAAACTCCGAAGAGTTATTGTAAATGAAGTCATTGATGATGGCGGCACTGGGTGTCGCCACCAGCTTAGCCCATGCATCATCGGTGTTTTGCTCTTTTTGTTGAAAGACTTTAGTTGCGTCTATCCGGTGAATTTTCCACCCTTTAATGTTTTGCAACCGACGAATTTTTTGTACTTGTTTACATGCAAGTTTGTATGTGTTGATTTTTACTTCATTAATAGCGGATTCTAGTAATTTGGCACGAGTTTTTTCATCACTAGAAGATGAGTATTCTGAATGGAAAAACGAATCGAACTCAGATACTCCAATGGATCGTCGTATTCCTTTGGAGTAATCCAAGTTAGGGTTATAAATTTTTCTCACTTCTTCCACTAACCCCGCGTCCACCATTTTGTCAACACGTTCCGAAACAAATTGTTGTAACACCGGCATTGCAACATCTACCCATACGAAACAAACATCGTACCTTGATCTAAACTCAAAATTCTTATCATCAATTAATGCTTCAATGAAAGAATTTGATCCACCCGCGATAATAGGGAGTTTTCCTCTACCAAAAATAGATTTCATGGCCAGTGATGAAGTTCTAATGAAATCACTGGCCGTGAAATCAGCATTGGGATCCACGATCCCAATAAGATGATGAGGTACACCTTCACATTCTTCATCGGTTACTTTGTTGGTGGCAATGTCTAAACCTTCATAAACTTGCATTTTGTCCGAGTTTATGATCTCACCGTTGTTTCGGGTGGCAAGATGGATGGCTAATCTTGATTTTCCGGTACCAGTGGCTCCCATCACCACCACAACTTTTTCCTTTTGTGGACGGCGCCGGATCAAAGATAACTTCATGGGTATTTGTAGCAAGGATGCTTGAGCTTTGCCCATCATCATTGTGATTTACTATTTGCAATAATATATATTATGGTGGCAAATGGTGTGTGTATGTATGTATAGATCGGCGGGAGAATATTTGAATATTGAGGGAAATGTGAGTTTTATGTGATGTGGAACAGACACACGCATGTAAGGCTTATTTATAGATGTTACATGACACCTTTAAAGATGCAATGAAGGTTCCTTTGTGCATAGTAATGTCTTATATTTAATAAAATTAGTGTGTTTGGTCTAAAGTTCCTACTTCACAAATCCTAACTAAAATAAATACGTGTTAGATAGAATTTTTTTTAAAGTAACTTGTTATTATTTTTTCTTATTCAAAACAACCAAAGTATATAAGATTATGAAGTGATATTGGTATTACCCATTTGATAAATAGTACAACTTTTAGAGCATATTTTATAAACATATAATATAATGTATAGATGTGCCCGGCTGGAAATTAATCAATAAACTTTCATGATACTATTACCAATTCTCATAACATTAAGGTGGTATGATTATTATTATTTTGCTTCCATATAAGAAAAATATTACAAACATATATTAGTTTTTCATCTATCTTAGATACATATTTATCAAAATTGATGCACAAATTAATAAACTTGATTTTGATAGTTTTGACGGATCAATCACTTAAATAATGACACATATATACAAACATGTTTGTGGACTTATAATGTATAAATGAAAATTTTGAATGTTCACACACTATCCTCAATTTAAAAGTATTCTCATTTTGATACTCCGTACTATATATATAGGAAAAATGTTAATGTGAAAACCATTTGAAGTGGATAAATCATGGAAACCTTCAAATTATATATTGTAACTTAATATTCATATATGAATGATATATGTGAAAAATAACATTTACATATGTGAACGGTTCTTAAAAGAACTTTACTCATATATATATAATATATATTGACTAAAAAGTAAAACCCAAAATCCCTAATGTCATTTCTTCTTTTTCACAATAAGTTATTATCGTGACGTAGTAGTTAAGATTTCTATGAATTTTTGTATTGTTAAAGGATCTTTATCAAAGTATTAGTTAAGACTTCTACAGAATATATATATGTAACAAGTTTCTTAATAGACCCTAACGTATAACTTGTTAATTTTCATTTCATGATCATGTTTGGAAAAAATGACAGGAATAATTAACTGTCGTGTCATGTTCGTGTGTGATTTTAACAGGTTTGTATATTAACAAGTTTCGTGGTTATGACATATCTAATTTAAAACCATGAACCATGCTATTGATACCATAGTATATAATGTCTGTAGAGAATAATATATTTAAAGAGAAATGCTATACTTACAAACTATTTACAAACATAATATTACAAACTGACATGACATGTGAATTAGACCAATGATATTTGATTGTGTTTTCTCTCTCCTTTTTCTCTCCCTGATTTTCATTGGTGAATCATGAGTTTGTAAAAGTTTGTTTGTATTTTGTTTGTCACTCTACCATCCCTCATATTTAAAATCTTCAAGAAAGCAAACTCCAAATGATCCTGGAAAAGGAAGAGTACGCAAATATATAGTATGGTCAACTCCAAGGTGCCTTGATAAGTTTATACTAAAGAGTCCAAGCATTGCTACTTTTGTTAATGGAGGTCTATTACGATATCATTTAATTAATAGTTTCTCGTACAAAAGTTGCCCCTTAACTGCATTTTAATTTCAAACCATTCCACTTGTGAATCAAAGAATATGATCTGGGTTCCAAAGTTTCGCTTTACATGAAATTTTTATGCATTGTTTTCTATCTTATTCTCCTCGTTATTTCTCGTGTAAAACTCGAAGCATTTCATTGAAACTTTGGCAGGCAAGTAGCATGAGAATCTGCATACTTTCTATCAGCTCCACAAGACATATACAAGTGTACTAGAAAATCTTATATATATTAATAATTTTGTAAGGAGTAACGCCAAATGCCGTATTCCATGAGTTTTGAATCTCAATAATGTACAGGGAGAGGTTATACTACTAGACAATCTGTGTATACCCACGGATTTTCCCACGGCAAAAAATCCGTGGGAAATTTTCCCACGGATTACCCACGAAATGGAGTTGAATTTATATAATCAAGTTATCTTTATATTTTTCCACGGATTTCCCACGGAATACCCACCAAACAAATATCCGTGGGAAATCCAAGGGAAGTAAAAAAGTATTCAAAATATTTCCCACGAATTTTCCACAAATATGAAGTCGTGGGAACTTTCACTTATTAAATATTTTCTAACTTCCGTGGGTAATCCGTGGGAAATATTTCCCACAAATTACCCACGGATTACCCACAGATAGAAAATATCCGTGGGAAATCCGTGGGAAATTACATACAAAAAATGTTTCTATATTCGTGGGAAATCCGTGGGAAGAATTTACCCACGGATATATCTTTACCGTGGGAAATCTGTGGGAAATTTTTTTCAAAAATATGTTTAGCTAATCCGTGGATAATCCATTTGAACGATTTTCCCTCGGATTTCCCACGGATTATTTGTTTCCGTGGGTAATTTGTGGGAATTCCATGGGAAGTTTTTTTACAATTTTTTCTAGGATAGTCTGCGGGTAATCCGTGGGAAGTATTTCCCACAAATTTCCCACGGATTATATAAGACGGTGGGAAATCCGTGGGAATTTCATGGGAAATATTTTTCAAAAAATCTTTTAGACAATCCGTGGGTAATTCGTGGGAAAGATTTCCACGAATTTCCCACAGATTTCCCACGGATTATGTTATTTCGTGGGTAATCCGTGGGAAATCCTTGGGAAAATTGTGACAAATTCATACAATTATCATTTTTGTGTGTATATAGTGTATGTATCGATGTACATTGTATGTAAGTACATATATGTAATTCCTAAACATACCCGTACATACATATACTGCATTTTATATGTATCGTGTATATATGTATGTACGTATAATACATGTATATGTACATATAAATTTATTTAAGACTGCACATCTATCCATAAAACACATACATGTCATACATAAGTATATATATTATTAGTACACACAACAACCTACATTTCATACATACTTATATATACGTAACAGTACCTGCATGTCTTTATTTCTTTCTTTATACTCGTACCATGAGCTAACCATGGACGACAAGTAATAAGAATATTTAATGTTATGCATACCGAATTAGTGGTGGGTCAAGATCTATATAGTATGTAACACTCCAACATGGCGGAATCATGGGGTATCACTTAGAAAAGCACAGCATGACATGGGAATTATGTAGAGTCAAACTATATGCATTCAATAGATTTAAAACAATCCACAAGCTCATTCAAATACATTACAATAATCAACATTTATCAAAAATACACACTCAATCCATACTTAAAAGAAACTGTTCAAACGATAGTAGTTGATCCTAAGCATAACCCATTAAAGGGAAATAAGGATCACGGATCCAGACAGTCCAAGGCAAGTCCAATCCTAGCAATGCAAGCATATAATCATCCATTCTGTCTCTGATTAACTTGATTACCTGAAAAGTGTACTAAAGAGCGTCAACATAAAGTTGGTGAGTTCGTAGGGACATATAACAAGGAACAAACGTATCGGGAATACAACCGTTAACGATATACGGGGATTAGAATACCTAATCACATCAAGAAAACCCTAAAAGGGTATACATTAGTACGATAACAATACATAACACGTTCAATACGTTCCACACGTTCAACACGTTCCGGCACGGCTTACATATGTTTCAAAGGCGTGATCATTACGGCATGTCTTACATATATTCCAAAAGCATGATCAACAGCATGGCTTACATATATTTCAAAGGCATTTTCATACGGCATGTCTTACGTATATTTCAACGGCATGATCATAACATATACGTTCCATACGATACAACATTCAACAATAATGATCACATATAACGATTAACACGTTCAACAAGCACGTTTAACAACAACGATTCATATAACGATTAACAACATTCAACAAACACGTATGTGTACACTTTTCAGCCCGAATCTCAATTAGAGTAGGGAGGGTTTACGAAACTCACCTTGATTGGATATGCAAGCTAAATACAAGATATAGTCGAGTTATAAACGTCCAACAATCGCTTAGCGTTCACCACCTATAAACATATACATTACAATTCACGTGTCAAACCCCATCTAGGTTTTAGAAGAGTAAATCAACCTTAGAGGACAATTGAGACTCAACTCGGTTATGTCACAATCCTAAATTGTCTTATCGGTGCAACCGAATATAAACAAGGACACTTTATCACGTCATTTTTGGAAATGACAGTGGATTCAAGGTATAAGGATTATACCTTGATAAAGTAGACTCTCACACGATTCCAACGATGGGTCATACGTTAAAAACGGACTAACGATGTAAAAGTTATGATTTTTCAAAATACATTAAGTTTTGCTGAACTGGAGGATAGGTGCGGCGCACCATGGTTCAGGTGCGGTGCACCCTTGCAAGTGCGGCGCACCAAGGAGGAGGTGCAGCGCACATGTGGCTCAGATCAATTCAACATAACTTAAACATAACCCACATCATAATCTTGTCCCAAAACATCAAACTCATCATAAAATTCTTACAAATCAACCCAAAATTTTAATGAAACTCTAATTGCATTTTGACCCGATTCATGACCCAAAAACACTTTGATATAACTAGAAACATGTTAACAATCATCAAATGATGATTATGGAATGAGTTTAACTTACCCAAAGCTCCTTGATGCAAAAATTCGGATTTGAGACTAAATAGATGAGAAGAACACTTGAAATGAACCAAGTCTTGAATTCTCTTAAAGATGATGATGCTTATTGTTATAAACTAGTTAAGTTCTTACAAATTTTGATGAAAGAAACTAGAATCAAAGAGAAGAAAATAAGAGAAAGTTTGTGTGTGTGTTTTTAGGTTCCTGGGAGGAAATGAATGATTGAGTATATAATGGGTTAGATAGATAGATGGGGTATTTATCCAGCTAAGGGATTAGGTTCATGATCAATAACAAACAACGAAGCTTTCACAATTATTCTAAAGTTATGTCGGCCTTTGTCCCGTTATTGGAATTATCATCTAGCCACCGACACTGTGCCACCGACACTATTGAAACCGTACATTATACTTAAGGTTTCGTATATACATTTTCCCTGTTACTACAGTTACTCAATTATCTTCTATTTTTCCATAACACGTATGGGCCAATATCACGGTCTTGTAATCATGGGCTTAATTCTAGAACTCCAATTATGACATTATAATTTGCCCAATTTACATATAAACGAACACAATTAGGCCCAAAGTTTTCGTTTATTAAAGTAGTTAATCAGATTACATGCATAATCAAACGGTAAAAATCATGAATGTTACATAGTACTTAGTACTTACTACTCAAATTTACTAAGCAATTTAATTATCATTCTATACATCACATGTTATGATAATCTAACTTAAAGTTATACATAATATCTTTGCGATTTTCATACAACTATTTTTTTGATACATAATTGTGATAGCTTATTATAGATTTCGTCTTTGTTTTACAGTTCTTAATTAACCTAAAATTCGTTTAGTAATTATTGAAAAGTTATGTCAATATGTTCATCGCACCGGCGTACTCTAGTGTATTATCCGATTTGGTGGATCCGACCAGTGAACTTGTAAAAAAGGTTTGACATCCGGTCCAGTTTCAAAACATTGATTTAAATATAATAAAATACTAATGATGTAAAACTAAATGCATATAATCAATATTTATTATGTTATACGATAAAAATTCTATACAAAATCATAATTTAATAAAAACGTATTACATTAAAATGGAAATTTTATTAAAAAAAGTCAAAAATTATTTTTAAAAATGAAAAACGATGTAAAATTTAAAAATATTAGTTTTTATAATTATATCATTAGATGACATTAATTATTAATGTCTACAAATTTAAATAAGGAAATAATAATCATTTAATTTATTAAATTAAAACTAAATCTAAAAAAATTAAAAAAGTATATGACATAATCGTTTTAATATAATGACTTTAATTAAAAGTTGAGCTTTATCTAATAGTTAAACTTTTTCATTTTAAAATTAAGATTTCTCTTTTATATATATTTAAAAATTACTAGTTATATTTTTACTTATAATATACGAGTAATATTATAATTCAAGAACAACCATACCATTTTTTTCCAAAAAAACTTGAAATCTAGTTTGCTCCCAAAATTTTTTTTAACTCCCGTCACACCGAAAAAATTGAAATCCCGCCTCTCAATCTCACATATATCTCCTCCCTCAAAAGTAAAACCCCTTTTTTATTTTGGAAACAACACTTTTCCCCTAGTCAAAACACAAAAAAAACCATCTTCTTCTTCATTCAGTAGCCGTCGGCCAGTCAACAGTCACCCCTTCACAGCCACCTAAATACAAGTGCGCTGTTAGGGTTTTATGGATTTCCAGTCCCTATGTTTCACTTTAGAAAAGATTTTCTTTTAATTAAATTAATTAATTTATACGAGGAATCAAAAGCTTCTTTCTAGTTTTTTTTGTTGATGACTACTTATTTTATCCCCTACTAGAAGGTATGATTTTGGTTTAATTTCATAATATGTTATGAATTAATTATCTACTTATTTTATTGCAGATTTGCTAGTCACCCTTTAACGGTATATTCTATATCATAACTTATAGTTTATTTTCTTAGTAATTAGTAGGGGATTTGTATACAAGAAGTGACCGCTCAAGACTTAGTAATTAGGAGGTACGACAACAGGCAGGGGAAGCAAGCTATATTGTAAGCCCTCGGTTTTTAAAGCTTTATCGTCTTCTGGTTTGTTATTGTTGTATTTCTCGAGTAAATTTAACTACTTTGTGTTCATATCGTTGTAATGTAATGTTATTTTGTCGTATGGAAAGCATTAGTGGTGATATCTAGACCTAGAAATACTGATAAGCATATAGTCATTATTACTAGTGTGAGTGTGTCAGGGAGCGTGTAAAGTCCCTCACACGATGGTTTAACCCACGAGTGTAAAATAACAAGACAAGTATGAACTAGAATCGGACTAGTATTACTTTAAAGTATATGCAAGAATATAAACAAAGTAATAAATGACTTAAGCAATATTTAAACAAGTAAATAAATGGTGGAACACAAATGTAGTTTTCAAGTGTATTTTCTTTATTGACGTATAAACAAAATACAACTAGATATTACACGTATGTAAGTATCTAAACAATCTTTGGATTACAAGTGATCTATACTTGCTAAATAAACTCCTTTGATCGATATACTTAGAGTTGTGAAGTATAGCTGTTTAGATCGAGAGTATTTAAGCAATTCACCTAAATTGCTAAAAGTATTTTTCTCAAGGAAATGACTTTGTATTTATAGGCAACAAAATTCACCAGTGAATTTTGTGCCGTACAACTCTGGTTGCATGCATTTAATGATCCGACAAGAACATTAAATGCATTGGTTAAGGTACAAGGATAAAGTCACATCAATATGACTTTATTCTTTTAACCAACCACCTTTACACACGTATATTCTTTGGTAAAGAACAAGTGGATTGTTCTTTGGAAAGTGTGTAAAGGCTTAAAGTCAAATCCTCGATATCAGTGTTCAGACTTGTAAGGTCTAGAACACTGACAATCCTCCAGTGTACAGATCTGGTAAGACTTCCAGTGGACGCCGCCATTTGTCAGTCTTCTTTATTCTGACTTCAGTCTTTGACTTCAGTGAGAACGTCTTCAGTAGAGTAGATCTGGACTGGGGTGAAGTCCAGTGAGCTAATCTGGAGAATACTCCAGATTTCCTATACAAGTATTTGCTCACTGGTCTCCATTATTTCTGGACAAATCTTCAGAGGGACTCCAGATTCCAAGTCTGGAGTAGGTCAGTTTCTGGACAGATCTTCAGTAAGGCTCCAGTAGTCGAGTCTGGAGCGAGTCCAGTAAATCTGGACCTAACAAATTCCCCCTATTTGTTTAGAAATAATGCAAGTGTTTTTCAAGCTTATATCTATACATCTTTGTATGCTTGAAAAACACAAGTTTTGACTTAGTCTAAAAATAAGTTACTGGAAAACACTTTATAGATCATCAATGTTTTCAGTTTCATCTTTTAAGTTCTAACTTAGACTAAATCTGATCATTTACTTGTATGAAAATAAAAATTGCAACTAATATTACATACATCAACTGACAAATAGTTACAACTTTCATCAAACATAAATTACAATAAGTTATGATAAGAGTCAGGCCCTTCTTCTTGATGAATGCCCTGGTGCATCTTCAGTGGCCTTCCTCTTTGGTGATAGAGATGATGGAACAGACACTGGTGGTCTCAAACCCAACACAGCTTCCATTTGTTGTATTCTTCTCCAGACCTTCTCAATCCTCTTCATAAAAGCCTTAATATCTGGAGATAAATCAGTTTTACCTTTAAAAGTTAGTCCTATCTCCTTCAGTTCAGTCCATCCAAAAGCTTGGACTGTTGTATCTTTCCTTTCATCCGTAAAGTTACCCTCCCTGGTCAACTTTATATTGAATCTGGTCATTCCTTGATGATTTTCAGCTAATTTGATTTCAGCATTTACGATCCTTCTGGTATTAGCCCTGAAATTCATCATATCATCATACTTTGCTTTCTGCTTCGCCATATGGATCATGTCTTCAGTTTCCTTGGATACATTCTGTTGTTCTTCAGTAGACTGGAGTTATTGGTGATTAATTTTCAGATAAGTATCCAGGGGAATGAACGTGCTTACATCAGCATCTTTTATTGCTTTGATTTGTTTGGCAGTAAGCTTTGGTAAGCCAGTTAATTTCCTTCTGTACTCTAACTCTAGTGCACCAGCATTCTTCCTTATCTTCCTCTTGAGGTTCACCAGTTCCTCCTTTCTCTGTCTCTGATGAGTTCTGGTACACTCACCATAATTATAGAATCATAGACCTGTTCTTCTTCGGCGTAAAATGAGCGTATATGAACATCATCTAATGCATTTAGACATTGATGAACTCTGGGGTCATCCTTCATCTTTTTATATACATCAATATTAATGCCTAACCTGCCAGCATTGTAAGAATCCAGAGTACCCATTATTGCCATCTCCCTTTGATGGGCCAGCAGTTCATCTCTTAGATTTCTGAAAATTTCAATCATGATGCATTGTTGTTGCAGTTTCTTTGAGGTGTCATCATCAACAGTAGGAAACTCTGATGACCCTTCAACATTTTGCTCTTCTTTTCCAGACACCATTTGTTGTTTTCCTTTCAAAGACTTAAGAGTTGTTGGGATATCTGGAAAAGCTTCAAACTGGGGCTCACTGGCTTCAGTACCAGCAGCCTCTTCAAAAGTTCTCTGTGCTAATCATGCACTGGCATCAGTACCAGTCACTTGTTTTTGTTGCACAATGCTTTCAGTAGCAAAGGCCCTTTCAACAGCACTGGCAACAACTTCCTTCTTCTTCCTTATCAAACCTTCTTGGTCACCAGACGACTTTTCCCCCTTGGAATGATCACCAGTTCTGGACTTGAGATCATTCCATAATTGTTCTAGCATATGTCTGTCCAGTGAACCAAAAGTTCTTCCAGACACTGGATTTGCATCAGTTACAATTTTCTTGAGCCCCAACACTTCCTTTTTAACATTTTCAATTTCTTTGGGCAAGTGCTTTGGCATCTCAGCTTCAATCAATTTCACAACTTCTGGTAACAAACCGCCCTGAATTGTTCGAAGAACAGACCCAGAAATCTCTTCAGTGATTTCTTTCAGCATACTGGATCTGAACTTCCTTGTACATTCATCACTGATTGTGCTGGCAACAGCATTCTGATCAAAGGTGGGTCTGCTTTCCAGTGAACTAACCCTTGTGACCAACTTCTCAACCTCATCCTTCAGACCTGCCAGTGGTTGAACAACTTTACTTTCCACTGCAGTCTGAATAGAACTAACCAGCTTCTCCTCTAAACCCTGGACTGCCACTTTGATATTTTCAGAATTTCTATTGGTGGCCAGTATCAGTTCATCTAGCTTCTCAAATACTAACTTCTCATTTTCAGCAAATACATTCATTTCAGAAGCAAGGTTATTTGATAATAAAGATTTAAAGTCCGAAATAACCTGCGATGAAGACTGGAGTGATCTCTCCAGGTCCGCCACCTTACTTAAAAGGCCTTGGACCTCGACAGAAGACGAAGTGGAGAGACCACTGGGAGGTTCCAGATGAGAAGACAGTCTGGTCATTAATGGTACTTGTGCCCAGACCTCTTCAGTTTCAGTAGATACAGCATTTACAACTGTTGAGTCTGGCACACGTTGTTCAGTTATGATGACTGGAGTTTCAAGTGGAGGGGCTTGAGATTGTGAAATTTGGAGTGTTGGAGGATTAAAGTAAGGAGTTGATTGTGGAATTGAAGGTGGTGGTGGTGGTGGCATATCGGATTCTGGTGGTGGCAAATTTGTTTCTGGTGGAGGTGGTGGCATTTCTGGTAGACTTTCAATTTGTTCAACATTTTCACCAAGAAAGTCCATATCTACATCAAAATTCTGACCTTCTGAAATGGGAGAATCAGCCTCATCCCAAAACATATCACCAACAGTTGCATCACCAACCTGTTCACCAGCCTGAACATTCAAATCAATCTGAGCCTCTTGCTCACCAGTTTCTTGTTCATCAGACTGAACAACCTGCTCTACCTGCTCAACAACCTGTTCATCAATCTGAGCCACATTTTCCATCTGTTCATCAGCAATCTGCCCAACAACTTGTACATTCTCAGCCTGCTCAATATCTTGTTCAATATTTTCCACATTCTCCTCTTCAAAAATTGGAGACCCATCTAAATTCATTACATCACCAGCATGTCTTTCTGGATTTACCTGGACTCCACCTCTCATCAGACGCCTATTTGATCTTGGTCGTCTGGAATGCTCAACATTTGGTTGTTGACCTTCAGGAGCCACTTGCCTGATGGGTTGTACCATTTCTACAATTTCAACATCTTGGTCACCAGCAGGTCCTTCACCAACTGGACCTCTACCTGGTGCCTCTATATTTTCCCTTTGAAAAGTCAGCATGGTCTGAGGAATATCTACCTCACCAGCTCTAGATTGTAAGTGACTTAACTCCCTCATATATTCACAAAGTGTGAAATGATTTGTTTCATAATCATATTCAGCACCCAGGGCTCTTAAAAATATCAGTGAAAGAAAACGAATATAAGGAATGTGGGGTTTTCTACTTTTTACCTTCAGACGGTCAACAAGGTCATTAAAGAATATTTGGGCAAAATCAACCCTGTACCCAAACCACAAACAGTATGCAATCTGGAGCTGCATTTGATTAATCTGGTCTAAACCTCCAGAACTGCCACCCAAGCACTCAACCAAATGAGTGAAGAAATACCTCCACGAATCTGTCAGCTTGCTCATATATATTGTGCCTTTTCTCAACAACTGGCCATGTTCATCAACGATTTCAGTGTGCCCCATCAACCTGCACACATCTCTGAAATTTATACCAGTAGGGAGTGGCATTGCCAACTCATTCTCATCCAGATAATTTAATTGAAGAGCTGCCATGAG
Source organism: Erigeron breviscapus (assembly GCA_034093135.1). Taxonomy (NCBI): domain Eukaryota; kingdom Viridiplantae; phylum Streptophyta; class Magnoliopsida; order Asterales; family Asteraceae; genus Erigeron; species Erigeron breviscapus. Next base: position 117,292,734 of record CM067171.1, read on the forward strand.
AGAATCAACAGATAGAGTGAACGATCTGGCACCCTGTTGCAATGTGTAGTTGATGGTTTTGGTGGATTCAACATACACTGCAGAAAACCAGAATTCACAAAGATAATCGTGATACATCTTTCCAGGATTACGAGTGAGAGCACCATATAGTGGACATGAGAGAAAAAATGAATTTAATCTCCCAATAATTGAACGGGCATTATGAGTAGTGGAAAGTGTGAGCCTTGCCATCCAATTATTCATATTAATTCTTATGGCTTTCGCCTCAAGAGTAATATGTCTAGGTTTAACAACATTTTCAACCGGAGCATATTCGGCTGCAAGCAGATTTTTGGGTGAGTTTGATTGTCTAGGTGCCATTTGATTATGATGAATAGATATATGAAGATGAAATTGAATATTTAAGGTTTTGATGAAGAATTTAATGAATTTGCAGTTAATATGAGAGATTTATGATTGGAAAAGAATGAAAAATTGAATGAAGGAATTTGAAGATTTGGGAGTAAATGTTCGAAGTAAATGCAATTGAAAGTGAAAGTGGGTATATATAGGAGAGAGAATGTGGAACTCAAACGATTTATTTGAAATTATCAAATACAATTTTTGATCGGGTTCTGAGATCCGCATTAATTACATCACATCACACATAAATGTGTGACGGTTTACAGCCCACAAAAACTAACAAGTTGTTCCTTTTATCTTCCCAGGGTAAAAATACCATCATTTCGTTGAAAAATTTACATGCCACGTAGGATTATAAGATAAATATCTTTGAAAAAGTTTGCTTACGTGGCACGCACAATGACCAAGTATTTAAAAAATATTATGACTCATTTCAGTGCATCTGGAGGTTGACTAGACGCTCCAGTATCACTGGTGGATTAGTCCAGTGAAGCATGTACTGATGGTACACTGGAGGGACACTCCAGTAAAGTACCAGTGAAAACCATTTTGAAAGACTGGTAACTTCAAACATGCACGTCAACTAATACAGACAAATGAGAGGGACACATTTACAAGGAGACAAAAGTCACCTCAAACACGCACTTCAACTAATACAGACAAATGAGAGGGACACATTTACAAGGAGACAAAAGTCACCTCAAACACGCACTTCAACCTGTCCAATTACCAGTGAGAGGGACACATTTACAAAGCACCAGTAATATTTTCTGGAAAAATTGTCCAGTAAGAAAATTTTGTCCAGTGAGAAAATAAATTAATAAATTCCCCCTGAACTTAAAACATTTTTAAGAACAAAAATATCTTTCAAAGTCTTTCCCCCTTGGAATGTTGATCCAGAAATCTATTAATGCAAAGATAGTACACAATGGCGTTCCATATCTGAGCAGTCATAAATTTATAAATCTTTAAATCAAAGATCCTTGATAGTACACAAAGGCGTTCAATACCAAGGTTCCAGATTTAAGGGTTTAACATTCCCAACTCACCAACAAGATATTCAAAAGTTTTGACATCCAGAGGTTTAGTAAAAATGTCAGCGAGTTGTTTGTCAGTGGGGATAAAATGGAGTTCAATGTTTCCTTTCACAATATTATCACGAATGAAGTGATACCTGAGATCAATGTGTTTTGTTTTGGAGTGCATGACTGGATTGTTTGAGATAGCAATGGCACTGGTATTATCACAAAAGATTGGGGTCTTTGAATACTTAATACCATAATCAAGCAACTGGTTCTTCATCCAGAGTATCTGAGCACAGCAACTGGCTGCAGACACGTATTCAGCTTCAGCAGTGGACAATGAAACTGAAGTTTGCTTTTTACTGGTCCAGCTGACCAGTTTGCCACCAAGGAAATGACATCCACCAGTAGTGGATTTCCTGTCTATCTTACAACCTGCATGATCTGAATCTGAATAACCCATTAGATCCATGCCTGAGCCTTTGGGATACCAAAGACCCAAACTAGGGACACCCTTAAGGTACTTCAGTATGCGCTTTACAACAAGCATATGAGATTCCTTTGGATTAGACTGATATTTGGCACATAAACATGTTGAGAACATAATATTTGGTCTACTGGCAGTTAAATACATCAGTGAACCAACCATGCCTCTATAGACAGTGGTGTTCACTGGTTTACCATCTGGATCAGAGTCCAGTGGTGCAGAAATTGGAGTGGGTTTAGATGGTGAAGAGTTCATATCATATTTCTTTAAAAGATCTCTAACATATTTTTCCTGATTAATAAAGATGCCATCTTTGTTTTGTTTAATCTGGAGTCCAAGAAAATATGTTAATTCACCCATCAAACTCATTTCATATTCAGTTGACATTATTTTCGAAAATTTCTTGCACATGTTTTCATCAGTAGACCCAAAAATAATATCATCAACATAAATTTGTACCATTAACAGATTACCTCGTTCATGAAGAATAAATAAGGTATTGTCAATTGCACCTCGTTTAAAACCATTTTTCAATAAATGTTTAGTCAGAGTGTCATACCAGGCACGTGGGGCTTGTCTGAGGCCATACAACGCTTTGTCCAGACGATATACCCAATGTGGATGCTTTTCATCAACGAAACCTGGTGGTTGTCTGACATAAACTTCTTCTTCAAGCTTTCCATTCAAGAAAGCACTCTTTACATCCATCTGGTAGACTTTGAACTGATGATGAGCAGCGAATGCTAAGAATATTCTGATCGCTTCAAGTCTAGCCACTGGAGCAAATGATTCATCAAAGTCAACATCTGACTGGCAGTAACCTTGTGCTACCAGTCTGGCCTTGTTTCTGATTACGTGACCATCTTCATCTACCCTGTTCCTGAAAACCCATCTTGTTCCAATTGGTTCTTTCTTTCCAACTGGGAAAGGAACCTGATACCAGACCTTGTTCCTTTCAAACTAGTGAAGCTCTTCTTGCATAGCAGTCACCCAGCTTGGATCTTCCATAGCCTCGTCAATCTTCTTTGGTTCATTCAGTGATAAGAAACTGACATATAAGCATTGATCACTGGAGGCTCTTCTGGTCTGAACTCCTCTACTGGAGTCACCTATGATCTGATCAATAGGATGAGCTTTTGTCCATCTGGAGTACTGACCAGGATTATTACTGACAACAATATCAGTGCAAGAATTCAGTTGAGTTTCAGGATGAGGATCCTGGTAAACTATTTCAACATCTTCATCTGAATCAGTAAGGTCACGATTTGCATCATGAAATTCTTCAATGGAAGGTATTTCCTGAAGTACTGGTTCAGTTTGAAATTCTTCATATGAAGACATTTCAGGAATAGTTTTAACTGATACTGATACTGGGGAGTAGTACGTACATCTGATCCAATAACAAGTTCATTGGGTAGTTTGAAACTTATTGAAGGATAGAAAGGTGTACTACTGGGGATCTTCTTACGAACTGGTTCCAAGTCAGAATGACTTGAAACTTCTTCAGGTGAATCTTTGCAGTTGATGGGATCAGATTCACCAAAAGATAATTGGAACTACTGGGGGAGAATCAAGGGCAGGCGTTTTATTGATTGCATTATTTGATTCATCAAAAGTAACATGTATGGACTCTTGTACCTTCTCCAGTCTCTTGTTGTAGACTCTGAAGGCTTTGCGAATGGCTGAATATCCTAAGAAATATCCTTCATCAGCTTTGGCATCAAATTTGCCTAACTGAGTGGAGTCGTTCAGGATGTATACTGGACATCCAAAAACGTGAAAATAACCAATATTTGGTTTTCTATTTCTCAATATTTCATAGGAAGTCTTCTTGTGTCGCTTCACGTACACTGATCGATTCTGGGTGTGGCAAGCAGTTGCAATTGCTTCAGCCCAGAAACTGGTAGGAAGACCAGATTCAGCTAGCATACTCCTGGCAGCTTCTATCAACGTTCGATTTTTCCTTTCTACCACTCCATTCTGCTCTGGAGTGCGTGCTGATGAGAAGTTCTGGGAGACACCAGTGTCAGTACAGAATTTCTCCAGAGTTGCATTCTGAAATTCTGTTCCATTGTCACTTCTTAACTGACACACTTTTCGCTTATGCTTTAGTTCAATCTGCTTGATAAGAGAGATGATTTCAGCAGCAGCTTCACTTTTAGACCTGAGAAAGACCACCCAACAATATCTGGAGAATTCATCTACTATCACCAGGGTGTATCTTTTACCAGCACGAGTCTGAACATTCACTGGATCAAAGAGGTCCATATGAAGCATGTGAAGTGGTTCAGTAATGCTGAAGTTCTGTTTGGTCTTGAAACTGGCACGGGGGGGGGGGGGGGGGGGGGGGGGGGGGGGGGAGGGGGGGGTTTTTTTTTTTTTTTTTTTTTTTCAGTTATATTTTTTTTTTCTGGCACGTTTCTGCTTTCCCATCTCACATCCTGGACATGGCCTTTCCTTTTTGAAGGAAACTGAAGGTTTCCCATCTGCCAGTTGTTTTCTAGACAACTTATTGATATTTTTGAAATTTAAATGGGATAACCTTTTATGCCATAACCAGTTTGTGTCTTCATCAGCTTGAGTATAGAAACATTGCTCTGAAGGTGAGCTTTCCATATCCATCACATACACGTTCCCTTTTCTGGGAGCAATCAATACTACCTTCCAGTCCTTGTTGAATACAATGCCATGAACAATATTGAATAGAACTTGATAGCCATCATCACACAGTTGGCTTACACTGATCAGGTTATATTTCAAACCATTCACATATGCAACACGTCTGAATTTGACTTGTCCATTGTTCAGAACACCATACCCCTCAGTCTTTCCACAACCATCATTTCCAAAAGTAATGGAGGGTCCATCAGAAATGATGAATTCCTCCAGCAGGGTCTTACGTCTGGTCATTGTCCTGCCAGCTGCACTGTCAAGATACCAGGTATGCTTCTGTCGATCGCCCTGCACATCCACCAGATATATCAGTTAGATTTGGGAACCCATCAACTGGATCCTCCCTTATGGATCCCTGGGGGTATCTGGTTGAGTTCACTTTCTTCAATAGTAGTTTTTGTTGAAAACACTACTGGAGTTGATAGTTTAGAAACCTTTTTCTTTTTCTCAATTAAAGGAATATTTTTCTCTTTCTTAGAAAAAGGTTTGGTATTTTGTATAGGGCCAGATGAAGTACCCTCAAAGTTGTTTAATCTTGCATGACAACTTTGAACCTGACGAACCAGTAGTTGAAACTGGCTCTCCAACCTTAACAAAATAGATTTTTCAGATGAAACCTGAGCCTTTCCAGTTGACTGGACTTTTGGCTTAGGAAGGGAACTGTTCTTTTTCCTTTGAACCTGGGGTTCATTAGAAATAGTCTGAGGCAAAGGTTTATGCTTATTGACCTTTTTAACTGGAGCAGTCATCTGGGATGCTCCAGTCTTGACCTCCAGAAATTGAGCTGGTATTTTACAAGATTTTGGGGTAGAAGGTTCATCATATATGGTACTGGGTTTAACCTCCTCTGGTAACCGGTCAATTACTGGTATTAATGCTGCAACATGAGTATTTCCATCCAGATATGCACGTTTTTGGGATGGAAATTGGTTTACTGCAGCATCATATGGCTTTCTTGTTTCACGCCATGATTGAATAACCTGTTTTTCTTTTTGCAAAATTATTTCCAGGTCATGTTTTTCTTGAACCAGTTGTTCAGTTACCAAAACTTGTGCTTGAAATGCCAGTTCAATATCTTGAAGTTCTTTTAATTTTGATTTTAAAGTAGCTATTTCAGAGGAATCTGTTTCTAAGCCATTTAGAATGTCAAATCTAACAGTTTTCACAAAAATTAAATCAGAATTTAGAGCTTCAGCAATGTCCAATTTAAGTTCAGGATCAGTTTCATTATCATACTCACTAACCTTTTTAATAACAATGTCTACCCATCAACCAGATGTGACATCATCCTTCACTAGATGCTCTTGATCTGCCAGAGCCATAAAACAACAGTCTCTTTCCTCTTCTTCATCGACTGATAAATCGTCAGAGGGAACCCATGCTTCTTCAGTGGTTGCTATCATGCATTTGTTATTGTCTTCCATCTGTTTAGACAAGAGAGCAATTTGAGCCTTAAGCTTTTTGTATTTCAACTTATAGCTATCATCAGGCTTGTTATAAGAAGCAGTTGGACCAGACTGAGAGACAAACTGACTGGACTTGCACTCTTTCATGAAATGACCTTTTCTGCCACACTTAAAGCATGTCAGATTGGTCTTGTCAGTGGAAGAACTAGGTGCATGTTGTCCAGTGGGCCTATTTGCTCTGGCCTTAAAACGGTTAAACGTTTTGGCCATCATTGCAACCAGGTCATCACTGTCAGTTTCATCACAGTCTGGAGAGATATCATTACAGACTCTAGAATCCATTAGTTCAGACATCATCTTCTTCATAGAAAATACATTCTCAGAAGATATTAATGCCGCACAAGGTGGTACAGTATTAGTGACCAGTGTGGAACTACTGGAAGCATGATTAAAAGAATCTTTTTCTGCCTCAATCCTCTAGGCTTGATTTTCTTCAGTGAATCTGAAGGCTCCATACAATGTTGACAAAGTATGGGAATGCAAGGTTTTACCTTGCCTCAAGACCAGAATCATGTGAGACCATTTTGTTGGAAGAATATCACAAAATTTCTCCAAAAGTATATCCTTGTCTTTATCAACCCCTAGTCCTCTTAACTGGTTAATGATACTCATAAATCTGGTGTAAGTACCAGTAAGAGACTCATTGGGGAGAGCAAAAAATGACTCATACTTTTTGTTTAAGAAGACTTTTCTGGTAACAACAGTATCATCACCTCCCTCATGCTGGTTCACTAGTTCATCCCACATGCTTTTGGCACTGGGATAGAGAACAAATGTGGGAATAAGAGTTTCTGGAACAGCTCCGAGGATCATATTTTTAAGAAGTGTATCAAGATTTACCAATCTTTTCTCCTCTTCGGACCAGTGTTCCTCTCTCTTTTCCCTTCCACTTCTTGATCCTGTAGGGTCAAGAAGTGCATTGATAGGAAGTCTTGGCACATAGGGTCCTTCGTTTAAGATTTTCTTCATATTCCTTTCAATACCAGTAACATGCAATATGTTGAGTCAAGGATTCGCTGACCAGACTTGGTCGCTGGCGTGAGTCGTCAGTAAGTCATCAGCGAGTCATTGACTCTCGTCAGCGGGTGGTTTGCTTCCCAAACTGTTGGTCAAGGCGGAAAGATTTCAAACCACAAGAAGACAAGAGTCACATGGTGGTCCAACCAACTGGTGGTTACCTTATATGGCAAAGGTACAGTTGGGACCAAAACAAGGGTTCTTCTCTTTCATACCCGTTTTGGTAAAGAAGACAAAGGCTCCTGGATCCAAGTACTTAGAGCCAATGGAACGTCGACAACCACCATTCAATCACTATCATTGTAAGGCTGTGTTGCCCTAATTCCTCCCCTATATAAGGCAACACAGCCGCACCATTTATACTCTGTGCTAGTCACCACAAAGTGTGTGTCACTTTATTTGTAATTATTCAAGTTTCTCTTTCTTTCTAGACTTAGCAATTACATAGTTCATTTGTATTCTTGTAAGACAAGTTGTAATATCGACCATGTATTCATCGTTTAATCAATGATACATATGATTAGACTTGCCTAGATATTTGCATTTGAACTTAATCTTGTTCATGTTCTTTACTTTCTGTTCTTATATTCTTGTTTAGATTAACTGTAGTATAAGTGTGCAAATCAGGACTGTCAAGTGGTATCAAAGCCATCGTTTCTAAATTATTGAAACAAGATCCGTTTGCATACTTTTTCTTTCTCTCTTAATCCTTTTTAAACAAGAACATGACTGCTGTTCCCACCCTTGTTAACACACGTGACTTCGGTTACGTATCCGTCCCTCCAAGATTCGAGCCCGATGACTTTGGGTCTTGGAAGGAAAGGATGTTACTACATATAGTGGGTGTGGAACCCTATCTTATGTCTATTCTGACCATCGGTCCTTATATCCCCACCCTGGTTCAAAGAACACCAGGAGCAACTGTTGATGCTCCTGAGATTGTGATTGACATCGTCAAACCAGAGGTTCAATGGACCGACGATGAAAGGAGACTTGTTAATCTTGATGCAAGGCTCAAAAACATGATTGTCAGCACTCTTCCCACTGACCTCATGAAAGTAGTTATTAGATATCCCTCTTCAAAAGAAGTTTGGGATAGATTGGTTAGCATGCATGAAGGCTCTGCTGCTACCATTGCCACTAAAAAGATAGACTTAAAAAGAGCCTATGAAAATTTCTTTTCCCTCCCCAACGAAGGTCTAAACGGTTCATATACCCGATTTAAAGGGTTGCTGAACGACATGACCACTGTTGGTATCTCTCATGATGATTTTGAGGTATGCCACAAATTTCTTGATAGTTTACCTATCAAGTGGCAAGGTCTGAGACAAATCCTCAGAACCACTGAGCGACTCAATGGCCTTAACCTTGAGTCTCTCTTTGGCATGCTCCAGTTCGAAGAAAGAGCTCTCGCTCAAAATCTTAGAGCTGCCGCTGATGCACAGCATCGTGCGGGTCCCTCTTCTTCTTCTGTTTCTTCTTCTGCTCATTCTGCTCTTGACCCTTTGGCCCTTATCTCTGCTGAGCCCAGTAATCTTAATACTGGTGCCAGCTCTTCTATTCTTCCACAACCTATTCAATCTCTTGTTGATGATCTTGATGCTGAAGAGAAACAAGAGATGTTCAGCGACTTTATGGATTTTGCCTTAGTCGCTGGTAAGAGGTACTCCCGAAAATGGAACAACCGTAGGTCGGTTGCTCCATATAAGCCTCTTGTTGACAAAGCTCAAGAGGAGTGCTGGAGATGTGGTAGAAAAGGCCACTACCAAAAGGAATGCAGAGTTGCCCTACCAACTCCTGCTGCTCCTAAAACTAACCCTTCCAAACTTGCTGATGAGTACAGGAATAAATACTATCAGCTGAAGGCCAAGGTTGCTGAAATGAAAGAGGCCAAAACACCAGCAAAAGGGCTGGTAGCTGAAGAGCACGACTGGGCTGAATCAGACGATTCAGACAGTGAAGAATATGTTGACGCCATATGCCTTATGGCGCTCGCTGATAGAGATGCTTTGACAAAAGATCAAGTCTCCTCAAGTCAGTGGGTGAACGTCACCATTAAAAAGGTTTGTGCTCACTCCTCTGCTTCTGAAGAAGATAAACCAAAAATCTTCGAATCTCTTCTTTGTGACTTTCAGTTCGTTGAATCTATACGAGCTGATGTCCAATCTAAGCTTGACTCTACTTCCTTGGAGTTAAGTGAAAAATCTGAAAGACTCAACGAGCTGAGGAATGTTCATGTTGAACTCCAATCTCATGAGTTGCTGGCTCAAAAGGTTCAACTTGAGAATGAAAAACTCAAGCTTGAAGTGGCCAACCTTAAGAAGATTGTGACCTCCTGGTCAAAAGCTTCCAGGTTTCACCACCAGTGCTTAAATGAACAAGTCCCTGCCCAAGTTCAGGCAATAATAGGTGGTGACTTTGATGCTGCCGCCTCTCTTGCTGACTTGTTCAATGATGAGGTGAAGCCTGAAATTTCTATCCCTCCATCTGCGGTCATCTCTCCTGAAGAGATGAGAAAATGGTATTTCGTTAGGGGTAACGATTACCATAATGAAATGGAAGCTGGTACTACCTCTCCTACTGCCAGCGACCCACCTCATCCTGCTGAGGAAAATGGTACTAGCACTTCAGCTAGCACCAGCAACCCCTATCCTCATCTCCCCATTGTTGGCATGATGCCAAATGAAGGAAGAGTACAATACTCTTCTAGGGAATCCTTTGAAGGGGATACTGGTAGTGATGGTTTTAAGCCCATCGCTCCTCAGCAGCTCACCATCAGACCTTCTGAACCTTTCAGAAGAAGTAAGGTTGCTGTCCCCTATGACTATAGCACGCCTCAGCGTGTTACCCCTGTTAGCCAGCAACCTCAACCTACCCCTCATCCTTCATATTCTCAAGTTCCTGCCCATGCTGACAGTAAAACTGTGCAGGATGACCGTGTCTTAAGGAGACGCGTCAGGTTCGGTGATGCTAGATATCAGCAAGTTAGACCTTCTAAGGTCCGACCTGCTGATAGACAGGTCCACCAGCAGGCATCTCAATCGATGCCTACTCCCATTTTGAGGCATAAAACTCCTCAAAAGGAGAGAATACCTAATACTCAAAATAGGTTTGTTACTCCTCAAAGAGGATACTTTCCCCATCAGCAGGTAAGACCTATCACTCCTCAAAGAGGACACTTGCCTCATCAGCAAGTTAGAGCCTCTACTCCTAATATGCAGTACCTACCTCATAAGCAAATGAGGTCAGCTACTCCCAATCAGCGACCTAGATCGGTCACTCCCAAAAGAGTGCACCCATCTCAGCAGGGTCCTTCTTCTTCTTACCCTGCTGTCCATCAAGCTTGGAGTGTAGTCAAGGGATCAAAAAATCCCTCTACCTCTCAAACAGAAGACCCAAAAGGAAAGTCCATTCTGGGTCCTGCTCCTAAGATGCTTCAGCTTACACATAAGCATAAGCAAAAGCCTAAGCCAAAGAAAAAGGCATCTTCCTCTTCTGACCCCAAAATTAGCGAGCTAGCCCAGCAAGTTAATGATCTTTCCTCACAATTGAAGGAATTCTTCCTTCAAAGTCAAAAGGGCAGCACCTCTGTCAAAAAATGCTACTTATGTGGCAGCAGAGGTCATGTTGCTACTGATTGTGATGAAGATAACTCCAGGGATGCTCCTGAAGTTGTCATTCAACCCAATCCCCATTCCTCAACAGCTGATCCCTCCTCCACTATGGTCAGCGAGAGTCTTTCTGCTGATCCTTAAAACAGTGTAGGAGATACGACTGTTCTCACTGAGGAAAATATTGCTGACTTCATTGCTGCTCAGCGAATCTCCTTTCCCCTCTCTCAAGAGATCGTTACTAATGGTCATGGGAGCATCCTGGTTGAGTATGGGAACAACAATCAAGTCAGCAACTTGATTGTTCTAGATACTGGAACCACTGTCACCTCTGCTGATCAATATCACACCTATGTGATTGATCGTGACATGCTCCCTGCTCATCAACTTATTGATATCAATTCAAGAGATGAGGTGACAGACCCCAATGCTCCTCTTCCTCTCCCTACTGATGACACTATCAGTGGAGAATAACCTTCTGAAACTCAAACCTTTAACCCCGCTGACATGGCTGTCAGCGAGTTCAATAGTGAACCTGTCTAAATCCTTCTGTTACATCCATGCAGGGCTCGCTGGGAAAAGGTGTGTGGTACTTGGACAGTGGCTGTTCAAAGCACATGACTGGCACTAAGACCCTGCTGGATAACTATGTAGAGGCCACTGGCCCTACTGTAGTGTTTGGTGATAACTCCACTGGACAAACAGAAGGATATGGTCTTCTCTCAAATGGTCTGATCAAGTTCACCAAAGTAGCTTATGTAAATGGTTTGAAACACAATCTTATCAGCATAAGCCAACTTTGTGATGCTGACTACAAAGTGATTCTTGATAAACATCAAGGCACTGTTGTGAATGTAAACAAGGAAGTCGTCTTGGTCGCTCCAAGAAAACGAGATGTATATCTGGTGGACTTTACTCCTATCAAAACTGATAGTGAGACTTATTTCTTTGCTAAGTCAGCTGCTGAACTAAATTGGTTATGGCACAAGCGTATGTCGCATGTGAATTTCAAAACCATCAACTCACTGGCCAAAAAGAACCTTGTTCGTAGCCTTCCTCATCTCTCCTTTGAAAAGGATAGACTCTGTGGTGCTTGTGAAAAAGGTAAAAGCCACAGAGCAACCTTTAAAACTAAGCAGGCCAATTCCATCTCTGGCTGCTTTCATCTTCTTCACATGGACCTCTTTGGTCCTGTGAATGTCCAAAGTCTAAAGGGTAGCAGATACACTTTAGTAATTGTGGATGAATATTCACGATATACTTGGACCATCTTCCTTCATTCCAAGAGTGATGCTGCTGAAGAGATCATCAATTTCATTAAGAAAATGGAAAATCTCAACAGCATAAGGGTGAAAGAACTCAGGAGTGACCATGGCACTGAGTTCAGAAACCACACTCTTGAATCCTTTTGTGTTGATCAAGGTATCTCACAAAATTTCTCTTCTACTAGAACCCCTGAGCAAAATGGTGTCGCTGAAAGGAGAAATAGAACTCTCATCGAAGCAGCGTTCACTATGCTCAGTGAATCCTCTTTGCCCAGCAAGTTTTGGGCAGAAGCTGTCAATACAGCATGTCATACTCAAAATCGCTGTCTTATTGTTAAAAGACATGACAAGACAGCATATGAAGTATTGAAAGGTAAGAAACCTCAAATCAACTACTTTCATGTTTTTGGATGTCCTGTTTTCATCCTAAACAACAAGGATCATCTAGGAAAATTTGATCCCAAAGCTGATGATGGATACTTTCTTGGCTATTCTTCAATCAGCAGGGCTTTCAGAGTATTCAATACTCGCCTTCAGAAGGTTGATGAATCTATTCATGTCACGTTTGATGAAAGTTCATCTGTCCTAGAGGACATTCAATCTTCTTCATCTGAGGTCATTTTCAATGAGCTAGCTGACCCTCTTACTGAGGAAGCTGACTCATTTGTTGATGCTTCTTGCTCGCTGCCTGATACTAATCAGCATGACCAACAGGATGGTTCAGCAGATGCTGAACCTGAGCAAATTGCTGCTCATATCTACTCGATTGAGCCAGTTGAGCCTATCTTAAGATCAATCCATGCAGCATCAGCCAAACCTAGATCACTGGCTGATGACGTGCATGCTGATGACTCTACTGAGGAGGAGTTTCATGATGCTTCAGCAAGTGCTGAAGAAATGGAGTCTACTGAGGTTTCATGATGCTTCAGCAAGTGCTGATGACTCTACTGAGGAGGAGTTTCATGATGCTTCAGCAAGTGCTGAAGAAATGGAGTCTACTGAGGTTTCATGATGCTTCAGCAAGTGCTGAAGAAATGGAGTCTGCTGATGACTCCATCATCAATGCTAACTCAAATCAGTCGAATGGCTCTGCTGATCATTCCCCTGAACCCATTCTTACCATTGACCTCTCTTCTCATAATGCTCCTGCTGATCCCATCGCTCCGATTTCCGCTGCCACTCAACTTGGTGTCTCAAATGCTCCTGCGATTAAGTGGACATCTAGTCATCTAGCTCACCAAGTCATCGGTGATCCTCAGCAGGGAATTATTACTCGATCAGCAACAAGAAATACATGTCTGTATGTAAACTTCTTGTCCATGATCACTCCCAAAAATATAGGAGAAGCAATGGTTGATCCCTCATGGGTTGCTGCCATGCAAGAGGAACTCACCCAATTCAAAAGACAAAATGTCTGGTTTTTGGTTCCTCTACCTCCTGGAAAAGAACCCATTGGAACTAAATGGGTTTATCGAAATAAAATGGACGAAGATGGTGTTGTTACACGTAACAAGGCTAGGCTGGTTGCACAAGGTTACCTTCAGGAAGAAGGTATTGACTATGATGAAACCCTTGCACCAGTGGCCAGATTGGAAGCTATACGCTTATTCCTGGCACATGCTGCTTACAAAAACTTCACTGTATATCAAATGGATGTAAAGAGTGCCTTCCTAAATGGAAAACTCGATGAGGAAGTTTATGTTGAGCAGCCACCTGGTTTTGAAGATCCAGCCAAGCCACACCACGTCTATCGTCTCTATAAGGCACTCTATGGTCTTAAACAAGCTCCCAGAGCTTGGTACGACACTCTCTCTGAATTTCTTCTCTCCAATAAGTTTCAGCGAGGATCCATTGACAGCACCCTCTTCATCTATAGAAAGGGTGCTGATGTCCTATATGTTCAGATATATGTAGATGACATCATTTTTGGGTCCTCCAGCAAGAAACTTTGTTCTAAGTTCAGCTCCCTGATGTCCTCTCATTTCGAGATGAGCATGATGGGTGAGCTGACCTTCTTTCTTGGTTTACAAATTCGCCAACTCCCAAATGGGATTTTCATTAACCAAGAAAAGTACATTCGAGACATGCTGGCTAAATTTGACTTGTCCAATGTGACCACCAAAGCCACTCCCATGTCTCCTCCTAATAATCTCCATGCTGACCCTGATGGTAAGCATGTGAATCCTACTCTCTATAGAGGAATGATCGGCTCACTGATGTACCTCACAGCGAGTCGTCCTGACATCATGTTTGCTACCTGCCTATGTGCAAGATATCAAGCCTCTCCCAGAGAGTCTCATCTTCTCGCTGTCAAGCGGATCTTCAAGTACCTAAAAGGTACCCCCTCACTGGGTCTCTGGTATCCCAAAGACTCCAACTTTGACCTAGTTGCATATTCTGACTCTGACTATGCTGGGTGCATGTTAGATAGGAAAAGCACCAGTGGTGGATGTCAACTGTTGGGGGGGAAGCTGACTAGTTGGTCTAGTAAGAAACAGCATACAATTTCCATCTCCACTGCTGAAGCAGAATATGTATCAGCAGCGAGTTGTTGTGCACAAGTCCTCTGGATGAAAAACCAACTCGCTGACTATGACTTAGAATTTTCTAAGATTCCTATTATGTGTGACAATACAAGTGCAATTGCTATCACACACAATCCTGTTCAGCATTCCAAGACCAAACACATTGACATTCGGTACCACTTCATTCGTGACCATGTCATGAAAGGGGATGCTGAAATTTACTTCATTCCCACTAATGAACACCTTGCTGACATCTTCACAAAGCCTTTAGATGAAACCAGGTTTAAATATCTGGTCAGCAAGTTGGGAATGCTGAATGGTGAATCAGCGACATGACTTGTCATGTCTGCTGATGCTTCAACTTGCATCTCTCTTGTAAGTTGAAAAGTGACCTGATGGTCAAAGATTTCTTTCAGCAAGTTCAAGATTATCCTACTTGCTGAACATAAAACAAGAGCAATAGAGAGCTAAAAGTCTCTATCTAGTCCAGCAGCAAACAGCTGCTGGTAAAGACTAACCAAATCCGTTAAAGCCCCTGTTGCTTTGGGAAAAAGCAAAACAAGAGCAATAGAGAGCTAAAAGTCTCTATCTAGTCCAGCAGCAAACGGCTGCTGGTAAAGACTAACCAAATCCGTTAAAGCCCCTGTTGCTTTGGGAAAAAGCAAAACAAGAGCAATAGAGAGCTAAAAGTCTCTATCTAGTCCAGCAGCAAACGGCTGCTGGTAAAGACTTACCAAATCCGTTAAAGCCCCTGTTGCTTTGGGAAAAAGCAAAACAAGAGCAATAGAGAGCTAAAAGTCTCTATCTAGTCCAGCAGCAAACGGCTGCTGGTAAAGACATCTTAAATCCGTAAATGGCTGACAATTTGCCAAAAATTGTATAAAGTTAATCAGCGACCATATTTAGTTGTAAAGTCGCTGACTAACTTTAAATTTTTTAAAAAAAATAAGGTAACCATACTTTCTAACTTGGTCAGTGGATATATTTAGATCTCAACTATTCAATCATGTGAGCATATCCACTAAGTATACTTATTATTATTATAATAATAATTTCAATCGGTTACCTCGATTTGCTCCCTAATGGGCAACTTGTACACTGTACGCGCCGTAACTACTTGAGTACATTTGAAATTGTGGTACAAGTTGTCACATCAAAACTTTTTTATACGTTACTCACATACGTATAATTAAACGTATTTTCTTTATATATAATTATTTTTCTCGTACTATCATTAGTACAAAATAATTTTCTTTATATATATTACGTATGAAAGAGAGTCCATGACGATTCGTATGTACAGTTATGGGTCCCATATCCATACCATATATATGTAAATCTTCTCCTATACCATCTTTCACGCTCATTTCCTTTCTCATATACTCCTAAAATCTCTCATTTTCTCTCAAAATTTCAAATCTTTTCACATCTCTTCTAAATCTCAGTTCTCCTTCTTCATCTTCTTCTCATCCTTTCAATGGCATCCCCATCTGAAAATCCTGAAATCTCTCCTGAGCACCAACAAACCTTGGAATATATACCTGCCTATCTTACATCCAATGAGTTTGATCTTGAAGGCATTGCTCCATCAACTCGTGTAGCCTTTCAAGCCCACAAATTATCCATCAAACCCAATAACTATCTTGGGTGTCTTGAAATCCCTTCAAAAGTGGAGGGTTACTTTTCAATGCTCGATTTCATCCGAGCATGTCCTGCTAGAAGGGCAATCTATAAGGATCCCCAAGAGATGTGTGTTCATCTTTTGAGGGAATTCTGGTGGACATGTGACTACAACATCATTAGCAGCACCATCTCTGGTACTGTTATGAAAGGCAAACACACCATCACCATCTCCGCTGATTTATTAAGAAATGTTCTTCGTCTTCCTTCACAATCTAAGGAAAGACCATTTGCTAACTTGGTTTCCACCAATGTATGGAAAGATTGGTTGCTTTCCATAGGCTATGGAACAAACGTGGAACCAAGACTGCCTGTTCACAGCAATCCTCAGACAAAGTACCTGCCTGGAGTATGGAGGTTACTTTTTTCTCATGTCATTCAATGCCTTGGTGGGAACAGTGGTTCATTTGATCAAGCCACTGCTGCCCAAATGCAGATGATATACGCACTGGCAAATGGTAGGTTCATTGACTTTGCCAGTGTCATCTTTGAAGATCTAAAGGCAAAAGTTCTTGTCAAAAATAGATCGAGTTATGTGCCCTTCACTCGATTTCTCTCACTGATCTTCAAGCATGAATTGAAGGAAAAATATCATCAAAATGGTGCTACTATTCTTTACGCACCACGGATTTCCAGCACAGTGTACAAGGTACCTGCTTGTGACACTGAGGTGTTTGATTCTAAGTATGCTGCTCTCACTCCAGCAATGAAACAGGTACTTCACTCTATGTACCCTGATGTGTATAAGGTTGGAGCTTCAGCACCACTCACTAATGTGGCTGCTGGATCTCAACCTGTTCAACCCTCTGGAGCTGGTTCGCTGGTAAAACCCCCAGCAACCTCCAAAGCTCCCAAAAAGACCAAGAAAATACATGTTACATCCACTTCCACTTCACCTCCTGCTGCTGTCCCAAAACAGCAGCAGCGAGTACCAAAGGTCTTAACCACTAAGGCTAAGACGTCCTCACAGCCCAAGGACACTAGACACCCAGCCAACCCATCAGCAGTCTCAAAAAAGACTGCTGACGAGAAAAAGGGTACCAGCAAGCAGCCACCTCAATCTTCTGTAGGAGAGGTTGGTGAAGAACAAGGGCCACCCCAGCCCATTAGAGTTGAGTCAACCACCCAAATAATTCCCTCTTCCTCCTCTCAACCCTCTGAGTCGTTGTCAGCAGCCAGATCATAGGTGATGCTAGAGACAACACATTCTACGGCCAATGACGTTTCTGTGCAACAACACACTGAGACAGAGGCACCAAATTCCCCAATCCCCTTAAATTTCTCTACTGACGATATACAAGTGGATGTTGGTGAAGATGGAAATATTAGTTTGGGTGATGATGAAGGTACTGGTGATAGGGATGAAGAAGTTGATATTGTAACTGCTAATGAGGAAAGTGATTTAGATCTGGGTGGTATTATGGCCGATGACTTCCAACTTGACTTTGATAGTCATGCTGATGAGATAGAAGCAAGTGACATGGAAGTTGAAGAGGATAATGCTGGTGATGCTGATGAAAATGCAGCAGTGACTGTTGAAAATGTTGAAGAAACTTCTGATGTTGTTACTCTAATTGCAAGACCTTCTACTCCTCTTGTACGACCAGTGAACACCATGCTTTCTATGGGCATGCCTTCCTCTTTTCAAGCTGTTCCTGGTTGTTCTTCTCACAAGACAGCAGAAGCCAAGTCTCTCACTGCCAAGGACTTGGGCATTTCTTACTCCACCTACTCTGCTGAAAGGTTGGAAAGAGTAGAACATCAATTGAATGATCTTACCAAGGCTGCCACACTCATGGTAGATCTCAAAGATAAAGAACGTGACAGATTGGTAAAGACATTGGAAAGCTGGTATAACAAACAAAATGAAAACAGCAAGGTGTTAGACACGCTGAAAGGAGAACTTGTCTCACTGACTGACGATCAACACAAAATCAGTGAAGACACAAGAGCAATCAAGCGTGATCAACAGATCCTTCGATCTAGTGCCTTGTCGCTGCTGAAATGTGCCAACTCCACCAGTTATTCAGCCAAAAAGGCAGCCTCTACCAGCAAGTCTGCTGCTGCTAGTGTACAGAAGTTGAGTGATCTAATTCCCCCTCTAACTGCTCAAGTTAAAAGTAATACTAAGGCTATTCGATCCTTAGAAAAGCAAGTAGTTGATCTTCCTCTTCCTTCAGCATCCTTCACTGAGGAAGATCGCCAGAGGCACATTAAATTAGAAAAAGAGGTGGATGAAATCAAGACCCTGCTGTCTCAGCTTGTTCAGCAGCAGTCAAAAAGCCGGCCACTGTGGAAGTTGTTATTAACAATACAACTTCCAAGGGGGAGAAGGTTGATGCTGCTGTCTTAGAACAGTTGAATGAAGCAGTTTACAAGGCAGTTGCCCAAATCTACGAAGATACTGCTGAAGAAGTCTTGAATGAGGATGAGGTTGCTACTGACGCAACAAAGGCAAATGAAACTGCAGTTCCCCCTGCTGGTGCTGAGGGGGAGACTGAAGAGGATTCAAGTATGGAAGTTCCCCCTGCTGGTGTTGAGGGGGAGATTGAAAAAGAAACTAATGCTGAAGCTCCCTCAGCTAGTGGTGAGGGGGAGCAACAAATTGTTAGATTCAATGCACCCCCTGCTGGTGATTTTGAAGAACGTTTTGAGCCAGCAATTGTCAGAGCTTCATGGGAAGCTGAATTTGCTGAGGAAATGGACAGGGACAGGTCAAGAGAAATGCTGCCAATCTTTCATAGCAGATATGTTGGAAATACTGAAATTGCTCCTCTCTTTGAGGCTCGCCGAAAACAGCTCACAGAGTCTGGTTTCTTCAAACCTCCCACTGCTGCTCAACTCTCCGTACAATCCTCAGCAGGCCATCAGCATCAATTGATTGATGTATTGGCACTAACTGCTGATGGAAAAACTCAAGAAGATGCTATCAAAGAGCTGGATAGGATCAAGCAAAATGAAGAAAATGAAAAGAAAAATCTTGAGTTTATCAGGCAGCTTCCTCTACTTGAAAAGGATCAGCTTGATGGTGAGAAAAGGATGCTGCTGAAATCAGGTGGTGCTGAAGCCTTGTACAGGCAGAAACATAAGGAAGTTGAGAAGCAGCTCAGCGAGAAAAGACCCATATTTGAAAAAGAGAAGGCAAAATGGCTGAAGCTAATGGAGGATAGAAAGAGGCCTCAAAAAATTGTCACTGCTGAGGCCTTCAAAGCTGAAATGGGCCTCAAGACAAACCTAAAATTCTTAAGACAAGGTGCTGACAAGCCAACCAAATTGGAAGGAGTCAAACCAACCAACTTGGGTGCTTCGGAGTGGGCTGAAGTTTATATGCTGATAAAAGATAAGACTGCTCCAAGTTATGCTCAGCTTCAGAAGATGCTGAAAGAATATTTCGAGAAAGCACTGGAGTATGAAACCAAGTTTAAAGCAGATCTACCTATGCTGAGGCAAGTATTTGGTACTCCAGCTGCTATCTTCTCAGCAGGTCAAAGAGTTCAAAGAAAGAGAAAGGAAGAGCATCGAACTCTGAGAGTTGATCTTCCTCCTATCACTGGTGATGCCTCGCTTAACACCAGACTCCCTCCCAGAAGTGTTTTCAAAGAAGGGAGAGTGATTGAAACACCTGCTGGCATCTTCTTCACTAACTTCCAGAACAATCAATTATTCTTCCGTTTGGCTGAGATTGAAAAGGCTTCAACGAGGTTCCTCTTGAACATCAGAAGAAGATGTGCTGAAACAACCAATGATAGAAGGTTTATCAGCAAGATAGATGAGGAGTTGGTTAAACCCAACAGACGTGATGACCCAGCAGTTCAGATGGCTAAGCAGGAGCAAGTCTGGGAGTTTGAAGCTGATGATCTTTAGATGTCTTAAATTGTAATAGCTTGTAATGTTCAAAAAGGATATATATAAGACATCTTTCCAAGGTTTATTTATTCTGTTCTACAAGTCTAATTCACTCAGTAAGTCTCCTCAGCGAATAGGGGGAGATTGTTGAGTCAAGGATTCGCTGACCAGACTTGGTCGCTGGCGTGAGTCGTCAGTAAGTCATCAGCGAGTCATTGACTCTCGTCAGCGGGTGGTTTGCTTCCCAAACTGTTGGTCAAGGCGGAAAGATTTCAAACCACAAGAAGACAAGAGTCACATGGTGGTCCAACCAACTGGTGGTTACCTTATATGGCAAAGGTACAGTTGGGACCAAAACAAGGGTTCTTCTCTTTCATACCCGTTTTGGTAAAGAAGACAAAGGCTCCTGGATCCAAGTACTTAGAGCCAATGGAACGTCGACAACCACCATTCAATCACTATCATTGTAAGGCTGTGTTGCCCTAATTCCTCCCCTATATAAGGCAACACAGCCGCACCATTTATACTCTGTGCTAGTCACCACAAAGTGTGTGTCACTTTATTTGTAATTGTTCAAGTTTCTCTTTCTTTCTAGACTTAGCAATTACATAGTTCATTTGTAGTCTTGTAAGACAAGTTGTAATATCGACCATGTATTCATCGTTTAATCAATGATACATATGATTAGACTTGCCTAGATATTTGCATTTGAACTTAATCTTGTTCATGTTCTTTACTTTCTGTTCTTATATTCTTGTTTAGATTAACTGTAGTATAAGTGTGCAAATCAGGACTGTCACAATATTATCCTAGCTTTCCACGTACCAAATTCATCACTGCTCCCATTGAATTTAGGAACAGGATTAGTTGAATAATGCACATGCACGTGTGGAGAAGCAGGAGGAGGAGGTGATGGTGGATTGTTATTTCCAGGGGGTGGGTCATTAAGATTAGTTTCATGAGTTTCTTGTAGATTTTCTGGGATTGCCATCGCGAAACAGATCTAGGTAAGTATATTAACCTGGCTCTGATACCAATTGTAAAGTCCCTCACACGATGGTTTAACCCACGAGTGTAAAATAACAAGACAAGTATGAACTAGAATCGGACTAGTATTACTTTAAAGTATATGCAAGAATATAAACAAAGTAATAAATGACTTAAGCAATATTTAAACAAGTAAATAATTGATGGAACACAAATGTAATTTTCAAGTGTATTTTCTTTATTGATGTATAAACAAAATACAAGATCGTTGTTGAACCTAGATGTTACACGTATGTAAATATCTAAACAATCTTTGAATTACAAGTGATCTATACTTGCTAAATAATCTACTTTGATCGATATACTTAAAGTTGTGAAGTATACCCATTTAGATCGAGAGTATTTAAGCAAGTTCACCAAATTGCTAAAAAGTAATTTTCTCAAAGAAATGACTTTGTATTTATAGGCAACAAAATTCACCAGTGAATTTTGTGCCGTACAAATATGGTTGCATGCATTTAATGAACCGACAAGAACATTAAATGCATTGGTTAAAGGTACAAGGATAAAGTCACATCAATATGACTTTATTCTTTTAACCAACCACCTTTACACACGTATATTCTTTGGTAAAGAACAAGTGGATTGTTCTTTGGAAAGTGTGTAAAGGCTTAAAGACAAATCCTCGATATCAGTGTTCAGACTTGTAAGGTCTAGAACACTGACAATCCTCCAGTGTACAGATCTGGTAAGACTTCCAGTGGACTCCGCCATTTGTCAGTCTTCTTTATTCTGACTTCAGTCTTTGACTTCAGTGAGAACGTCTTCAGTAGAGTAGATCTGGACTGGGGTGAAGTCCAGTGAGCTAATCTGGAGAATACTCCAGATTTCCTATACAAGTATTTGCTCACCGGTCTTCCATTATTTCTGAACAAATCTTCAGAGGGACTCCAGATTCCAAGTCTGGAGTAGGTCAGTTTCTGGACAGATCTTCAGTAAGGCTCCAGTCGTCGAGTCTGGAGCGAGTCCAGTAAATCTGGACCTAACAGAGCGCTTATAGTTTATTGTGTTTTCTGAAAGCCAAAATTATGTTTGAAATGGTGTTTGGGAGTGTGCATTTTAAGTGTGTATAGCTTAATAGCTTATTATGTTTGTTGTAAGCCCAAAATGCAGCTTGAAGTGTATGGTTATTAGGTGTGTTTTAACTTGTTTCAAGGGAAAAGCATGCTTATTTTAAACACAACTTGTACGCTGTAAGCTCTTAAAGTTAATGCACTCCCAAACAGTCAATTGACTTTGTAAACGTGTATCAAGTCGATTGTTGTGAATTTTATGAGATGCAATGAATACTAGCCAGTGTTATCTAGTTTTGGAGAATAGAATCCCTTTTTGATACTTTTCTTTCCTGTGAAGTTTAGTTTTAGCTTCTTTATGGAATCTGCACAATATTTTCTTAAAGGTTTTGTTTTTCAGGGTATGAAAGTGAGGATAGCTCAGCAAATGAAGTTAATCTTGATTCTTCAGGTTGAGTTTTTTTAATGCTTTTCTTCGAATTTTTTATCTTCATAAAATTGTATTATGTTGATGTTGATATTGAAGTCAAAAGATATGACGATTGGCACTTGGCAGATTCACCCACAAATGATGATGGCAGTGAAAGGGAGAATTACAAGGGAGATGTTAAAAGCACACGTTCGTTGACTGAGAACCATATGATAAACATATAAAACCCCCACAACTGACCATCGCTACACTTGATTAATTTTTAGCCTCGTGTTTGCGTTATGAATTCTTACTTTTCCTGTTGTATATTTGTAGCATGTTTTTTACAGAAGCCCATAACTACTGGTTACAGTGCTACTGTGTTGAGCCAGGTATTTGTGACTACTCACGTTCAATCCTTATTTTATGCATAATACTTATCGGTTCTGTATAACAGTTAACTCCATCGGTAATATATCACGCTATTGGAAGTCCTATAAATATTGACTGCCAAACCAGTGGCTATATAGTTGGGTCAGTTCTGAAGTTCAAGCATTGAGCCAGGTTCACATCATCTTATCTCTTCTGGTTTACTTGGCTTACATCTTCTAAATGTTAGTCATTCAATCCTTGTAGAGATAATCGGTCACATCATCTTATCCTTTTTGTATTCATGTAACTTGATGGATCTGTTTTAGGGATCTTAAGCGCCACAATCTTTTGATGGACCCAAAGCAAATAAGGCTTAAGATAGCAGATCTTGGACTTGCCTGCGCTTTTAATTTACCAATGAAGAAGTTTACTCATGAGGTAGTATACTTGTTAACAGGTTATACATTTCTTTAACGAGTAAAAGACGTATATCCTCATATTAATGATTTCTATTGTTGCAGATTTTGACCCTTTGGTATAGGGCTTCTGAAGTCCTTTTGGATGCAACCCATTACTCACACGTCACACATAAGCAGGTCATAAAAATCCATCTTGTAATTAAGTTATCACTTGCTGCCAAGTAGAAAGTGTAAGAGTTTGAACGACACTACATTTAGTATATAATTGTATAGCATACTATCTGATCTGCCAGAAATGTAGGTACCAATCAGCCATACTGTGACTTCGAAAGTATAAGATAGTTCAAGCTAGAACATCCAATTTTCTGTTAAAACTAAGTTACGAGCTAGTTAAAAAGGTAGGATTCACAACTAGTCTCACCTATATGTATATATATATACATATATGACATATCAGTATTATATATATGTATATATATATACATATATGACATATCAGTAGCTTTAATAAATAGTTAAGACCTGTAATGAGGCTGCTGTTATATAAAAAATACAGTTTTTAAACAAAACTCCATGAAAGCATAATAGTACTTACACGTTCGCACTATATATGATAAGACAATACATAAATATTACATCTATATTGAAAGCATGGCCTCTGGTTGTTAATGAATATGATGTGTTTTATGTGGATTTTTGTGAGTTTTCTGGTTTTGGATTTGGATTGTTTTTGGATGGTCTGATCTTATTTTGGATGATGTTTGGCTATGGGCTAAAGTTTGTGGGCTGAAGATTTATAGTTATTGGCTGCTTCTTTCAAGTTTTCAAGAGTTTTAAGGGAATGGAGTTATGGAGATGTGAAGTACTAGTTGTTTTAAGTGTCATTTTAGCTTCTTTTAAAGCACTCGTTTTAGGAATTTTTTGATGTGTATCGGGATAGGTTTTAGTTTTATATAGAGGATGGTTTTATCTATGTTAATATATGAGTGTTATTATTTGTAGGTACAAATTTTGACCCAAAGTTTGGAGGAGATGCAAGCAAGACATGAGACACAACAAAAGGAGATTGACGAGATGAAAAAGCGTGAAGAAAAGCAAAAAAAGGAACTAGGAGAATTGAAAGCAAAAAGTGAAGCCGAAACAAAAGAAATGAAAGCCACCTTTGCCGCCATGATGAAGTTCTTACCCGATATGACGCTACCGACACCACCGGCCTAAATCTTAGGATTTATTAAAAGTTTGTTAGTTTGAACTATTTCAAAACTTTAACTTTTAAATGATGTTTATGAATGTTTTGTTGATGGATGTATTTTGAATTTAGGTAATGGATTATTATCCATTTTAGTAGTTTGAATATTGATTTATTACTTTTGTAGTTTAATATATATTTAATTATACAGAGAAGAAAATGGAATAAAAAAATATAAAATTCTATTATTAATTCAAAAATGGCGTCCGTAGGAAATCCGTGGGAAATACGAAATTAATATCTCGTGGGAAATTAACATGTGAGAAATCCGTGGGAAATAATTCCGTTGGAAATCTGTGGAAAATCTAAACAATTCCGTTGGAAATCTGTGGGAAACAATTCCGTGGGAAATCTGTGTGAAATAATCTAAAAAATTCCGTGGGAAACGGGAAATCTGTGTGAAAGAAAATCCGTGTGAAATCTGTGGGAAACTAACATCCGTGGGAAAAATAAAAAAGCATATCGTTGAAATTCCGTGGGAAATATTTCCCACGAATTTATGATCGTGGGAAAACCGTGGGAAATATTTTGTGGCCGTGGGAAAATTCGTGGGAAATTATTTCCCACGCCACTTTTAATGGCGGCCACAATCCGTGGGAAATCCGTGGGAAACGGGAAATCTGTGTGAAAGAAAATCCGTGTGAAATCTGTGGGAAACTAACATCCGTGGGAAAAATAAAAAAGCATATCGTTGAAATTCCGTGGGAAATATTTCCCACGAATTTATGATCGTGGGAAAACCGTGGGAAATATTTTGTGGCCGTGGGAAAATTCGTGGGAAATTATTTCCCACGCCACTTTTAACGGCGGCCACAATCCGTGGGAAATCCGTGGGAAAACGACCATTTCCCACGGATTTGTCCGTGGGAATACGCCAGTTTTCTAGTAGTGTTAAGATGTAAATATCTTTAAGAAAGGGTGCATTCATGTGTCAGAAAAGGATCTCCGACCTTGCAAAAACTAATGATCGAACCTTTAACTTTTGTCTACAGACAAAGACGTTAATCATTTGATCCAACCTTGTAATTGAGAATTTTGTGTCGATATAAAAAGATAATGAATAATTATTACTACTTTAAGGAAAAGCTTGAATGGCGTTAACCTTTTTGTGCTAATCATTTAAAGCTTGAATGGCGTTGACAACCTTTTTGTGCCAATCATTCTACAGTTGATCTCCATATAATTTTCATGAAAGACAAAGTGTTCTACCGAATTATTTTGAGTCTGTGCCTCTTTTCCCCTTTCAATATCAAATAAATTAAAACTTATTACTTGCAAATTGCAATATACTACATTACTACGTATTAGGCCCTTGATCCGCCCATGCCTCTACTTTTTCCGCGGATAAATTTATAGGTGTCAGTGTGTCATACATATGATTAAAGGTGCAAACGAGACGTTTTGGTTAGATAGTTAAAAATTTTGACTTTATTTTCGATCGAGGTTCAATAATTTATTTCTTTCACTAGCCATCTGAAACTTGGATCGTATTAGACGGTTCAGATTACGAGTTATGTATTAAAGTTATATTGTATAAAAAAAGAAACTGCTCACTGCCATTTTCCGCGGGTTTTTGAGCCTCAATACTTCGACGGTGTATGGGGAGGTTAAGATGTAGGCAGACCTTACCTCTACCTAGGTAGAGAGGCTGCTTACAGGTTCTACCTAAATGATAAAAAAGGACCTCCTTCCTTTGCATGAGATAAGGATTGAACCCATAATCCCTAAATGATAGAAAATGACCTTCTGCCTTTGCATGAGATGAAGATTGAACCCTTAACTTCTGTCTCCAGAGATCAGGTGTTTACTACTGATCCAAACCACGCTGCTTATTAAAGCTACGAGTGTATTGTATATAAAGGTTTAAGGTTGTCTATTCTACTATTCAATGTTCACTACTTTTTTAGAAGCTAACTTTCAAACTCAGACTTGTTAAGTTTCTCACCAACTAATAATTAAGGCCTACTTAAACTAGGATAATCGTTTGTCTTAACCAGGTTGTCTTAACCAGACTATCTTATATCCAACGCTGGGTATTTGTTCCAAGGGAAAATTAATTAAATGCGTGTAAAAACTGAAAGACCATAACTGAAGCATATTGGTATATTACATCAGTTTTTAGAGTTTCATTTTTTCGGATTTTGCTTTTAGTTTCGGTTTTTGAATCGATCACATGATTCGATTGGTCCAATTTCCTAGGTGAATAAAGTTTGGAATACAATTCGATCAGATAGGAGGGTGGTGCCTTGGTACAAATTTGGGCATGGTTCCATGTCATACTTAGGGGTGTTCAAAACTATCCGTATCCGAATCCGTTATCCGAAAATCCGATCCGATTTTATCCGAAATTTCGGATTCGGATTCGGATAGTGATTTTTGAAAATTTCGGATATCCGAAATATCCGAAAATCCTATTTTTCAAAAAAAAATCAATATTTTATTATTTAATATCCAAAAATATCCGAAACTATCCGAAATTATCCGAAAATATCCGATACTATCCGAAAATATCCGAAACTATCCGAGGAATTTATAGTCAATATCCGAAAATATCCAAAAAAATATATATATTTCTTAAAATTCGGATATTTCGGATAGTTCGGATATCCGATTTCGGATATCCGAAATTTTCGGATATCCGAATTTCGGATATATGTTCGGATATTGAAATCCACTATCCGAAATTTCGGATATCTGAAACTTCGGATATCCGACTTTGAACACCCCTAGTCATACTTGGGAGGATCATGCATGTATTGTCAAACAATCATCTAAGATCTAACTCCGTATTTTTATAAGGATTTTGTTATCATATAGTTGATCCTGAAACGTGTAACGACCAAACTACATTTAGTAAAAGATTACAAAAGTTTTTTTTTTTTTTTACAGTAACATCCCACTGCGCCGCAGTGGGAGGTTGCACTCCCACTGCACCGCAGTGGGAGCAAAATGCCCCGCAGACCAGACAGGTTTCCACTGCGCCGCAGTGGGGAAAGATTACCCACACTGCGCCGCAGTGGGCACCAGATCAGCAACCAAAACCTCATTTTAATACTTGATCAACTTGCAACTTATCCAACTCTAATCAAACTTCAAATTCAGAACATTTCAAGCTTCAAAACAGTAATGGACACAAAATGTAATACTTACAACCATAGTTTTGAACCAAAAGCGATAAGTGTCATCAAACGGGTCGTTTGACCTAAAAACGACCTAGTTACCAAGTTATGACCAAAAACAACCAAGTGACCCAAAAACTTTACATTTCTACAGATTATACAACCAATGAACTTGTTCAAACGACACCAACATGTACCAAGAGCCATAGTAGTCAAAGGGGATTATCTATCCAAATTACCCAAAGTGCCAACCTTCAAATTGGCTCAAAGCTTCCAAATCACTTCACTAGATCGCTTCCTTGCCTTTGCTACTACTACCAATTCCTATAAAAGAATTAAACAACTAAAACATAAGCAACGCTTAGTGAATGCATATTCATATAGTCATAATCAAGTTATCAAGCAATGTGCATCAAGCACTACATATAGCCTATCATAGATAGCCATTTCAATTATAACATTCATAAGCACAAATTCATCTTTCACATGGCCATGGAAACTTGCTAGTAGGAATTTACCCACCTACTAGCTTTTAATCACAAATGGATTAGTAGGAATTTACCCACCTACTAACCCTAATAACAAATATGCTAGTAGGAATTTACCCACCTACTAGCTATCAATCACAAATGGATTAGTAGGAATTTACCCACCTACTAACCCTAATAACAAATATGCTAGTAGGAATTTACCCACCTACTAGCTATCAATCACAAATGGATTAGTAGGAATTTACCCACCTACTAACCCTAAATCACAATTTGGCTAGTAGGAATTTACCCACCTACTAGCTCAATAATCAAATGGGTCATAGGAATTTACCCACCTATGACCTCAATTAACAAGAACATGATTATATGCATATACACTCACCTTAAACTTGGCTAATTGATACTATGGCTATTAGGCACAACTAGATGATCTTCACCACCTATACATAATACAAAACTTATATCTATGAGTTCTATAAACTCAACTCTTTCAAAAATCATTTACTTGAATTCAACATGCATTTGAAAGTCATGGTGTTTGGCTTCACAAACTCTTAACAAAATTCCATAATCAACTTCATATCACAATTTAGCCAAACACCCAAAACATAATGTTTATTACTTTGGGTTTCATTAAAACTCAATTGCATTTACCCAAAGCTTCTCCTTTTAATTCATTAGGGTTCATCATCAAAATCCCCAAATT
>CM067171.1:117329052-117346088 GCA_034093135.1 Erigeron breviscapus
TCTTAGACTATTAATCCCATCGTTCTTGACGCATATTTCATCCAACTCTTTATTCCATGTCATCGTTTAATTTTAATTTTTTTTTAAAAGATTGTAATTTTTATTGTTAATTGTTTAAGAATACGATTTATTAATGTCGCAGTATGTCCGAACATTATTATTTTTATATTTAGTTCAGTCTAAGATACTAATCAATCTCAACAAAACTTATCCCATTTCGAATTCAGAACTATCATCAAGATCAGATATACACATTCTGAACTCGGACTATCGTACCATCACTGCCTCTTACTTGTTTAACAGATCGTACAGCATTTGTATGTTTGTATCTTATGCATTGTTAGTTGTACCTTTTTAAGCCTTACACCTACTAACTGCAACTGTAGGAGTCGGGCCCCATTAGCTGCCTAAACAGTGTTCGGTTATCGTCGGGTATGATCCGAAGAAGAGATTTGACATGTCACTAAAAGTAAGCTAACTCCCAATGTGTCTTCCATAGGTTTTGGGTTCCAATACCGTCTTCGAAGGTGTATAAGGGATGTTGAGATGTAGACAACCTTACCCCTACCAAAGGTAGAGAGACTCCTTCCAGGTTCTATTAAAGGAAGAAAAGAACCTTCAGCCTTGTTGGGCATGAAGATCGAACCATTGACCTCTAATTCTAAAGACAAAAGCTTTAACCACTTGATCAACCAAGTAGATTTTCGACGCGCCACTAGTTTTCCTTAATAAAATCCACACATCCAAATTCAATAAAAACATGAAACAAAATATCTCAAGTAGAAGCCCAAATACACCTATTAACATAACAAGGCCCATATAGTTACTAACAATAAAAATGAATCCATAGAGGCCCAATATGACGTGGAAAAGTAATAAAGTATCCTAATTCCTAATCACTGAAATAAGATTTAGACTTTCTTTGATTGACACGACATTTTATTTAAGCTACACGTGACATTTCAAATATATATATTTAAGAAAGAAAACTTTTTTTAAATAATATAAATATTTAAAAAATTAATCAATTAATATATAGGTAAAAAAAACTACTATAATGGCAAACAAAAATGTGTTATAACTATATACATGTGATATAAGATCATCTCCAATGGTGATTTATAAGAATATATTTAGGTCTTTTTTAATATTTTATCATTAAAATAAATTTTTAACAAATATTTTTTGGATGAATATCCTAATCTAAGGATGGATCCATGGACATTCTTGCACTTTTTTTGAACGTAAGTATATGTAAGGATGTTTGTATGGTCGTATGTAAAATTATGAACTTTAAAGATTCATGAGTTAAAGATTAATTTATAAGGATATGATGTGCCAAATAACATGACAACTAAAGATGTCTAAAAATGAATATACCATTGGAGATGGTCTTAAGTGGTTTACTAAAGATGAGAGTATGATATGATGGACATACAATAATAAATATAAAACATTTTATAAAGTTTTATGTGCCCTGTATGTGAGATTTAATTATCTTTAATGAGTGACAATAAAGTAGATTAAATGATGTGTAAAAGGCCTTTGTAGTGTGCGAAAGTGCTTTAGTGTGTTATATGTATCCCCAATAAGTGTTTTTAAGCGAAATAAAGTCGATATGAAGTCCAGGGACTAGTTTTGCCAATGGTGAAAAGTTAAAAACGGGTTAAGAAAGGGATTAACCTAATCCAGGACCATTTTCCAGCAATTAACCTAATTAACATCACTTACACAGCCTCTCCAATTCCTTAATCGATTTCTAAAGCAATTGTTCCAGTTTTGGTTGAATTGATTGTGTATTTTGGGTTACTTTCAATTGACTATCAAAGCAATCAGGTAATCAATGGGTTGTTATATGTATTTTCAGTTCTAAAAGATGTTTTAATATTGATTCAAAACTGATTTTAAAAGGGTTTTGCAATTAATTAGAGTTTAAAAGATGTTTTGGTTAATTGATGTTCGTAATGGTGTTTAACGGGTATATAAACGATCTTGATGATCGAAAGATGTTTAAATATGTTAAACAAGGTCAAAATCGTGTTTTGGAAGAAGCCATAGTCGTTCGTTTCTGGAAAAAAATGAAGAACATGTTCGTTTTTGAATTCTGGACGAACTTAGGCTTAAGTTCGTTTGAGCCATCTTCGTTGAGACTAAATTTGTTTTCTGGAATCTATCTTCGTTTGACAAAACGAAGATCATCTTCGTTCGAAGCTAAAAACGAAGGCTAAGTTCGTTTGATGCTCAAATTCGTTTTCTGAAATCTATGTTCGTTTGATCAAACGAAGATGAACTTCGTTTGAGGTCTAAATTCGTTGTTGGAAACTTAAATTCGTAAGGTGTAATCTGGACTTTTACTTGGTCAGTCTTAAGGTCATACGAGAGTCGTTTTAAGGTCCCAAATGACTTATATTTCATATGTTAATGTACGATAGGTGTCGGGGATTACTATTAAGCACTGTTAGCTTTTGTTTGCGCGCACAGACTACTACGAGGTAAGATACACTACTTTTGTCATGCTGAGGGTGCAACAAAAATGGTTTCATAAACTATAACCTCCAAAACGGTAATGTATAACCTATATTGTGGTTGGGTTGATAAGGGAGGTATTCGGGGATTAAAGATGACGGTGCCTATGCTTAAAATGTTTCCCCGTAAATACGTTTATGATATGATATATGATGATATGTTATGATGACGGTGGTTAATGATATGTTTACGATATGATATGTTATGATGAACGGTGATTAATGATATGTTGTAATGTTGTTATGTGCATGTATTTGTGGCTTGTTCATCTAGAACACTAGACCTTTTTAGGTTGCCATGACACGTGCACGTTTTAAGGGCCCTAACGTGAAAAGATGATAGTATGGATTAGTTTAGGTTAAAGGTGGAAATCTAACTAAATATGATAAATGCTCGAGCTAATTAGATGTTAAGTGTTATGCATAACCTGTGCCTGACGGTGGTAATAGGTACATCGTGCCTTACGGTGGTAATAGGTACGTATAAATCGTGCCTTACGGTGGTAATAGGTACGTATAAATGGTGCCTTACGGTGGTAATAGGTACGGCATGCCTGACGGTGGTTATAGGTATGTAAAATGAGATGACATAGTCACAACTTAATGAAATGAGATGAAACGGTGGTAACGGTAACTTCGGTTACAACTTAACGGTGACATAGTCACAACTTAATGAGATGAGATGAAATGATCAAATTGATTAGGCACGCTTAGGGTCAAGAACTCTATGCTTATATGTGATGTAGATATGTTTATACGGTGGTGTGAATGCCTAATTAAAATGACGTAATGCTTTAAAGTGACGATTTAAATGGATGAAATGTTTGCTTAAACCTGGTGTTATCTTACTTAGCTTTATAGCTAACACTTGTTTCTTTTAATGTGTTGACACCCCTCAGGTTAGGCAATGAGATGACGTGTGAAGCTTTGGCGAGAGATGGGTAGATGATCAAGCTGGCTTTAGTTTACCCAATAGCTTCGCATAGACCTTATGCTATTGATTTCCTTTATGGAACTTATGTAATGACTATGTTATGATTGCTTTATGTTGGGCAATCTTATGGATTTCTTTTATTACAGATTTGATGCTATTAGTAACACCACCAATGTTTTCTCAACTGTTTTCCTTAGTTGAGTATTTTCCTAAATCGTTTCCGCATGATTTAACGCCGTTAGGCGAAAATTTTTGGAAATCCATATTTTTACAAAACGGGTGTTACAATTACAGGTACCAAGCGCATGGTGCCTGCTTGACACCATAAAAGGGTTCTGATGGAAGAATAGGCATGAGACGACCCTGATACTAATGATAACTGATCTTGGCCAGTTTGACAACCAGACTGAACATTTTTTATTATTATTATTATTTTTAGAACGACGTGTTAGTTGGTTAGTGCCTCGAACCCTAGCAGTGACATCCAAGCGGGCAGTATGCTAGATATTGCAACCCAAAGGCACCCCTGGAGACCAAGGGTGCGATAACACGGTCCACACGCGTCTGAAGAGATACATTTTAGTCACAGTGTATTCCTGGGTTTTGGCTGTTGTCGTTGGTAATTAGACGGGTGTTCGGTCTTGTACTCTTAGTCCCTTATAGCGAGCCAAAAAACCACCCACATTAAACTTGTGCTGAAATATACGTCTAGGATGTAGTCAGCTGGCTAGACGTATATACGTCAAATTTTTGTTATTGTTGGAAGACGGGAAACACAAAAAAATAAAAAAAATAAATAATAAAAAAAAAAGTGGCGGATCCAGGATTTTATAAGGTAGGGGGCACAAGTACTTGCCTTAAACTATTAAGAAAAAAAAAGCATGAGAAATACCTTAGACGATCACCATAACAGAGCCAAAAACAGCAGCAATGTTGACTGTTTCATCACCAAAACACTGCCTGTTTCATCACCAAAACAGCATAGCTATAAGATTAGCAATTCTGCATGTTTCCGTAGCAAAAACAGCAGCAATATTGCACTGTTTCACTACGAAAAACAGCAGCAAAGCTGCACTGTTTCCAGCACCAATATTGCACTGTTTCACTACAAAAACAGCAGCAATATTGCACTGTTTCACTACAAAAACAGCAGCAATATTGCACTGTTTCACTACAAAAACAGCAGCAATATGCACTGTTTCACACCAAAAACAACAAGCATTGCACTGTTTCAGCACCAAAAACAGCCTATTTTCAGCACCTAACACAATTAAAAAAAACTGCAAAGAAATTCAGATTTAGATCACTTTGGAGTTTGGAGAGAAAAGTGAACTATGCTAGTATGGAAGATGGAACTTTAGATTGGCTTGTGGGCTTGTTGTTGAGGGAAGAAGGGGCTTTGGTTTATAATGGTTGGGACCTAAACATAAAAAAAACATTCGTTGGGCTTTGACTTTTGAGAGTTGAGAGTGGGTCGTCCCCCCCCCCTCCCGGCTACAACACTACGTCCGCCAGTGAATGTTAGGTTCCATATAGCTTTTATATATATGTGGTAAAATGGACGGGTTGGATGACCGAGCAAACTTTCTGCTGCAGTTTTGACTACTATGTGAAGTAAATGTGATTACTGAAACTTCATAGTTACTATGTGAAGTAAATGTCGCAAGATCAAGCATATAAAACGAAAAAATTGTAACATCCCGAACGTTTTATGTTTGACTATTTGACTTTTCGTTAATTAACATTAGGTCCGTTATGTTTATGTGCCCTATAAGGGATTATGTGATTAAATGCTTATGTGTTTAATATGAAATGAAGTAAAATGAATTAAATGAAAGTAATTTAAAGTAAAGTATGAAAGTTAAGTGCTTGTTAGATCGTTAAGTCTCCCGGTAAGTTAATTAAACTACGAAAGTAAAGTTTAGGAAGTCGAGGGGCCTATGGGCACTAAAGGAAACTAATGGTCAGGAGTTTAAGGTCTAGTAAGACTCCAATAGCTGCTAATTTTCGTGATTAAGCCCTAGGAACAGATCCCCTCCCTCTCAAAACAAGTTTCTTCCAAGAATCAATCGTTTCGTGTCGTTTCGATCAAGTTTGATTAAGATTTCGAATCCTCAAAGTCATCTACAGGTAATATGGCTAATCTTACTCTTAAATCTGATCATGTATGTCTTAGAAGTGATTTCGATCCAGGCCATAGGGTTTGGGTTGGGTTATTTGATCAAACGTTTACCGAATTCTTGTTATTCGGGTGTTGTAATGATTGATTTGTGATGTAAAGCATTAAAGGATTGATTGATGGATTAAAGGCTTGGAAAGTATTGGAAAAAGGGTTAATTTTATGTCCCCAGGGCGGATTTGGGGTTTGGGTTCGTATGGAATTCGTTTGATCAAAGAACAAAATTAAGGTTTCTGGTCGACACTCCAAGTGCGACGCACCAGGAGGGTGGTGCGACGCACCACAGCCAGATTTGGAAAAATGGATTTCAGCCAAAAGCCCGATATGCGACGCACCAATGGGTAGGTGCGGCGCACCTGCATCTATTCAGAATTTTCTGATGAAATTGTGCGACGCACCACATGTCAAGTGCGACGCACCTGATGCCCAGGTTGCACAAAGTATTTTGTTTAGCTTATATTCGATCTTATACTCATTCTAGGTTGTCGGGAGCACTTAGCAAGCACTATAAGATACTTTTAACTTGTTGGTAAGCTGTATCGAGGTAAGATAACATCTTTTGTCACCTGTTGGTACAACAAAATACGTTTTCATAAGTTAAACCTTCCAATTGAATATGTATGCACGTTTTATGTTTATGGGAGACTATGGGAGGTTGCAAAGGGATATACTACTTACCATTTATGATGATTAACATACATATGCAGGTTGCAATGGTATGAGGTAAGTATATATGCATGAAATGATGGAATGATTATATATGTATGAAAATGTCGAAATGATATGATATATGTTTGCATGTGTGGCTTGATTACCTAGTCACTAGTCCTTGATTAGGATTGCCATGTTCACGTGCACGTTAAGGGCCCTAAAGTAAAGATGATATGTGATTAGCTTAGGTGAAAGAGTAGCCTAAACTAATTAAACGATTAAAGTCTCGAGCATTATGTAAAGTCTTGTGTTAAGCTTAACCCGTGCTAGCTCTTCGGGGCTGGTGCGTACGTGGTCACTTGAGTTGCTCCTTGTGGCATAGTTACGTTTGAGTATTCCGGGTGGAGTAACTAACCACCAATGCGTAAAGGCATAAACGGTTTATTCAGTTGGATTGACTTTGTCATTCCTTAACGACGCCGATGGACCACCTTATGGTTTACCCATCATGTCGGTGTGAGGACTCCAAGTATGGTTTATGACCGCCTACACACAACCCCACATCCCTATGTAAGTGGCATAAGTCACTTAGCCTACATCTTGGCAAAGAAATAAAGAAAGAAAGATGAAGAAAGAAAGTATAGGCACACTTTAGGACATATTGAACCTAATGTGTATCTT
This sequence comes from Erigeron breviscapus, assembly GCA_034093135.1. NCBI lineage: Eukaryota > Viridiplantae > Streptophyta > Magnoliopsida > Asterales > Asteraceae > Erigeron > Erigeron breviscapus. Next base: position 117,336,023 of record CM067171.1, read on the forward strand.
ATGATGTTATGTATGTGTGTGATATTAACTTAAAATGCAGATTTTGTTAATATATGTAAATGGCAAACGTTTTCAAATCTATGTTATCTTACTTAGCTAATTTTTTTAGCTAACACTTGTTCTTTGAAAATGTTGTGCCTTCAGGATAATCAAGTTTGAGCTAGGCGAGGATTAGCTTGGTGAGACTTGGGTAGACGAATAAAGAAGCTTAGCAAAGACATTAAACGCTTAGACTTCCTTAGCCTTATGTTTGGCTATTTTGTTCATGTTTCAGAATTATAATGATGGGCATTTATGTAGGTGCCAAAGCTTGGATTTACTTTTATTATTTTGACGATGCTAGAAGTAACACCAATTTTAAAGGTACCATCCGTTACGGATGGGGCAGATTTTATATGTGATCCTTTCCGCTTATTTTAAACGCTGTTTGGCAAAGATTTTTCAAAATCCAAGTTTTTAAACGACGGGTGTTACAAGTTGGTATCAGAGAAATGGTTTTAGTGAACCAAAATTCGACCAAGACCTTAGGATTTTGGACTTAAACCGTATGAGAAATGATTGGCTTAGGTAGTAATGCTTTAGCTTTATGATGAAAATACGTTTAGGACGGGTTGGGATGAGAGTGAGTGTAGGTTTATGGCTTATATACGATTATGGTATGCTTGTGTAATTAAGTAGGCCTAACCTTACATTGTTCTCATTCGATTCATCTCTAACGTTCGCCACTAAATTGTAGAAAGATGGTTAATACTCGTGCCAGCAGTCAAAGAGATGGAGCTAATGCTAGCAATGCTCCGGCTAATCAAAATGGGGCTGGGAATGGTGTTAACCAAAGGCCTCCTCGAAGGCCATTTCCGGGTGCACAACCCACAAGGTCTGAGATTGATAGAGCTAACCCAGTGATTGAACAAGTTCCTACCCAAGCTGAAATGCATGAAGAGTTGAGGGCTATTCGAGCTCTCTTGTTGAGGAATGAAGAAGAGTTGAATCAACTTAGGGCTGAGAGAGAAGCTAGCTTGCAACGAGATGAGCATACGGATGGGAATTACTCTAACCGCTCAAACCGTAGCGAGCCATCAATGGTAAGGTCACAGGTTGCTCCTGGAAATGTTGTTGCTGAAGTGAATGGTGCGGGAAATATAGTGGCGCCTCGTGCTCCTCGCGTCCATCACTTCAAATATGAAAGCTTTAAGAAGTGTGGTGCCAAGGAGTTTGATGGCACTCTTGATGCAGTGGGCGCCATGGAATGGCTTACTGACATTGAAGTAGTGTTTGCTTCATGCTACTGTCCTGATGATATGAAGGTATTATGTGCTACACGGGTGTTGAAAAAGAATGCCCGGAATTGGTGGAGATCTACTACTGTTTCATTGACTCCCGAGGTACTTGCTGCTATGCCTTGGGATACATTCAAAGAAAAGTTTTTGGAAGAATATGTGGGTACTCGTGAGTTGAGGCTGATTGAGAAGGAATTCAGAGCTTTGACTGCTAAGCCCGGTGCCATAGGTGAGTATGCTCGCTCGTTTACAGAAAAGTTACAGTTTGTAGGTCGTACCAATGCGTAAAGGCATAAACGGTTTATTCAGTTGGATTGACTTTGGCATTCCTTAACGACGCCGATGGACCACCTTATGGTTTACCCATCATGTCGGGTGTGAGGACTCCATGTATGGTCTATGACCGCCTACACACAACCCCACATCCCTATGTAAGTGGCATAAGTCACTTAGCCTACGTCTTGGCAAAGAAATAAAGAAAGAAAGATGAAGAAAGAAAGTATAGGCACACCTTAGGACATGATGAACCTAATGTGTATCTTATGATGTTATGTATGTGTGTGATATTAACTTAAAATGCAGATTTTGTTAATATATGTAATTGGCAAACGTTTTCAATTATGTTATCTTACTTAGCTAATTTTATTAGCTAACACTTGTTCTTTGAAAATGTTGTGCCTTCAGGATAATCAAGTTTGAGCTAGGCGAGGATTAGCTTGGTGAGAGTTGGGTAGAATGAATAAAGAAGCTTAGCAAAGACGTTAAACGCTTAGACTTCCTTTAGCCTTATGTTTGGCTATCTTGTTTATGTTTAAGAATTGTAATGATGGGCATTTATGTAGGTGCCAAAGCTTGGATTTACTTTTATTATTTTGACGATGCTAGAAGTAACACCAATTTTAAAGGTACCATCCGTTACGGATGGGGCAGATTTTATATGTGATCCTTTCCGCTTATTTTAAACGCCGTTTGGCAAAGATTTTTCAAAATCCAAGTTTTTAAACGACGGGTGTTACAAGTTGGTATCAGAGAAATGGTTTAAGTGAACCAAAATTCGACCAAGACCTTAGGATTTTGGACTTAAACCGTATGAGAAATGATTGGCTTAGGTAGTAATGCTTTAGCTTTATGATGAAAATACGTTTAGGACGGGTTGGGATGAGAGTGAGTGTAGGTTTATGGCTTATATACGATTATGGTATGCTTGTGTAATTAAGTAGGCCTAACCTTACATTGTTCTCATTCGATTCATCTCTAACGTTCGCCACTAAATTGTAGAAAGATGGTTAATACTCGTGCCAGCAGTCAAAGAGATGGAGCTAATGCTAGCAATGCTCCGGCTAATCAAAATGGGGCTGGGAATGGTGTTAACCAAAGGCCTCCTCGAAGGCCATTTCCGGGTGCACAACCCACAAGGTCTGAGATTGATAGAGCTAACCCAGTGATTGAACAAGTTCCTACCCAAGCTGAAATGCATGAAGAGTTGAGGGCTATTCGAGCTCTCTTGTTGAGGAATGAAGAAGAGTTGAATCAACTTAGGGCTGAGAGAGAAGCTAGCTTGCAACGAGATGAGCATACGGATGGGAATTACTCTAACCGCTCAAACCGTAGCGAGCCATCAATGGTAAGGTCACAGGTTGCTCCTGGAAATGTTGTTGCTGAAGTGAATGGTGCGGGAAATGTAGTGGCGCCTCGTGCTCCTCGCGTCCATAACTTCAATATGAAAGCTTTAAGAAGTGTGGTGCCAAGGAGTTTGATGGCACTCTTGATGCAGTGGGCGCCATGGAATGGCTTACTGACACTGAAGTAGTGTTTGCTTCATGCTACTGTCCTGATGATATGAAGGTATTATGTGCTACACGGGTGTTGAAAAAGAATGCCCGAAATTGGTGGAGATCTACTACTGTTTCATTGACTCCCGAAGTACTTGCTGCTATGCCTTGGGATACATTCAAAGAAAAGTTTTTGGAAGAATATGTGGGTACTCGTGAGTTGAGGCTGATTGAGAAGGAATTCAGAGCTTTGACTGCTAAGCCCGGTGCCATAGGTGAGTATGCTCGCTCGTTTACGGAAAAGTTACAGTTTGTAGGTCGTATGGTGCCAAGGGAAATTGACCAGATTGAAGCATATTGTGATGGTCTCCCGCTAGCTATCGTGGCCTTTGTAGGCAACATACTACATTGTCTGCTGCGATTAAGGAGTCCAAGAGCTGGATGATGACTTCAAAGGTGAAAAGGTTGCAGTAAAAGCTAATGATGACAAGCAATCAGGTTCAAAAAGGAAGCATGATGGGTTAAATGGATCTAATAGGAAGTTCAAGAAAGGTTCATCTTCAAGAGGTGGGGGCAGCAACTATGCCAAGCCTAAGAATTGGTGTGGTACTTGTAAGACGCCTCATTCGGGTCCATGTTCAGATAAGACCCGAAGGTGTGATACTTGTGGTGGTACGGGTCATCCTACTTTAGAATGCAAAGACAAGCCAAAGTGTTACCGGTTCCAACAAACCGGTCATTTCATCAAGGATTGCCCACAAGGAAGAGATGATGGAAAGAAGACGGCTGTCCAAAAGCCTAAAGCTCGAGCCTTTCAGCTGACAGTCGAAGCTGCCAAGGATAACGACGAGGTAGTAAGCGGTACATTTCTTGTTAACTCAAAACCTGCTTCTGTACTTTTTGATTCGGGTGCAAATAGATCTTTTGTGTCCACTTTATTTGCTCCTAAGCTTGATAGGGTCACTACTCCTCTTGATTGCTCTATAGAGGTTGAAATTGCTAACGGTACCATTAGTGGCATTCAAGTAGGTTATGATGATTGTTCTATTGAGATTGAAGGTCGCTCTTTTCCGGTTCAGTTATTGCCTACCACTCTAGCCGGTTTTGATATAGTGATAGGTATGGATTGGTTATCTCAAAATGATGCTACCATTTTATGTTCTCAAAAGGTCGTGCGGTTCGCCACTCCGGATGGTGAGGTCATTTCCGTTTATGGAGATAAGAAGAAAGGGAGCATAAAGATTATTAATTTGATGAAGGCTCTCAATTGCATTCGGCACAACAAGAATCACTTTCTTGCTTATGTTATCGATACACGAAAAGAGAAGTCTCCGATCTCTAATGTTGATATAGTTTCTGAATTTTCTGATGTCTTTCCGGATGATCTTCCCGGTATTCCTCCCGACCGAGAGGTCACTTTTCAGATTGATCTTGTACCCGGTGCTACTCCTGTTGCAAAAGCACCATATCGTTTAGCTCCTACAGAAATGAAAGAGTTAATGTCCCAGCTTCAAGAGCTACTTGACAAAGGTTTCATACAACCAAGTTCCTCGCCTTGGGGAGCTCCGGTTCTTTTTGTCAAAAAGAAAGACAGTTCTATGCGCATGTGCATAGACTACCGTGAGCTGAATAAGAGAACGGTTAAGAACAAGTATCCTCTCCCGCGTATTGATGATCTTTTCGATCAGCTTCATGGTGCTTCTTATTTCTCTAAGATTGATTTGCGGTCTGGCTACCATCAATTAAAAGTCAAAAAGGAAGATGTGGCCAAGACAGCTTTTCGTACACGTTATGGGCACTATGAGTTTCTTGTCATGCCTTTTGGGTTGACAAATGCTCCAGCCGCTTTTATGGATTTAATGAATCGGGTATGTCGCCCATTCTTAGATCATTTTGTGATTGTCTTCATTGACGATATTCTAATTTATTCAAAGTCTAAAGCCGAGCACCGTGAGCACTTAAGAGCTGTTCTTGAGGTTCTTAGGGAGAAAAAGTTATATGCAAAGTTCTCCAAGTGTGAATTCTGGCTCCGAGAAGTTCAATTTCTCGGGCATGTTATCTCTTCTGAAGGTATTAAAGTTGATCCTGCCAAGATTGAAGCTGTATCTAAATGGGAACAGCCAAAGACACCCACGGAGATTAAGAGTTTTCTCGGTTTAGCTGGCTATTATAGGAGGTTTATTCAAGATTTCTCCCGAATAGCTAAGCCAATGACTGAATTGACAAGGAAAGGAGTAAAGTTTGTATGGACGGAAGCTCAAGAAAAGGCCTTTCAAACGCTTAAGGCAAAGTTATGTGAAGCTCCTGTCCTAGCCTTACCCGAAGGTACTGATGATCTTGTTGTGTATAGTGATGCTTCTATTTCAGGTTTGGGTTGTGTCCTTATGCAAAGGGACAAAGTTATTGCATATGCTTCACGCCAGTTGAAGCCTCATGAAAAGAATTACCCGACCCATGATCTTGAATTGGCTGCAGTAGTGTTTGCTTTGAAGTTGTGGAGGCACTACTTATATGGCACCAAATGTACCTTGTATACGGATCATAAGAGTTTGCAATATGTGTTCTCGCAAAAGGAAATGAATGTAAGGCAAAGGAGATGGATGGAACTTCTGAAAGATTATGATTGTGAGATTAAATATCATCCGGTAAAGCCAATGTAGTGGCGGATGCATTAAGTAGGAAAGTGCAGAATTTTTCTTGTAGATTGATGAGCATGGTTGTTCAAGCCAAGTCGGGGTTACTCGACCGCATCAAGGAGGCCCAAGTTAAGGCTTTAATGAAGGATAATATCGATAATGAAAGCATTGGAAAGAAGAAAAGACTTGTGATGGAGACGAACAGCCGTGGATTTAAGACTTATAAGGGTCGAATATGGGTACCATTGCTTGGTGGTAACCGAGAATTGATCCTTGAAGAAACTCATAGGTCAAGATATTCAGTCCATCCCGGTATTACCAAGATGTATGCAGATTTGAAGCCTATCTATTGGTGGCCAAACATTAAGGGAGAAGTTGCTCATTTTGTTGAAAGATGTTTGACTTGTGCACGTGTGAAAGCTGACCATAAAAAGCCGTATGGAATGTTGCACCAATTAGAGATTCGGGAATGGAAATGGGACCATATAACTATGGATTTTGTGACCAAGCTACCAAGAACTTCGAAGGGAAATGATATGGTATGGGTGATTGTTGATAGGTTAACGAAGAGTGCTCATTTCCTAGCAACGCGCCAAGATGTCATTGACCAAGATGGCAAAGATGTACATTGATGAAGTTGTCTCAAAGCATGGTGTTCCATTATCTATTGTGTCGGATCGAGACACGAGGTATGTATCTAGTTTTGGAAAAGTCTTCAACGAGCATTAGGTACTAGAGTAAATTTGAGTACCGCCTATCATCCTCAAACGGATGGACAAAGTGAAAGAACCATACAAACATTGGAAGACATGTTGAGGGCTTGTGTATTAGAGTATGGTGGAGCATGGGATGATCATTTGAAGTTGATAGAATTCTCTTATAATAACAGCCATCATGCAAGTATTGGAATGCCACCATTTGAAATGCTTTATGGTAGGAGATGTAGGACTCCGAGTTGTTGGATGGAACCCGGTGAAAACAGTTTACGGGTCCTGAAATCATTGAAATCTCAGCTGAAAAGGTCAATGTAGCAAAAGAAGCACTTCGTGTGGCTAGAGAACGACAAAAGACTTATGCCGACAAGAAAAGGAAGCCAATCGAGTTTCAAGTTGGTGATTTGGTAATGCTGAAAGTTTCTCCATGGAAAGGAGTGATTCGTTTTGGAAAGAAAGGAAAGCTAAGTCCACGTTTCATTGGACCTTTCAAAATTCTGAAACGTATCAAGGATGTAGCTTATCAATTGGAACTACCTCCAGAATTGGATGGAATTCACCACACATTTCATGTTTCATATTGAGGAAGTGTTTGGCCAATGAGTCTAGTGTTATTCCAATTGAGGATGTGAGCATAAATCCTCAGAAAAGAATAGTGGACGAACCAGTAGCGATACTCGGAAGAAAGCAAAAGAAACTTCGCCGAAAGTTGATTGATCTCGTGTTGATTAAATGGAAGCATAACCACGGTGAAAGTTTAACTTGGGAGACCGAGTCGGTGATGAAAGAGAAATATCCAGATTTGTTCGCTTCTGAGGCGATTCCGAGGATGGAATCCTCTTAAGGGGGAGGTAATTGTAACATCCCGAACGTTTTATGTTTGACTATTTGACTTTCCGTTAATTAACATTAGGTCCGTTATGTTTATGTGCCCTATAAGGGATTATGTGATTAAATGCTTATGTGTTTAATATGAAATGAAGTAGTAAAATGAATTAAATGAAAGTAATTTAAAGTAAAGTATGAAAGTTAAGTGCTTGTTAGATCGTTAAGTCTCCCGGTAAGTTAATTAAACTACGAAAGTAAAGTTTAGGAAGTCGAGGGGCCTATGGGCACTAAAGAAAACTTATGGTCAGGAGTTTAAGGTCTAGTAAGACTCCAATAGCTGCTAATTTTCGTGATTAAGCCCTAGGAACAGATCCCCTCCCTCTCAAAACAAGTTTCTTCCAAGAATCAATAGTTTCGTGTCGTTTCGATCAAGTTTGATTAAGATTTCGAATCCTCAAAGTCATCTACAGGTAATATGGCTGATCTTACTCTTAAATCTGATCATGTATGTCTTAGAAGTGATTTCGATCCAGGCCATAGGGTTTGGGTTGGGTTATTTGATCAAACGTTTACCGAATTCTTGTTATTCGGGTGTTGTAATGATTGATTTGTGATGTAAAGCATTAAAGGATTGATTGATGGATTAAAGGCTTGAAAAGTATTGGAAAAAGGGTTAATTTTATGTCCCCAGGGCGGATTTGGGGTTGGGTTCGTATGGAATTCGTTTGATCAAAGAACAAAATTAAGGTTTCTGGTCGACACTCCAGGTGCGACGCACCAGGAGGGTGGTGCGACGCACCACAACCCAAAATGAAAAAAATGGATTTCAGCCAAAAGCCCGAAATGCGGCGCACCAATGGGTAGGTGCGGCGCACCTGCATCTATTCAGAATTTTCTGATGAAATTGTGCGACGCACCACATGTAAGTGCGACGCACCTGATGCCCAGGTTGCACAAAGTATTTTGTTTAGCTTATATTCGATCTTATACTCATTCTAGGTTGTCGGGAGCACTTAGCAAGCACTATAAGATACTTTTAACTTGTTGGTAAGCTGTACCGAGGTAAGATAATATCTTTTGTCACCTGTTGGTACAACAAAATACGTTTTCATAAGTTAAACCTTCCAATTGAATATGTATGCACGTTTTATGTTCATGGGTGACTATGGGAGGTTGCAAAGGAGGTATTACTTACCATTTATGATGATTAACATACATATGCAGGTTGCAATGGTATGAGGTAAGTATATATGCATGAAATGATGGAATGATTATATATGTATGAAAATGTCGAAATGATATGATATATGTTTGCATGTGTGGCTTGATCACCTAGTCACTAGTCCTTGATTAGGATTGCCATGTTCACGTGTACGTTAAGGGCCCTAAAGTAAAAGATGATATGTGATTAGTATAGGTGAAAGCGTAGCCTAAACTAATTAAACGATTAAAGTCTCGAGCATTATGTAAAGTCTGGTGTTAAGCTTAACCCGTGCTAGCTCTTCGGGGCTGGTGCGTACGTGGTCACTTGAGTTGCTCCTTGTGGAATAGTTACGTTTGAGTATTCCGGGTGGAGTAACTAACCACCAATGCGTAAAGGCATAAACGGCTTATTCAGTTGGATTGACTTTGTCATTCCTTAACGACGCCGATGGACCACCTTATGGTTTACCCATCATGTCGGGTGTGAGGACTCCAAGTATGGTTGATGACCGCCTACACACAACCCCACATCCCTATGTAAGTGGCATAAGTCACTTAGCCTACATCTTGGCAAAGAAATAAAGAAAGAAAGATGAAGAAAGAAAGTATAGGCACACCTTAGGACATGATGAACCTAATGTGTATCTTATGATGTTATGTATGTGTGTGATATTAACTTAAAATGCAGATTTTGTTAATATATTAAATTGGCAAACGTTTTCAAATCTATGTTATCTTACTTAGCTAATTTTATTAGCTAACACTTGTTCTTTGAAAATGTTGTGCCTTCAGGATAATCAAGTTTGAGCTAGGCGAGGATTAGCTTGGTGAGAGTTGGGTAGAATGAATAAAGAAGCTTAGCAAAGACATTAAACGCTTAGACTTCCTTTAGCCTTATGTTTGGCTATTTTGTTTATGTTTAAGAATTGTAATGATGGGCATTTATGTAGGTGCCAAAGCTTGGATTTACTTTTATTATTTTGACGATGGTAGAAGTAACACCAATTTTATAGGTACCATCCATTACGGATGGGGCAGATTTTATATGTGATCCTTTCCGCTTATTTTAAACGCCGTTTGGCAAAGATTTTTCAAAATCCAAGTTTTTAAACGACGGGTGTTACAAAAGTTTACACCAAGTCAGCAAGATGCATTTACTCTCATCCTACTCCCATGATTCCTTTCGTACGTATTTACTCTCTATATCGGTGAGACGGTGACTCAATATTTTATAAGTTTAAATTTATGCAACAAACCCCTGCAAAAAAACCCTAATACATTCAACAACTAAGGGATTAGATCCTAACAGAACAGAGATATTTACATACATGAAATGGGAAGATCAACAATCACCAACCTTTGAACTGTGAATTTTCTATATAATCTGATATCAAACCCATACTGAATATAAGCTTATGGATAATCCTCAATGCACAAAAACTCCAATACTCAAACAAAGCAACCGGAAACAGATCATCTAATATTGGACACAATTATATTTTAAATACAATTATCTCTATGATCTATATATAACACGTATCTGATGCTCATATTAAGCATGATACTATGTTCTGTCTCTGTGTCTGCTGTCCTATTCGTATTCAGCCTCTGGAGGCGACTGGAATCTCTCTCGTTGT